>CM065485.1:2327122-2692122 GCA_032873175.1 Leptopilina drosophilae | reverse complement strand
ACACTTTTTCGCTAACTCTCTCTCCGCATTGACAGGAGAAAAATAACGTTAAAAATAAATGTTCGCTTCAGTTAAAGCTGAACTGGAGAATTTTTATGGTTTTAGTTGGGAAAAAAATAGAAATTATTCATCATAAATAGTAACGGATATTTTTCGATAAACAGGAAATATTTATTTATATTTATAAAATAAAAATTTACAAAATAAAAATTTATAAAATAAAAATTTATAAAATAAAAATTTACAAAATAAATTTACAAAATAAATTTACAAAATAAATTTACAAAATAAATTTACAAAACAAATTTACAAAATAAGTTTACCAAATAAATTTACAAAATAAATTTACAAAATAAATTTACAAAATAAATTTACAAAATAAATTTACAAAATAAATTTACAAAATAAATTTACAAAATAAATTTACAAAAAAATATTTATAAAAAAAACTTAGAAAAATGAAAAAAAAAACTTTTAAAAAACTTTCATTTAATAAAAACTATTTAGATTAAGAAATAGAAAATATTTTTCATGATTTCTACTTCTCAACCAAAATTTTCTTTACAAAATTTTAAGTTTCTTTTTGAAAAGGAAGAAAATTTTTATAAAATATTTATTCAACAGTTACCTTACGAACTTTTTTAAAAATAAAATTAGTAATTTGAAAAATAATGAAATTTAAAAATTTATTCAAACTTTTGTTAAAAACACTAAAAAAATTTTACTTATAAAAATAGATTTTTCTAGATTAATTTAGTTAGAAGATTTTGAAAAAAATGCAAAAAACGAATTTAATTTTGGAAAAGTTGCAAACAATATTGCAGAAATACAATTATTTTCAAAAGTAGTAAAATTCTTTTCACAAAATACAATTGTTTTGGAACTTGAAAAAAAATGTCTCGTTAAAAATTCGAATTCATTTTATAAATAACAAAATTCTTCGCCAAAATTCAATAATTTACAAAAATGCTAATAAAATTCTTGATCTAATTTTAATTATTTTCAAAAACTTCTTCTTTAAATTTCTTCTCACAAAAATACAATTCTTTTGAAACTTTTAAATAAATTCTCGTCAAAATTCCAATTTTCTTTATAAATAACAAAATTTTTCTCTAAAATTCAATTATTTCGAAAAATGTTAATAAAATTCTGGAACCAATTTTAATTATTTTCAAAAACTTTTCTCATTTTGATAATATCAGTATCTATAGTGTTTTCATAAAATTTCCTAAAATCAATTCAGTTTAAACAAATTTTAACAAAACTGTAAGCACAAATTTAATTATTTTCAATGATAATAAAATTTTCAGAGGAATTCAATTATTTCCAAAATTTTTTTTATAAATTTCTTCGCAGTTATTCAATTAATTTTATCAGTATTAGAATTTTTATTCGGGAATCCATTTATTTTCATCAAAAATAATTAAAAATTCTAGAAAATAATAATTGGATAGAAAATGAAAATAATTTTTAAGAATTTACAGTGACAATATTCTTACATTTTCCTAAAATTTGTAAAATTCCATAATTTTGTGATAAAAGTTAGAAAATTGTTTGAAGAAAAAAATTTTTTATTAAAAAATAGAAACTATTTTGCATATTTTTTGTTTCTTAATCACAATTCTGTTTACGAAATTATAAATTACCTTTTGAAAAACAAGAAAAAATTTTAAAGTAACTATTATTTCTTATCACAATTTGTTTACAAAATTCAGTTCCTTTTTGAAAAAAAAATTATAATTTTTATCATTCTTATAAAAAATTTTCCAAAACTAATTTATTTATAAAACACTTTTTTGTAAAAATTTTAATATCCGTAGGAAAAAACGCCTATAATTTCTATTTGTTAATTACGATTCTTTAATAGATTATTTGGAAATTTTGTTAAAAAATTTGCATAATTTCTATTTTTTACTATAATTTTTTTAACGAAATCTCAAGTATTTTTTTTAAAGAATAAAAAAATGTTGGGAAATTTTATTTTTCAAGTAATTTTTTTTTAATGAATTAAAAACTATTGGAAAATTTTATTTTTTTAATCGTATACCGCTGTTAATTGTGAATATGAAAATTAAATATTGTTAGGAAAAATAAGTTTTTGAAAATTATCCTTCATTAGAAAAAGAAATTTTTACAAAATAACCTTTATTAACTAAGAAATAAAATTAAAAAATCTCGTTTATTAGAAAAAAGTTTAATTTCAAAATTTCCCTTTATTGGAAGAAATATTTTTAGAAAATACGTATTACAAAAACTGTACTCTCCAACCGTTTTACATCAATACTTTTATAAATTATTTAATTTCAAAAAGGTTCGAATTTGAATGTTTTGAAGAATTTTAATTCCTACAGAAAAATAATAATGATTAAATATTTATTAAAAAAAGAAGTTATTGATGTTTTCGAATAATTTTACAATTAAAGAAATTTGTATAAATGAATAACAATAATAATAATAATAATCATAATTTTTATAAATGTTACAATTTACAACAAATTTTTTAAGAAAAATTTTTCTCTTCTTTTTAAAAATCTGAAAATTTTTTATTTTATTTTCAATTAAAATTTATAATTGACAAATAGAATTTACAATTATTTTTTTTCTTTATTTTCAAAAAGACTTTGAATTTTATTAAATCAATTGTAATTAAAAAGTAGAAATGGCAATTGTACTTTAAAATTGAAATTAAAAGAATTTTTTTCTAATCAATTTTGGTATAAACTAAAGATTATAGTTCATATTTTTAAATAATAGGATTTCTTTTCTCTGAAAGTATAAAATTTTTATTATTATTTTAACATTGAGCGTTGAATTAATTTTACTTTTAATTAACAGTAGTTTTAATTACTAGTAGTGCTCTGATTTACTAATCACTTTCGTTTATAGTATTTTTAATTAAGAGTAGCTTTATTAAAAAAAAAATTTAATTTAAAATATTTTTATTTTAAATATTAATTTAAAAAATGATTTTGAAAATATTAATAATTTTAAATAGTATTAGTGGTAATATTACTAGTAGTCAGAATTAAAAGTACTTTTAATTACTAGTAGTTAAAATTAAGAATACTCTCAATTTCCTGTTGTAGTTTTAATTTATATTATAGTAAATTTTTTATTTTTTTTTCGTTTTTTATTTCTTCGGTTTTTATTTTTTCGTTTTTAATTTTTTTGTTTTTGTTTTTTTTTGTTTTTCTTTTTTTATTTTTTATTTCTTCATTTTTCCTTTTTTTCATTTCTTCGTTTTATATTTTTTCGTTTTTTATTTTTTCGTTTTTAATTTTTTTGTTTTTCTTTTTTTTATTTTTCTTTTTTACGTTTTTCAGTTTTTTGTTTTTCATTTCTTCGTTTTTCATTTTTTCGTTTTTCATTTCTTCGTTTTTTATTTTTTCGTTTGTAATTTTTTTGTTTTTCTTTTTTTTTGTTTTTCTTTTTTTCGTTTTTCTTTTTTTCGTTTTTCTTTTTTTCTTTTTGCCTTTTTTCGTTTTGCTTTTCTTTCCCACTTGAATTTGTTTGACGTGGCAAAAATTAATGATAAGAATTTAATAATTTGAAAAATGGTTTTCTTTTATAAAAGAGAAAATAGTGGAAAGTGAGTGGTGGGAGAAAAAAAATCCTCCCTCTTCGTTATCTGTTTTTCACGAATGTCTTTACGCAGCAAAAGAAGATTTAATATCTTCAGTAAATTTGCCTTTGCAAACCAAAAGTGGCTGAATAGTCAAGTTTTAGAAAAAGAGAAAGAAAGAGAGAGAGCGTGAAAAAAAGAGTTTTTTTCCTTCTACTTTTCACCAATTACATAATTTTCTTCACTTCCCCCCCCCACACCTCTCATAATCGAAAACTTTGTTCGGTAAACCTATTATCTTCGACGCTGACGTATAGTTTGACGCGCGGTGTGAGAAAGAAAAGCGTTAAAGATAGATCGTTTTTGCGGTGAAAAAACAGAGGCAGAATTCAACTAAAAAGAAAGAGAGAAAGAGAAAAAGAGAAAAAGAGAGAAAGAGAGAGAGAGAGAGAGAGAGAGAGAGAGAGAGAGAGAGAGAGAAAGAAAGAGAGAGAAAAAGGGAGGGAAAAAAAGGAGAAATGAGAAAAAAGCGTGTTAGAGGTCGTAGGAAAAATTGACAAGAAACTAAGTTTCTTTTTGAGTTCTTTATGAACCAAAGTCGCGATAAATTGAGATGAAGTTGCTTCCTCTCCAAGCTAGGCTCTCTCTCTCTCTCTCTCTCTCTCTCTCTTTTGCTTCTAGAAACTTTGACGACGGAAGGCACTTTCCACTAACGATGCGTAGTTAACAATGTAATAGCTCAGCGGGCAAAAAGCGGAAACTTACGATATCTTGTCAGGATACAAAACAAATCATTTCAAAAGTCGTATATATTTTTTTTTCCTCCCCGATGCATATATTATATATCATTGGCAAATGGAAGAAAATATTCTCAACAAACGATTTCTTCAAAAAGAGAAAAATAAATTAGAAAGATATTGGAAAAAGCTTCTCGAATATATATACTTTGAACTAATGTTGGAAAAATGTTTTCACTAAAGGAAAAATTCTTTTATTTTTCATTATTACGAGAAATAAACTGTGGAAAAATTTTTTATCACTCTAACTGTAGCATAATTAGCATAACAAAAATTTTACTGTACAGAGAAAACAATATAATTGAATCATAATTATCTTTGTTATACAGTCAACCAAAAATTACGCTTGAAATAAACATCATTTTGTAAAAAATATCATTTTTCTAACAGTTTTTCTTTAAATTAATCTAAAATTGATAATTATTTGTAAAGTGGAAAATTTTGATCCAATGGAAGGTATTTGTTGTTATTTATCTACTTTCCATTGGATCAAAATTTTCCATTTTACAAATTACCCTCATGTTTTGAACGTTCAAATGAACGAAATATTTTTTATTTATAATATTTTAAAAAATTACTAATTATAAAAAAAATTTTGAACTGAAATTTTACGTTCAGAAACTCTAAAATTAATTTTTTAGATAAAAACGCAAAATAATTGGAATACAAATTTAATTTTCAGAAGAAATAAATAAATTTCGTTCATTTGAACGTTCGGAACTTTAGGCCCTTTTTTACAAATAAATAATTCGGAAGGAAATTGTCTAGCATTTCTAAAATTGATAATTATTTCTGAACAAATCGTGTAGATATTGAGTCAAGATATTTTTAACAACTTGAATGTAAAATATTTTTGACCACTTTAATTATGAATTTTCGACTTTTACTGGATAGGTCTCAGTAAATTCGTTTAATTAAAATTTTCTTTGCTCTTCAATTAATTTCTAAGTTTTCAATTAGGAATTCTTGAAAAATAAAGATACTAAAGTTCTGAACGTTCAAATTTATATATTTTTTCTAAAAATTAAATTTTTATTGCAATTATTTTGTGTCACTGACAAAAAAAATTTATTACTGAGTTTGTATATGTAAAATTATAGTTCTTAAATTTTTTTATCATTAGTAATTTATTAAAATATCTTCAATAAAAAATATTTCGTTCATTTGAACGTTCAAAACTTTGGGATCATAAAAATACGATTATGTTTGAAAATAGTTAAGAAAAATAAATAAATAAATAAAATTTATTTTAGTAAAAAAATTAAATAATTTTAAAGAATTTTCAATTGCTTCAACTTCTGAAAATTATTTTCGAAAATACTTAAAAAAAAATTAATTACGTTTCATATTTTTTAACATTAAGTTATTTTCGATAATATTTAAAACAATTTAATTACTTTTCTTTCAAAAAACACATCTTTTTGGAATTCGTAAATTAAATTATTTAAAACTTCAATACATTTTATTGAAGTTACAAATAATTTAATTTTGAAAATTCCGAAAAAAATTGGTTCTCGAAAAAACGTAATTAAGATTTTAAAATTAATAATAATAATAATAATAATAATAATAATAATAAAATAATAATAATAATAAAAATAATAATAACATTAAAAATATCAATAAATTAATAATAATTCCAATACTTTTTCTTAACCAAAAAATTTAAAAACTCATTATTTTATTTTTCCACAGGAATAAAAATTTCAAATAATTTTAATAAAAAAAATGAAAAACCTATAAAAATTTAATTATTTCCATAAAATTGCTCTAAAATTGTTTATTTTTTCGGAATATTGAAATTATTCAAAAGTTTATGGATTTTTTAAAAAAAAAGATTATTAATTTAAATAAAAATTAAAAATAATTTTATATTTTTGCTTTCCTTGCATTATCAAAGAATTTCATTTTAAATTCTTTTAAAATTTAAATAATTCCTAAAATTACTGTTATAAAGCTCTAAATATTCAATTATTTTCCGAATGTTAAATGCATTTTTTTAAACCAATTTTTTTAGTATTCAACTATACGAGAAATGAATTATTTAAATAAAATCATGTTTGTAAATTCATAAAATAATGTTTTTTTGCAAAAATACATTTATATTTATTGATAATTTTTGATGATGAAAAAAAAATTCTTTAGAATATAAATAAAATTAGATTTCTCAAATTACAATAATTTTTTATACAATGAAAAAACAATTTTAATTCTTTTTTTTTTGTTCTTAATTTAATATCCTTAGAAAAACTGTCAAAAGGGAAAATAGAAGTAAAAATAACGTGATATTCTAATTATGTACATTGATAATAAGTAGTTTTTTAATTTTATTAAATAGAAGAAAAATGTTAACAACGCTTGTTTATTTAATGAATTTAAATTCAGTTTTTGCTTTCAGAATATTGTTTGACTAAAAGATATCTAAATTAAAAAAAAAATTTTTGTTCTGTTTTATTTGTTGTTTTATTATCAGTAAATAATTTGTTTAAAATAAAAATTCAAGTAAATAATGTGGCTAAATGAAAATACTTTTAAATGAAAAATTTGTTTCGAAAAACGTTTTACTAAATAAAATTCGGTTAAATAAAAATTCAAAATTTGATAAAAAGAAAACGATGTTAAAAGAAAACGATAAATAAATAAAAAAATTTTGTTGGATAAAAATTCTACGGAGCGATAATTTGGCTAAAAGAAAATTTTGATTTTAGTGAAAGAAAAATTAAGTCGAATGAAAATTCTAATGAATAATAAATTTCTTCAGTTAAAAACTCTACTAAATGAAAAATTAACTGTATGAAAATACGATGAGAAAATAAATTGTTTAATTGAAAATTCTACTAAGTAAATAATAATTCTAAGTGAAAAAAAGTAATGTTTTAACATTACTAAAGTAGGAAAAAAAAATACTAGTAAAAATATTTTTCTAGATTAATTTAGTTAGTAAATCTAATTATTGAAGATAATTAATTAATTTAAAAGTAGGGGAAAAAATTACTTATAAAAATAGATTTTTTTGGATTAATTTAGTTAGTAAATCTAATTATTGAAGATAATTAATTAATTTAAAAGTAGGAACAAAATTACTTGTAAAAATATTTTTCTAGATTAATTTAGTTAGTAAGTCTAATTATTGAAGATAATTAATTAATTTAAAAGTAGGGGGAAAAAATTACTTATAAAAATAGATTTTTTTTTAATTAATTTAGTTAGGGGATTTGAAAAAAATGTAAAAAAAGTAAAAAAAATGATGCATTTTTTGGAAAAATGCATTTAAAAAATAAAAAATATAATAAAACATCTACTAAAACAATTTAGTGATGATTTGGTGATTATTATAAGTAATTATACAACGATTATTCGGCTAAATAAAAATTCTATTCACACAGAAGAAAATTTGCGTAATTGCTGAAAATTCCGGGCAGATAAAATTAATACTTATAGGTATATATTATTACCGAACTGTAAAATATTTCTATTATTTCCGTCATTGTCCAAAATGGCATTACCATCCAGTACGTAGGGATTCTTAAAGAGACAGGGGAAAGAGAGACGCAAAGAGAGAGAGAGTGAGAGAGAAAATCTCTAGAATGGCAAAACCTGGGAACAATGAGGGAAGTTTCAAAACTGGAAGGTTGTCTTCATGAATTCGCGTTTCCATAAAGACATTATAGTTTGAAGATTTTGAATACAAAATAGCATGCATTTTACACGCTGATTACTATTCAACTGTTACAACACCGCAGCAAAACTTCAATCACTTTTCTTATACTAAAATAACTTTTCCTACTTTTATACTGTTTCAAAAAAAAAAGAATGAATAAAAAAAAATAAGAAAAAAATAAAACACAAAAATAAAATAAAAAAAGAAACGTGAAGAGAAAAGTTCTTTGTATAGATTTAATGTTTATAAAACATAATGACGAAATAATTGGAATATTATTTTTGAAAGAAGATAACTTCTTTTCTGATTTAATGATGAATTAAAACTACTATTAATTATTATTAATTAATAAAAATGAATTAATAATATAATATAATTAATTAATTAATTATTTATTATTATTATTATTATTATTAATTATTATTATTATTTATTATTATTATTATTATTATTTATTACTTATTAATTATTTTATTATTATTATTATTCCTTTAATTACTATTGATCCTGTTTGAAAAAAGTTTTAAATAAAAGTTGTTCTAATCCTTAATAGCCTTAATAGACCTCTATAATTTTTGTTGCAGTTTCAATTAATAAATAGTTGAATTATTTGTGCTTTTAATTTTTCATTATACGAAATAATTAAATTTTTATTTCCCCTTTTAAGTATATTTAATGCTAAATATTTAATACTAAAAAGTAGAAATAGAAATTTGATGATTTTGTATATTAAAATATTAAAACTACAAATAATGCAACTATTTATTAATTAAAACAGACAAAAATTGAAAGATCCTAAAATTCCGAACGTTCAAATGAACGAAATTTATTTATTTGTTCTAAAAATTAAATTTTATTGCAATTATTTTGCGTCACTGTCCAAAAAAATAATTACTGACTTTTTAAACGTAAAATTTTATTTTTTTAATTTTTTTATTAGTAATTTATTAAAATATCGTCAATAGGAAATATTTCGTTCATTTAAACGCTCGAAACTTGAAGAACATAAAATTAAAGCAGTTAATTGAAGCTACTAAGGATTAGAACAATTTTTATTTAAAATTTTCCATCATGGAAATTAATTAATTAATTAATAGCAAAAAAGATTTAAAGTTAATAATTAATTAATTAATAGCAAAAAAGATTTAAAATTAATAATTAATTAATTAATAGCAAAAAAGATTTAAAATTAATAATTAACTAATTAATAGCAAAAAAGATTAAAAATTAATAATTAATTAATAGCAAAAAAGATTTAAAATTAATAATTAACTCATTAATAGCAAAAAAGATTTGAAATTAATAATTAACTAATTAATAGCAAAAAAAATTTAAAATTAATAATTAATTAATTATAAGCAAAAAAGATTTAAAACTAATAGTTTATTAATTAATTTAAGTCTATCGTCCAATGGAAACTATTGCCATACATGTGAAATTACAACTTTTCTCTTCTTTTTCTCCGACAAATATCGAGTTAGTTTTCCTTCCTTTTCTCGCTCTGCTTTGAAGAAACATTTGAAAGAAATAAATAAATAAATAAAAAAAAGACAAAATAATATTTCATTCATTAAACTTTCTCGTTAGGTCGAGTGCGAAACAGTCGATAAAAAGCTTCACTTTGGAGACGCTTTCATTTCAAAACTCTTTGAACTTTCTTTATCTCGAAAAATCAAAAGAGAAATTTAAAAAGACCTACATGTATATATGTATATATAAAAAAGAAAAATATAGAAAAAAGTACTTCAATAATAGAGAGGCAAAAAATTTATTAACAGAGAAAAGGAAACTTTTCCTTTTAGTTTCTCTATCCAGATGAACGAAAACTACTTTTTAAGTATTGTAGTTTTGGAAAATATTAACTTTCGTGAATTTTAGCTTCACTGACAGTATTTTTAGGGAAATTATAGTTTAATAGAAATTATTTACCAGAAATTGTAATTTTAATTCTAAATTTTCTGGAGTAGTTTTAACGTATAGTAACTTAATATTGTAGTTTTTGGTAGGATAATATTTATTTAAACTACACTTTCTTTCGGTGAATTTAAGATTAAAAAAATAGTAACTTTAAGGAATAATAGATTCAATAGATAGTGACAATATTAAGCGAATTGTAGTTTCAAATTTCAATCCATATAAAATTGTAGTTTTAATCGATAGAAAATATTGAAAATTGTAGTTTCAATATAAAGTAAACATTCAGAATTGTAGTTTTAATATAAACTAAATTTTTGAAATTGTTCTTTAAATAGATAAAAATTGTATCTGTATTTAATAGTTTCTCCAATCAATTGTAGTTTTTGTAGTTTGTAGCTTTAATAAATTGCGGTTTTAATATATTAACGAATTGTAATTTCAATATAAATAAATCGTTAAGAATGGTAGTTTCCATAGATACAAATTACATTGAATAGTTTCTGTAATCAATTGTATTTTTGTAGATTGTAGTTTTAATAAATTGTAGTTTTAATATATAAATTTTAATTATTTGTAGTTTCACCGGAAATTACCTGTTAGGAATGGTAGTTTATATGAATAAAAATTACATTGAATAGTTTCTGTAATCAATTGTATTTTTGTAGATTGTAGTTTTAATAAATTGTAGTTTTAATATATAAATTTTAATTATTTGTAGTTTCACCGGAAATTACCTGTTAGGAATGGTAGTTTATATGAATAAAAATTACATTGAATAGTTTCTGTAAGCAATTATAGTTTTGGTAAATTGTAGTTTTTATATATAAACTTTAAGAAATTGTAGTTTCAATAGAAATTAACTGTTGGGAATTGTAGCTTAAATAGATAAAAATTACATTAAACTGTTGCTGTAAGTAATTGTAATTTTTGTAGTTGTAGCTTTAAAAAATAGTAGTTTGAATAGATTAACTATTAGAAATTGTAGTTTTAAAAGAAAGTACCTTTTAGAAATTGTAGTTTTAAAAGAAAGTACCTTTTAGAAATTGTAGTTTACATAGGTAAAAATTGTATTAAATTGTAGATTTAATCCGTAGTTTTTGTAAATTGTATTTTTATTATAAATAAACTTTCGGTAATTATAGTTTCAAAGGTTGGTAAATATTAAGAACTGTAGTTTGTCGACAGTAAATATTGAGAATTGTAGTTTCAATGATAAAGTTACTAATGGGAATTGTAGTTTTAATCCACATTAATTATTGAGAATTGTAGTTTCAATAAATATAATTATTGGAAATTGTAGTTAACATAGCAAAAAATACAGCGAATTGTAGCTTTAATCTCTAGTTTCTGTAAGCAATTGTAATTTTTGTAGTTGTAGCTTTAATAAATTGTAGTTTTAACCTATATTAACTTTCGAGAATTGTAGTTTAAACCTAAATTAACTTTCGAGAATTGTAGTTTCAACATAATGTAACGGTTAAGAATTGTTGTTTCAATTGATAGTAAATATTGGAAATTGTAGTTTCAATGGAAAATAATTATAGAAAATTGTAGTTTTAATAAAAACAATGATAGGAAATTGTAGTTTCAATAAATGATTGTAGTTTTAATAAAAAGCGAATTAGACACCAAATTGTAACCAATTAGGCAATTATTCTAATTAACAACTAGTTTTACTGGATATTTACCAAACATTTCCATTTTTATTGTCAATAATCCTCATTTAATTGTAATTTCTAATTTTCATTCTCACTTTCATTGTATCTGGTAAAATCTTAAAAATATACTTGAAAATATTTCCTCCTCATAAATCTTGAATTTAACTTTAACCGTAGATTCACCGCACTAAAGGAAAAATTCTTCCCTTCTATTTTCTATTTTTCTTTTTCTATTTGACAAAAATTGAATAACAACAAGAGTGATCGAGTAAAAATTTCAAAACCTTTTTCACCCGCTCAAAAATATCTATCCATAATTTTTTTTCCCCCTTTTTTTTGCTCCTCTTCTATCGACTGGAGAATAGAATTTTTTTTTGTACTATTTTTATCATACCACTTTTCGCATAGAAATTGAACTTTTTGAAATCTGAATACTGAAAAGACATCATTTTTCAAATAATAATTCCGTTTTTTTTTGGGTGTTGGTCGATTTTGCTTTTTTTTCTATCTGCGTGTGTGAGTGGGTGCAAAAAAAATGGAAAATTGCATTTCAAATCGTTGTATTCTCTTTCAGCTATAAAATTGCAATTTCCTTGGCAATTTTTTCTTTTTTACGGTTATTTTTTTTTTTTTTTTTTTTTGAAGGTTGATACGGGTCAATTTTTTTTTTCATTTTCCTCTTTTTGGAATGCAATATATTCAAAGAGAAGGAGCTGTGGGAGAAGTTGAAGAAGAAGAAGAATGAGAATGAGAATGTGAAAAAGAAAAAGAAGAAAAATTGTGACAAAGGGGGAAAAATCATACCGAAAGGGTACATATAGATATATACTTGAGAATAGCTCTTTCTCATAACGGAAGTGAATATCCGATGCCGGATGTGCGACAAGATTGGCACGCCATATATGGTCTTATCTCTGTACGGATTTTTTTTTTTTTTTTTGCTCTCTTTCTTTTTGCCTCAAGTCGTTTTCTTCAGTTCGACATTTCTTAGCCGTTTCCGCATTCGTCTCTCTCTCTCTCTCTTTCTTTCTCATTCTCTTTTTTCTTCTCTCTTCTTCTCTTTCTTCCTTTCTTTCAGTTTTACTCCTTTTTCTATTAGCAAATTTTATATTTTTTTTTACTTTGAATTTTTTTTATTTTTATTTATTTTTTATTTCCACTTTGAAAGAATTTTGTCTTCACTTTCATTTTCACTTTCGTTCTGACAAATTTTTTTTATTTTCACATTAATTTTCACTTTTGTAAATTTACACTTTTAAACTTTTTTTTTCATTTTTTAAATTTTTACATTCACTTTGATCGTTTTTGATTTTTTTTGATTTTGTACAATTTCTAAAAAAACTGATTTTACTTTAACGAATCATTTTCCCTTTCATTTTCACTTTCCTCGATTTCTATTTTAACTTTTATTTTCACTTTGACAGTTGTTTTACTCACACTATTACTTTAACAAAATTTTATTAATACTTTTATTAATTTTCTCTCAAAAAATTGAAAAAAAATACTTTTATAAACTTAAATATTTATTTTCTTTCCGTGTGAAAATAAATTAAAAATAAAAAAAACTAACAAAGTGAAGGTAAAAATGAAAGGAAAATGAAAATTCATCAAAGTGAAGATAAAAGTAAAAATAAATATCAATAAAAGTCAAGGTAAAAATGAAAGGAAAATGGAAATCTATCCAAGTGAAGGTAAAAGTATAAGTGAAAATAAAAAATGAAAGTGAAAATAAAAGTAAAAATAAAAATCTACCAAAGTGAAGGTAAAAATGAATGAAAAATGAATATTTATCAAAGTGAAAGTAAAAGTATTAGTGAAAATAAAAGTAAAAATAAAAATCTACAAAAGTAAAGGTAAAAATTAAAATTAAATTAAAAATCTACAAAAGTTAAGGTCAAAATGAAAACAAAAATAAAAATCTATAAAAGTAAAGGTAAAAGTGAAAACAAAAATAAAAATCTACAAAAGTGAAGGTAAAAATGAAAACCAAAATAAAAATCCATCAAAGTGAATGTAAAAGTATAAGTGAAAATAAAGAATGAAAGTGAAAACAAAAGTGAAAATAAAAAGTGATCCTAAAGTTTCGAAGGTTCAAATCAAGAATGTTTTTTACTTTTTCTAATTTGTATTTTATTTACAAAAGAAATTATTTTTTAGATTAAAGCAAATTAATTTTAAGCTAAATATTATTTAATTTTAATTTTTTTCTTTTTCTCATAGCAATTTTTAAAAACACTTAAGGTCGAAAAAAAAATTTCGCTCATTTAAACGTTCGAAACTTTAGCTCCAGAAAATAAAAATCTATCAAAGTAAAAATGAAGGTAAATATAAAAAAACCGTATGAAAGTGAAAGTGAAAGTAGAAGTAACAGTTAAAGTAAAAGTGAAAGTGAAAACTGAAGGTGAAAACTGAAAGTGAAAGTGAAAATGAAAATGAAAATAAAAATAAAAATAAAAATATACCATAGTGAAAATAAAAATAAAAATATACCATAGTGAAAATAAAAGTAAAAATTAAAATTCTTTAAACTGAAGGTGAAAGTAATAAATGAAAGTCAAAATTACTCCCCAACCTACAAAAACCAATCTGAATATTAACACTGACAGTCTCCACTTTTTCCCAGATTCGATTTTTCTCTCCTCATTTTTTTTTCGTCTCGTGTGAATTTCTTTCGTTTTTTTTTCTCTATTTTGTCGTCGAGACTTTTTCACAAGTCTACACAACAAACACTATAACTTGCAAACAACTATTCTCACTCCGCAAAGTGTACGGCCTCATCCCTCCCTCCCTTCTTCTTCTTCTTCTCTAAATTCCCCTCACTCCGAATCACACCCCTCCGGTTCTCACTGAAATTGAATTGTTATTCTATTTTCAAAAGCAATTTGCAAGCGTTATCAAAAGTTTTCGGGCTACGCTTCGCGCCCGCTTTGTTGGCTAGAAGCGCAACCATTCCACCTCAAGCCCACACCCCTTTTCCTTCTTTCCCCATTCTCACCACCACCCTTTTCCTTTTCCCATGTAGTTCTTTCGGTTTTCAACTCTCCGGTTACTAGGTATACCTAACATGACTTTATGATCAAAAAAAAAAAAAAAAAAAAAAAAAATTGAGAAAAAAACAAAGTAATTTGTGCATTTTACGATAAACTCACTCTCTCCCTCTCTCCTCTCGGTGTTTGGTTCACTATCTTTATTTTTTACTCGCGTATATCTAGGGGGGAAAAAAAGAAGTAAGGGGGAAAAATAATTTAGTCTAGAATCTTTGCTGAATTTTTTGTTTCTTGGAAAGAATTTCTTCGTTATCTTATCCTTTCTTTTCTCGATCGTTTTGGGGGTAAGGGGAGTATTTGTAAGTGGGGAGGGAAAATTTAATCTAAGATTGACTGTAAAATTTTCAATAACTTTGGTAATAAAGTTAATTAATCAAAATTTGGTGTATTTTATAAGAAAAGTTTATTTTTTCTCTTTTTTTTCTTTTTTTTTGGAAAAATATATAAATAAATAAATAAATAATAATATTAATATTAATATTAATATTTTATTTATTTATCTTATAATTTTTTTTTAAGTGTTTTTCTGTTCTTTTTAGATTAAATTTACAAGAATTATTCGTTTTTTCTTTTTTTTTTTGTTTCGAAGAAAAAAGTTTTTTATAATACACCAAATTTTTATAAAAAAAAATAAAAAAAAATAAAAGAAAAATAAATAAATAAAAAAAATTCACTGTTTAAAAATTAATATCTGGAATTTCCATTTGAGGTAAACTTTCACTATTTTCAGAAATTAAACGAACGAAAATAAAAATAAATTTTCAAATTCCATTATAAATTGTTATAGTAAAACGTTGTTTATAAAAAATCATTATTTATTTTTCTCATTATTTTTCTATTCAAAAAATAATTTTTCAAATTTACATATTAATTTTCTTTTCCAAAAAATAATTTTCTACACATTATTTTTCTTTTCCAAAAAATAATTTTCAAATTTACCCAAATATTTTTCTTTTCAAAAAAATAATTTTTCACATTTTACTCAATTTTCTAAAAAAGCAATAATTTATTTCGAATCTGGTAAAGTTTTATATTTTACTAAAGCAAAAGTAGTATTTGATAGAAATGGTCGAAAATTTTATAAGGTTCGAATTTTAGAATAAAAATATTGACAGTTCAATTTTTATTTAAGTACTTTAAAGATACTTTCATTTTTACCTGATTTATTCGTAATCGTTTCGTTTTGATTTTTTTCTTCTCGTTTAGAATTCATGGAATGAAAAAAATTGTTTTTTTTACTCTAAATTTGCAAGAATTTTATACAATCAGAAAAATTAGAGTGAAGAGAAGAATTGTTTTACTCAATTTTTTAAACCTAAATTTACAAAATTTTTGAAAACACAAAAACAAAAATACAAAAGAATGTAGAATAGAGAGAAAAATTGCTGTTCTTTATTTTTTTAAAGTTCAATTTTGCAAAATTTTTGAAAAAATTACAAAAGAAAATTATAGCAGAGAGGAAAAGTTGATTAATTACTTCTTTTAGAACTAAATTTAGAAACATATTCTAAAAATTACAAAGAAAAATCAGAATAGAGAGAAATAAAAATTTTTTTTTCTATTTTTTAAACGAAATTTACAAATATTTTTCAAAAATTAACAAAGAAAAATCAGAACAGAGAGAATAAAAGTGTTTTTCTGTTCTTTTTAGATTAAATTTACAACAATGTTACAGACTTAAAAAAAATTAATAAAAAAAATCAATGTTGAAAAGATCATAAAATAAAAATATTCGTACGTTGAGTATAAAAATTCTAAAAATTTCGTCAATTATTGCAGAAATTTCAATATTTCACAGTAACAAAACAATTCTTTGAGAAATTTAATTTCAAAATCTATTAAATTTACAAAAAAGTCATAATAAATAAAAAATGTTTCATTGCATTCAAAGTAGAACAAATTAGAGTGATAAAAAAAAATTTTCTGGTACACAGACAAGGTACAAAAGGTATGGAAAAATTTACTTCAATTGTAAAAATATTTTAATAAAAAGTTCTCAATCTGAACGATGATAAAATAATAAATAGAAAAAATATTCTTTAATACAAAATACTACCAGAAATTTAATGCAATCTACAAAATTTATTTCAATTTTCATTTCTTTTTAAATGTACAGAAGTTTCTTCTCAAAAAAATTTTTTTTATTAATAAATTCAACAATACTAAATAAAACTTTTTTTAAATTAAAAATTCCTTTCTTCCTTTTCTCTTTTTTTCCTTTTTTTTCTTTTTTTTCTTTTTTTTCTTTTTTTTCCTTTTTTTCTTTTTTTTTTCTTTTTTTAATTTGTTTTTCTTTTTTTGAAATTTTTCAGAACAAATTATTTTGAAATAAATTGTCTCCAATTACGAAAGAATGCATTTGTCGAGAGGAAACTAAAACGGCAATGATTCATTTGCGCAAATCCATTCTTGGCTTTCTCATCGAACGGAAATAATGAAAAAATTAAAAGGACAATTAAAATCCAAAGGGAGAGAACATCAATTGGCAATCGCATTTGTAAGAATTACAATTTTAGAAAATTTTCACCTTATTTTCCAATTATTTTTTTCTTTTGAAAAAAAAATTGCTCATTTTTATTTAACTAAAAAATAAGCAATAATAACGTTTATTATCGATATTTAAGCAAATAGAAATGGTTACAACAATAGTAACAACAATTGCAATAATAACAATTGGAATCATGACAATTGGAATCCAATTATAATAATTGCAATAACGATTAAAATAATAATAATAATAATAATAATAATAATAATAATAATAATAATAATAATAATAATAATAATAATAAAATAATAATAATAATAATAATAAAATAATAATAAAATAATAATAAAATAATAATAAAATAATAATAAAATAATAAAATAATAATAATAATAATAATAATAATAATAATAATAATAATAATAATAATAACAATAATCGTAACAAAATAAAGGAAAAAAATATTAGGTATAAAAGTTATTAATTTTTAATAAATAATTATTATTACAAACTTATAATTAAATGTTAATAATTAATACCTAATAATAATAATTAGTTTGTCTGAGTACTTTATAGGATTAATTAAAATTATTGTCATTCCTGTTCTAATTATTATTATTTAATATTTATTTTTCATTATTATTGACTTTTATATTTAGTAATTTTCAATTTACCGATTAATAATTAAATTTCCTCTCCATTTCAACTGTTCTTGACAACATGATTTTATTTTTATAAAAAAATGAAGAAAAATTATTATAAAATTTTAATGGAAAATAAAGTTTTTCTTTTTTTTTCTTTTCGAGAAAATGTTAATGTGCAGACGGGAGATAATTTATTTTAAAGAGATGGAGAGTAGAGAAAAATTACTATACTGTTTTTTTTCCTCTTTTTTTTTTGTTGAAAGACGACACGCGTGCTTAAACACTTTTTAGCCTCGTAAAATGCATTCGTCTTGAGAGTGCATTAGTGGAAGAAACTTGAAATTAGGTAAACCCTGAGTCGAAAGTGTTGAAAAGTACATTTTCGCTCGTTTAGTCAATGTAAACGTAAAAATTTCCGAGTACGTTTTCCACTAATTAAGTAATTAATTATTTTGCACTATTAATTAATTATTAATTGTAAAAATAAAATAAAATAATAATGATAATAATAATAATAATAATAATAATAATAATAATAATAATAATAATAATAATCGTAACAAAATAAAGAAAAAAAATATTAGGTTAAAATTATTAATTTGTAATCATTAGTTATTATTATAAATTTATAATTAAATTGTAATAATTATCTCGAATAATAATAATTAGTTTTTTTGAGTACTTTGTAGGATTAATCAAAATTATTGTCATTCCTGTTCTAATTTTAAAACTTTTCTATTTTAATAGAGACGATTTTTTTAATTTTAAACTAAAAATTAAAATTATTGTCATTACTGTTCTAATTTTAATATTTTTCTATTTTAATAGAGACTATTTTTTAATTTGAAATTAAAAATTAAAAATATTGTCAATACTGTTCTAATTTTAATATTTTTCTTTTTTTCATAGAGACGATTTTTTTAATTTTAAACTAAAAATTATCAGTGACAATTTTTACCTTATTGTAGAGCAACTGTGATTATTGCGGATAAGACAAGCTTACCTGTAACAGAAAAAGAAAAAATTTCATTAGCAAAAAGTAATTTGAATTAGTCACTAACCTAATTAGTAATCACTAATTTTAGTTTTAATTTTAGTAATCACTAATTTTAGTTTTAATTTTAGTAATCACTAATTTTAGTTTTAATTTTAGTAATCACTAATTTTAAAAATTGATTAAATAAATAAAAATACATTTTTTAAATTAATTTTTTTAAACTTCGGAAAAAAATTTAAGGCATTTAATATTGATAATAATTAGCCTTGTTACATGTAAGTGACAAAGAGGATTTCAAGAGGGAAGGGGGGTTAATAAATTTTTAAAGGAAAATAAACAAGGCATGTGAGGTGAAATATTTTTTTTTTTTTTTTTGGGTATTTGCTCCTTGACTCAAGTAGGCGACAGGTGTCAAGAGCTAAGATGATTTATCGTAGCACAAAGAATACTGAAAAATAATAATAATAATAATAAAAAGAAGGAAAAAAGAAAACAGGAAAGAAAAATTGAAAGTAAAACTCCTCTCATATGAAAGGTAATCGCGACAAAAATGTAACACGATAAGTTATTGGTAAGTGTCTGCCTGCGTTGGGACCAAAAAAGCAAAGAGAGAAACGTTCGAACGATAATGGTTTTATTGGCATTTTTCTCTGCGCGAGTATAAAACGTGTCAGATAACCAATATCCAACATCTACACCTATATTGATATCCCTTCGTCTCTGTATATTGAAATTTTTTAAATAAAATAAAAAAAATTATTTATAAACATTACTACTTTTTTATAAAATTTTAAATAAAATTATAAAGCATATAATAATTATATCTATAAGCATAAATCGTATCTTTCTTGTGGCTAATTAATTTTAAATTGTAAATAAATTCAAATAAATTTTACTAAATTTATTTCTATAAACAATTAGAGTAACAAATTATGTTTTATTATATTCCTAATTTTGAACGTTTAAATGAACGACAATATTTTTTTACTTCTTCTAATTTGTATTTTTTTCAAAAAAAAATATTTTTTAGATTAAAAAGAAAATAATTCTAAACTAAATATTGTTTAATTTGAATTATTTTTCCTTTTTTGGAAAGGAATTATTTAAAAACTTAAGGTGGAAAAAAATTCTGTCTATTTGAACGTTCGAAACATTGGCCATATTGTTTTATCCTCGTGGCGAGTTTTATTTAAAAAAATATTTACTATTTAAAAAAATTTTACTATTAAAAAAAATATTTACTATTAAAAAAATTTTTTTTGAATTAAAAAAATTCAGAAGAAAAGAATTTGTATTGAAATACAGAAATCGTAAAAAATTTTACAACCAAGAAAGATAATAATAATAATAATCCTACATTTCTAAATACCGGCATACTTTCGTTAAATGAAAAAATTTCTTTTATTTTTAATAAAACATGAAAAATAAAATCAATACTCTTCCTCATTATATTAAAAAATAAACAAAAACTCTTTATTACATTTAACAAATAATTCGAAGATGAAAAATATGAGAGATATTTTTTTTTAAATCATTTAATTGAAGCATCCTCGTGGATTATTACTGTCCGGCTATTCAAATACATTTTGCGGTTTTCATCCTCGTAGATTAATGATGCGTTGAATAATATTTTCTTTTTATTATTATATACTTTATTAACATGTTTTGTTGAAAATAAAATTACAATGAATTCCAAATCACCATTGTGTGCTAAAAAGCAAGCAAACCAAATTATATTCCGAAAATTATTCCGTATTTCATTAAAAAAAAATTATAAACATTGTCTATTATATAATTATGTTGGGTAAACAAAAATGTATGTAAAAAAAATTATTTTATAATATAAAATGTATATAATATGATATAAATAATAAATGTGTATTTTTTTCTATTTTAGATTTTAGGTGTAATTGAAATCTGACATTTGATAAAGGAATGAAATTTCGATAAAAAAAAGAGAGGAGAAAATAATGGAAAATGCTTGAATGTTGATAAGAATATTGGGTTAAAACAAAATAATATTATAGTCGCAGTATGGAATATTTAATTTTGTGTGAGTCGTGCTCATTTCATGGTAATTTGCTTTAATATCTCAACCTAATTTCCTGAAATTTATTGTCAACCGTGTGCCCTCCAATTGTATAATATTCCCAGTGAATGAAGAATTTGCCATTCCTGCGAATCAGCGAATCGAAAAAAAAAATTTAAATATGGAGAAAAGAGACTTTAATTTCTCAATTGTAAATTATATTTCAAACGAAAGAAGAAAAAATATTATTTTAAAGAAATGAATCGAGATTTTTTTTTAACTAAAAGACCAACAATTTTTTCCAAACAATAACAAAAAAAATTGTAATACTATTTTATTATCATAGTAATTATTTACATTTTTAT
The DNA here is from genome assembly GCA_032873175.1 of Leptopilina drosophilae. Lineage (NCBI taxonomy): Eukaryota > Metazoa > Arthropoda > Insecta > Hymenoptera > Figitidae > Leptopilina > Leptopilina drosophilae. The sequence goes on along the minus strand of CM065485.1, from coordinate 2,670,957 downwards.
TATTACCATTATTAGAATTTTTATTATTAATTTAGGCCAAAAACAAATTTTTATTAATATTTATAAATATTTTTCTACTCCGACTAAAAATTTATTATTGACACTATTTTTTTCGTAATCTTTTTCGTTATTATTACACTTTTCTATAGTAATTATTAATATTTTAGTACTAATTGACTTTTCAAAGAATTGTTTTTACAATTTTCACAAATAGATAGATGTAAAAAGGCTTAATAGTTGAAATTTTTATAAAATTTCCACTTTTAATGAATTTAAAAATTTAATTAGAAATTAATTAGAAATTTCTAAACAATTGGATTTTTGAAAAATGGTAATAATTCAAATTCTTCTTGAAATTCGTTAAAGTTGCTAATATTTATTTAATTAACTATTACAAATTTACAAATAATGAATTTATAAGCAGAATTTTAGTTAAAAGCATTTTTAAAAATTTGAAATTTGGAAAAGTTAAAAAATAATGCAGAAATAGTGTTTTTTTTTGAAAAGTAATAAAATTCTTTTCACAAAAGTTCAATTTTGTTCAGTATTTAAAAAAAATGTCTCGTTTTTTTTATAAATAACAAAATTCTTCTCCAAAATTCAATTATTTAGAAAAATTTTCCTGATTTCAATAAATTTCAATATAGACTTTCTATTTAAATAAATTTCCTAAAAGAGAATCCAATTTTTAATAAAATTTTTCCTGAGAAAATTTACAAATTATTTTCATAAATAATAAAAAATACACAGAAATTCAGTTATAAACAAATTTTTTTTATAAATTTCCTCTCAAGAATTCAACTAATTTCACGAATAATAAATTTTTTAATGAATTCAATTATTTTTATAAATAATATATATTTGTTTTAGGAATTCGATTATTTTTATAAATAATAAAGCTCAATTACAGAAATTAAACTCTTCTTAGCACCATTGTAATCGAATTCGTCGAAAAATGTAAATATTCATAAAAATTTGATTAAAAATCAAATCGTCGAAAGAATTAAATTATTATTTAAAAATACCTTGATAAAATTCTTGATAAGAATTAAATTTAAAAAAAACATTCACATATTTAATACATTTTTTACTTTTGCATTTAAATAATTCAACAATTTTAAAATGGTTTTAATTTAAAATATTTAAAAATTTGAATTTTCTATTCTTTTAACAATTTTGAAGAATTCATTTTTTTTTAAAGTTTAATTTAACTTTTGCATTTCAGTAATTTAATAATTTTAAAATGGTCTCAATTTAAAATACTAGAAAATTTGATTTTTCTACTCTTTTAACTAACAATTTTGAAGAATTAATTTTTTTTAAAGTTTAATTTAACTCTTTTTGTTAAATAAGTTAAAGTACCATGGAATTAATATTGAAATTTGTTTAAATATATAATTTTTTCAATAATTTGATTTTTTCTCAGAATTTTTCCCATATTTTTATTTGGAAATAATAAAAAATAACTTTTGGCAATTTTTCTACATTATTTCATGAGAGAATGTTTCCAAATTCATAGGAAGCTTCGGATATTTTTTCAGACGAATTCTCTTACCTATGATAATAAATTTTTCTAAATAATTTGTAGAATTCGCTTCAAAATTTTTTTTGGGAAAAATTTTTCAAATTTAACTTAATTTATAGTTTCATGCAATTCAGAATATTTAATTGAAGAATTTCCGATTATCAAAATTTTATAGAACTGAATTTTTTAAAAAAATATAGGTATTTAAAAATGCTCAAAAGAACGTTTTGAAAATTTTTTTAAAATACTTGATTTAGAGAATAATTTTTGTTAAAATTCCCAGAAAATAATATAATTGAATTCAATTTGTAAAATTTGTTTTTAAGAAATTTCAGCTAAAATATTATTAATATAACGAATATAATATATTAATAACGAATATAACGAAATTTTTTATAAAAAAGCTAAGAAAAGACAAAATTTATTTGTTAATAATATTTCATTTCTGTGGAAAAATAAATAAGAACAAGTTTTCAAATTTTTGTTTAACATGGGACTAAAGTTTCGAACGTTCAAATGAACGGAATTTTTTTTCACCTTTAGTGTTTTTGAAAATTCCTATCGAAAAAAGAAAAATAATTGAAATTAAACAATATTTAGTTAAGAATTAATTTGTTTTAAGTAAAATAATAATTTTTTTGTAAATAAAATACAAATTGGAAGAAGTAAAAAAATATTTTCGTTAATTTGAACGTTCGAAACTTTAGGAACATTGTTTAACAAAGATTCAAGGGATTGAAATATTAATATATATAAAATATGAATTAAATAAAAAATTATTATTCACTCCCTTTAATCAGTATTTAAAGTTTTTAATAATTTAATTCAGAAATTTCTAAATATGTTTGTCTTGGAAAAATGTAATTCAAATTTTCTTTAAATAATTTTATATGGTTCTCGAAAGTTTAATTATTTAATCAAAAACATTCTGCAATTAAATTGTTGTTAGAAATATTTTGGCCCGATATCTTTTTGTTTAATTAAAAATTATTAAAAATTATTTAATAAAATATATAAATAAAATTTTTTTAGTTTCATTCCCTTTAATTAAAGAAAAACAGTTGAAAAAAGTAATTTTTTCAAAGTGAAGAATTTTTATTAAATTTTTGAAAAAGAATGTCTTTTAAAGTAACAATGTTCCTTTTTGAAGGAAGAGAAAACAATCAGAAGAACAATTTCTTTAGTCGTAATTTTATAATATTAAATAAAAGGTCTTTTTCTCTCTCTCTCTTTCTTACTTTCCTTCCCCCTGCCTCTTTCTCTAAACAATTTAAGCAATTCTCGGAAACACACACACTAATGAGTGTTATTTTTCTAATTGGTTTTATTTCGACGTTTTTCCTCTGTTAATTCCATTATATTGAACATTAGAAGACTCACGAGAGACTCTGAAGGAAGACCCCAAGACGAGAGGCTTATATATATACCTATATAGAATGTGTGTTAGGGGACGTATCCATTCCCCCTTGGTTCCAATCCCATTCAGGACGATCTTTCCCAAGATTACTTCGTAAACTTCCGGAAATAACCAATGTGGGGCTTGACTATGGTCTCGAGCAACGACCTTTTTATCTACTTCTAGATATGTAACCACACGTATGTGCCGAGTCGATATTTTAGAATCTCGCACAAATACACGCAGACAACAAAAAAAAAAAAAAAAAAAAAAAATATTCTCCTCTCTCGCTATTTACATTGTTGTAATTGCACATTGTGAATTTTGTGTGTATGCGCGCGTGCGAGAATACCGATATTCCTCTCCAAAAGGGCAATGGATAAAGAATAGTTTTTAATTACCCGAACAATTCCCAGTAGCGTAAGAAATTCCATACACGTATTACGTAAAACGAGGCCGGTTCATAAATCTTGAAAAACCCCACACTTACAACTTTTTTTATAATGGACGTGAAAATACTCTTTAAATATCAATTGACGTGAGAGAAAGAGGGGAAATTTATTTTCACTTTGAAATTTTATTTTTTAATCTCTCTATTTCTCTTTCCTTTTTTTTCACTCGAAATTAATTAACAATCTGTCTGTATTTGAATTAGTTACGAATTCAAAATTCATACTTTTTTTCTGATATTTTACTATCTCTGTAAATTAGAATTAGTAAAACATTTATTTACTCTCTTTCTAAATTAGAATTAGTAAAACATTTTTTTACTGTTTCTAAATTAGAATTAGTAAAACATTTTTTTACTGTTTCTAAATTAGAATTAGTAAAACATTTTTCTACTCTCTTTCTAAATTAGAATTAGTAAAACATTTTTTTACTGTTTCTAAATTAGAATTAGTAAAACATTTTTTTACTCTCTTTCTAAATTAGAATTAGTAAAACATTTTTTTACTGTTTCTAAATTAGAATTAGTAAAACATTTTTTTACTCTCTTTCTAAATTAGAATTAGTAAAACATTTTTTTACTCTCTTTCTAAATTAGAATTAGTAAAACATTTTTTTACTGTTTCTAAATTAGAATTAGTAAAAACATAAAAAAAACTTTTTGATTTTTTACTATCTTTCTAAATTAAATGAGTGAAAAATCAAAAAAAGTTTATGTTTTATTAATATTCCTATTCAATATATTTAGTAAATGAAAATAATTAATGGAAAATAAAATAATGTTCGAATGATAATGAAAGAAAAACAATGCCACTCTCTAAATTAGAATTAGTAAAAACCAAAAATGTTTATTAATTTGAATAAGTAAAATTTACTAAAAGTAATTTCTATTAATTTATTTAGTATTTAGTCAAATTTACTACATATATAGTAATTTCCACTAATTTATTAGTGAAATTTACTAATTCAAAAGCAAAAAGTCAGTGACTAATTAAATTTTGTAAAAATGTTTAATTTATACTAATTCAAATTTATAGAGTCATAAATAATAATAATAATCATGATAATAATTTTGAAAAAGCTAATGAATAAAACTTTTCAAATTATTTTTCATTTCAATAAATAATTACAAAAAAAATAATAATAAAATTGCATACCGTAATTTGAATTAGTAAAAATTGTTACTAATTTGAATTAGTGACTGACTTTTGGCTTTTAAATTAGTAACTTTTACTAATAAATTAGTAGCAATGACTATTTATTAATAATTAGACTTTTTATTTATTATTTATTATTTATATTTTTATTTATTTATTTACTTTTTAAATTTATTATTTATTAGTAATTTTATTAATAATTAGACTATTTTCTGCATTATTTAATTTTCCATGAATTATTATTATTTACTCTCTAAATTTGAATAAGTAAAAATGTTTACTAATTTAAATTAGTGACAGACTTGTTGCTTTTGAAATAGTAAATTTTACTAATAAATAGTTATTTTTATTTCTACTAATTTCTTTAGTAAAATTTACTAATTCAAAAGCAAAAACTCAGTCACTAATTCAAATTAGCAACAATTTTTACTAATTCAAATTTACAAAGTAAATAAGAATTCATGGAAAATTAAATAATGTATAAAATAGTCTAATAAAAGTAATACAACAATAAAAATTTCTTGCAGAAGTGAATAAGACATTCTCAATTATTTTCCATTTAAATTAATAAATTCGTTTGTATAATGAACACCACAAAAAAAAAAATTAAATCCAAGATAAGAAAATTTGCATTTAATTAAACAAACAATTTTTCAAAGAAATAAAAATATTTAGAAAATAAAAATTTTTAAATTAAAAATATGGAAAAATATGGAAAAATATGGAAAAATATTACCAAAAAATCCGTTTACTCTCAAGAGAAAAAAACTAGTTTTTCAATTTATTACAAATAAAATTTTCCAAATGATGATCCTAAAGTTTCGAACGTTCAAATGAACGAAATATTTTTTGTCGAAGGTATTTTAATAAATTACTAATCATAAAAAAATTTTAAAACTAAAATTTTACATTTACAAACTTAGTAATTAATTTTTTTTTAGTGACGCAAAATATTTGCAATAAAAATTTGATTTTTAGAAGAAATAAATAAATTACGTTCATTTGAACGTTCAGAACTTTAGGATCTTTCCAAATGAATAAAAATATTTGAACGATAAAATTAGAAAATATTGTAATAATATTACTAATATTAATAATATTAATAATATTAAATAATGTATTATGATTCATAATATTAATATTAATATAATAATTATTTTCTCTAAAAGACAAAAGAAATAATTTCAATTTATTAGGAAAAATTTTTTTTTGTTTCAAAAGGAATAAAAATATGTGAATAAAAATATTCAGAAAATTAAAATTGTAACCAAGTTAAAGTCCACAACGTTGATCAAGAAAAAAAATTGTCCCCTTATTAAATTTATTAAAAATATTGCGTCAATATTGACAGAAAAATAATTAAATAAAAAGATTCATGTCTCCTTTGATGATAATTGTTAGACAATTAAATATTGAAATAAAAAATAATAAAACAAAATAAAACAAATTTTATACAGAAAAATATTTTAAACAAAAAAAATAATGTTTGTTTTAATAATTATAAAACAAAATAAAGCAAATTTTATACCGAATAATATTTTCAACAAAAAGATTAATGTTTGTTTTAATGATAAATTGTTTGAAAATTAAATATTAAATTAAAAAAAAATAAGACAAATTTTTTTCGTTGATAAACATTGCGGACATTAATTTTTTTTTATTATCGGAAAATTTAATTTCTTAAATTGTGGGAAAAAATTCCCCTTCAAGAAAAAAAGGACATAATTTAAATTTTTTTCCAAAATCTTCTAAAAAGAAAAATGGAAATATTGACCGAATTTCAAGCTTTTTTTTTACTTTTTTTAGTCACAGTTTTCTTCTCCTTTTTCTTTTTTTCTTTCTCTCCTCCTTTTTGTTTTTCAGTCAGTCAGTCATGGTCGATTTCAAATGTGCTTCGGTCTACATTAAGTTAAATCTACGTTTGAATTGAATGTACGAGCGCCCCGAGGCGCGTAAATCAAATTTAAAAATCCCGGGCGAGTATCTCGTCCTGACGTGTCGTCCGTATAAATACGCCGGATAAAATATCCTAAAGAATGGTACCACGTTGTCCATTCAAGTCCCTTGAGTGTCGTTTCAAACGGCATCGCCATTCAACTTTTATTTATTTATTTTTTTTTTTTCAAACCACCGTCACTCTCCCCTCCTTTTTTACTCCCATTCCTCCCCCCCCCTTCGTCCCACTATTTCAAAACACCACTTTTCACCCCCTACCCTCTTATATAGCCAATGTCCAAGCCACACGCCATTTCATCCCCCCCTCCACTCTTTCTGCAAACTCCCATTTCACTTTTTTTTCACTCTCTTCTTTTTCCTCCCCTTTTACCCCCCCCCCTTTTGGTCCATCGACATCCAAGTGAAATTAAATCAATGAATGACCATAAAGCACGTACTTATTCGTTTAGTTTTTGACACTTTTCCACTAGCTCTACTATTTCACGGGAAAAATAGAAATAAAAATATATTACTTTCCCCCTTTTGGATAAAAGGTGAAAAATAATTTTATGGTTGAAAAAAACAAGGGAGGGGGGAGAGGAGGAATTTGAGAATTTAAGAGAGGATTTAAATTAGCGTTTAAATTAATAATTAACGTTATATTTCCATTTTAAAGATTTTATTTGTGGAAGAATCTGCCAAACAATCGGTACAAAAGTTAGTCCAATGACTAAAAAAATATTTTTTGTTTGTTTATAAATTCGTTTTTTTTCTAAACAGTCAAATTAATTATTAAATTTTAAATTCCTTTTGGTCAAAGCGTGAGGAATTAAATTTCCTTTATTTTGAGCATTTTAAAGTTATGTTCGAATAAAAATTACAATTTTTCGTCAATAATAATAATGATGATTTAAGTAACATAACAAATTGTTTTAATGACAGAAAATTGTGATTTTTATTCCAATGCAACTTTGAATTGTTTAAAATATTCAGAAATAAATTCTTTACTTTTCTACCGTAGAAGAATTAGAAATTTAATTTGTGTTTTTCTTTTAAATTAGGAAATTATGCCATTGGACTAATTTTTGATTTGACTGTACGTCAGGTTTTAACAAATTGTTTCTTATTGAGAGAAAATTGTAATTTTTATTCAAATGCAACTTTTAAGCGTTTTAAATATTTAAAATTAAATTCTTTACCTTTCCACCGAGACGAATTGGAAATTTAATTTGTGTTTTTTTTCTTTTAACTTGCAAAATTATGGTATTGAACTAATTTTTTATTTGACTGTACGACAGACACCTCCTTAAAAAATGTATTTAAAAATTGATTTCTTAACCAACTTTCAAAATAAAAGAAGAAATCCAACAAAAAATCAGAACAGAAGGTGAAATTAAAGTTGAGGAATATTTTACTACAACAAAATGAATTTAGAAAACAATTTTAATTTTTCATTAACATATTATCACTTTTATAAAAAAATTACTATTATTCCTATACAATATTTTATTTTATATTAATTGTCATTTACTTTCATTATTTTCCTAAATTACTAACAATTAACTATTATTAGTTATTACTCCTGATTATTAAATATAATATATAATTATAATATTTTATTTTGTTATATTATTATAATAATATTATTATTTATTACAAAGTTATCATCGTAACTTTCAAACTAATACATATTATTAAAAAATTTAAATTCCCAGCTCCATTTAAACTCCTCCAAAAGCTAATAAAAATAAAAAAAATTAAGACAAAAATTATAATAAATAAAAAAAAGTGTCTACATAAATTTTCTTTTATGGCAGAGACAAAAGAAATTGAAAAACAATATGATTTACTCATAACTTGTTTTTCGCGGGATTCTTTGTTCGCTGAATTCGAATCTGACGACGAAATTGCAAAATTCAAAATGGCGGATCCAATATGGCGGACGAAAAAAATTAAAAATCATTTATATTGATTTGAAACTTGTTATTTGTGGGTTTTTAGGGTCGCTGAATTTAAAATTTTTAATTTTAAATGTCAAATGTCAGCAAAGACTCCAAGTATCAAGTTTATAGTCAATCTTTTGGCAAAACTTATCGCTGTTTCAGATAAAAATTTTTTTTCCGTGCACTGAAAGAAAATGTGTATTAAATTTTGTAAAAGTATTTTAGAATTTGGGGAAAAAGTGCAACAATCATGATCCTCAAGTTTTGAACGTTCAAATGAACGAAATATTTTTTATTAAAGATATTCTAAAAAATAACTAATCATAGAAAAATTTAAAAACTAAAATTTTACGTTTAGAAAGTCAATAATTAATTTTTTGGATAGTGAAGCAAAAAATAATTGCAATAAAAATCTAACTTTTAGATGAAAAAAATAAATTTTGTTCATTTAAACGTTCAGAACTTTAGGATCTTCAACAAACCGAAATTTTAATATAAAAAATACTAAACTTTCAAAAAAAAAAAAAACTTGTATGGAATTTAGTAAAGTTATATTAAAATTGAGTTAAAATTCTTGATATGAATCATACTAAATTCTACGTAATTTTTTTTCAAGTTTGGTATTTTTTATATCCAAATTTCGGTTCGTTGCACTTTTTCCCTAATTATTGTAAATTAATTTTACAAAATTTAATACACATTTTCTTTTAGTGTATCAAACTTGAAAAAAATATATTATTTAGATTCCTGAAGTTGCCATCGATGCTCAACATCGAAAAATATTTTTTGTACAAAACCAAAAAAAAAATCACTCAATTTTTTCCAATGTTTTAAGTTAAAAAAAAAATTATTAAATAGTTTTTTACTTCTCAGGTGAATAAAAGGAGTAAAATTAATTTAAATTTTCTTTACTGTAAAAAGGAAAAATAATTTTCAATGCTGAGCATCGATGCCAACATCAGGAACCTTATTATTTTTATTGAAAAAATTTTTTTTAAAACACTACTAAATTTATTTTATATAATTGATTATTATTGTTCATTGATAAATAAAATAAAATAAACAAATAAACATAAAAATAACTAAATTAATTGATAATAAAGAAATAGTTTCACGATTCGACAGAAAATCGGAAAATAAAGATTGAAAGTCTATAAATATGATTTTCCATCATCAATAAATAATATTTATAAAGTATGTGTATTGTACATAAAGATCTATTTGTTGAGACTTCCCCCTCTCTCTCTCTCTCTCTCTCTCTCTCTCTCTCTCTCTCTCTCTCTCTCTCTCTTGCTCTCTGGTTTTCTTGTTGGCTTTTACAGCAGTAGTTGTGTACTTGGAATGTGCTGGTATTGCACGGAGAGAATATTCAATGGAGCAAGCGAGTAAATATTAGATGAAACTGCGACTGGGGTTGGTAAAGAGGGTGGAGAGGGGGGAGGGTTAAAATGGAAGAGAGAGAGAGTGAGAGAGACGGAAGGAAAAGTGGAAGGAGAGGGTGAATTGCGGTGTAGGTCGCGGATATCGGATGTCGTGAAATTTCCCACTATTAAGAACAACGTTGCTCTAGTAAAAGACGTCAACCTACACCCCACCCCCCTCCCTCCCTCTCACCATACCACTAACCCCTTTATCAATAACACGAAATAAGAAGATCCATTTTATGTGGCGCACCTTTATATGCACTCAGTACACGAGAGAGTCGATTTCCATTTTATGTATATCACACACTCGTTTGTGTGTATATTATTTTCCATTTCACAACGCGGTTTGACATTGTTTTCACTTCAACTACACTTCACTATTCACTTCCTTTGAAAAAGGAAATTTGACATTGTTAACGAGGGGGAATTTTAAAGAGAGAGAGAGAGAGAGAAAGACAGAGAAAAAAAATTATATTCCAGGAAAATTTTAACGAAACATTAAAAACTGTTGAGAATTTAAACATTAAGTTACTAAAAGTAGGGGTAAATTTGTTACTTCCACATTTCTATTTATTAAAACTACTAATTGATTATGCTATTTAAATGCCATTCAATTTTCTTTACTGGAACTACTGGAAGTAACAAAAAATTTTTTTGATCATTAAAACGGTGCTTGAAAAAAAATTGTAGTTTCAATGGACAATAAGTTTGAGTAATAGTAGTTTGAGTAGAAATTAGCTGCGAGTAAATGTAGATTCAATAGACAATAAGTTTGAGCAACAATAGTTTCACTAGAAATTACCTGCGAGTAATTGCAGTTTCAATAGAAAATAACTACAAGGAACAGTAGTTTCAATAGACAATAAATACAAGTATAAGCAAAGTTTGAGTAACAATAGTTTTAGTAGAAATTACCTGGGAGTCAGTGTAGTTTCAATAGAAAATAACTGTAAGTAACAGTAGTTTCACTAGAAAAAAACTGTAAGTAACAGTATTTTCAATAGAAAATAAGTGTAAGTGTAAGTAACAGTAGTTGCAATAGAAAATAAATGTTAGTAACAGTAGTTTCTATAGAAAATAACTGTAAGTAACAGTAGTTTCAATAGAAAATAACTGCAAGGAACAGTAGTTTCAATAGACAGTAAATACAAATAACAGCAAAGTTTGAGTAACAATAGTTTTAGTAGAAATTACCTGGGAGTCAGTGTAGTTTCAATAGAAAATAACTGTAAGTAACAGTAGTTTAAATAGAAAATAAGTGTTAGTAACAGTTGTTTCAATAGAAAATTACTACAAGGAACAGTAGTTTCAATAGGCAGTAAATACAAATAAATAGAAAATAACTGTAAGTAACAGTAGTTTCAATAGAAAATAAATGTAAGTAACAGTAGTTTCAATAGAAAATAACTGTAAGTAACAGTAGTTTCAATAGAAAATAACTGTAAGTAACAGTAGTTTCAATAGAAAATAACTCTAAGTAACAGTAGTTTCAATAGAAAATAACTGTAAGTAACAGTACTTTTAATAGACAATAAATACAAGTAACAACAGTTTCAATGGGCACTTCGATTTATCGCTGTTAATTTATATTGCAACTAATATCATCAAAGATTTTCAATTCATTAAAACGGTTGTTAACAGTAATTGTAGTTTAAATAGACAATAAGGACGAGTAACAGTAACTTGAGTAGAAATCAACTGCGAATAAATGTAGTTTAAATAGACAATGCCTGAGAGTAACGGTGATTTCAATAGTCACTAACATTTTCTCCTACAGTTAATTTCTATTGAAACTACTGTTACTTGAACTCATTGACTATTAAAATTACTTTGACTAGCAGTTCATTTATACTGGAACTACAGTTACTTGAACTTATTGTCTATGGAAGCTACAATCACTATTAAGATTTACTGAAACTACCAATAATAAAGATATTTTGCATCTACTGACGTACTTTTATTTATAGCAACTTGGCTCAAGTTGCAATTTACTATTGCAATTTGCTAAAACTACATGCAACATTTAAAACTACTTATTTCAACTTGTTAACAACTTTTACTTCAAATGAGCGAAATTCAATAGCAAATTTACTCCCTGTTGAAATTATTGGTTTTTAAAGTTATTTCTTGGTAAAGTTGTTAACATAAGTAGTTAAGTTGCTTGCTATTGAAACTACAGTTGCTAAAAGTTACTTATAATAAAACCCACCGTTACTACAAAATACCGGCTATGGAGAATATTTTATTTGACTATTTAACTAAACTGTTACTCGACAAAATTGCTATTTAAACTACAGTTTCTCAAATTTACTTGCTATTGTAACAGCACCTACTTGAAGTAACTTGCTATTGACACCTCCCTTAAATAAAGCACAAGTCTATTAAAAATACAATTAACAAGAAGTTACTAGCTATTGAATCTACCTAAACCTTAAATTACTATCCATTGAAACTACTGTTACCCGCAGTTAATTTCTATTGAAACTACTGTTACTTACAGTTAATTTCTATTGAAATCACCGTCACTCTAGGTTATTATTTATTGGAACTATACCGTTACTATCGATTTCTATCTTTTAAAACTACTTATTCTTTACATTTTGGTCTATTGAAACTGCTGTTACTTTTAATTTTCGACTTATACAACTACTGTTACTTTATTACTTAGCTTAAAACAACTAAATGTTAAAACTATTTTTACTTTATTTTTACCTATTTAAACTACTATTACGCACAGCAAATTTCTATTGAAACTACTGTCACTTAGAGTTAATTTCTATTGAAACTACTGTCACTCACAGTTAATTTCTATTGAAACTACTGTAATTAACGGTTAATTTCCTTTACAACAATTGTTGCAGTTAGTATCTATTGAAACTACTGTTCCTCGAAGATATTGCCTATTGAAACTACTGTTACTCGCAGTTAGTTTCTACTGAAACTACTGTTACTCAAACCTATTGTCTATTGAAACTACTACTAACTTATTTGCTATTAACTGGAATCAATCGAAAAAAAATTCATCCAACAACATTATATTGAAACTACTGTTACTCGCAGTTAATTTCTACTGAAACTACTGTTACTCAAACCTATTGTCTATTGAAACTACCACCAACTTATTTGCTATTCACTGGAATCGATCGAAAAAAAATTCATCCAACAACATTGTATTTAGTTTGAATTTAAAGAAAAGAAAATACACCCATGAAAAATTTGATTTGAGTAAAAAAAAATTGGAGTAAAAAAAATATTTAAGTACTTGTGTAAATGTAATCGGAAGAACTTCTTTGCCCGATAAAGTCGACATCTTATGACTTGTTTAAGAGACCTTTGGGTTCGACCCTAAAACGATCTAATACATAATTCGCAATGGAGATGCGGACAATTTATCCTGCGCGCCCAATACCTCGATCCCTCAAAGATCCGTGACTACGGTTTTTTTTTTCAAGGAGAGGGGAAGAGAGAAAAAAAAGAGAGAGAGAGATAGAGGCTAAAAATCGAGATAGCAACCGCTTAAAGTTAGATCCTCGCACTTTCATCCTCTCGATTGACCTCTCTCTTACTCTCTCTCTCTCTATCTCTCTATCTCTCTCTTTCTCTCTCTTTCTCTCTTTTTCTCCCTTTTTCTCCCTTTTTCTCTCTTTCTCTCTCTTTCTCTCTTTTCCTCTCTTTTTCTCTCTTACTAACTCTCTTTTAGTGGAATGCACACTTTTCAAAACCCTCCCCCCTCCTCCTGCTCTCAACCTCTCGCTCTCTTTTCTCGTCGGAAGGCCGAAGTAAAATATTAATAGGAGGGCGCACGAATGAGGTGGAAATTCGATACCTCGGCAACGTTTTCCGCGCGCGCTCTCTCGTGACATGAAACGAAAACATTCTCTAAAGTAGAAGAAGACCAATGAAAAAGATATTGATTCGACATTTATTTTTTTGGGTCTATTTTCTTTTCTTTCAATTCAAACTTAAATATAATGTTGTTGGACGAATTTTATTTTTCGATCGTCTTCAGTAAATAGCAAATAAGTTACTTTCAAGAGATTAAAACTACGGGAAATTGTAGTTTCAATAGACGTAAATTACCGTGCGTAATGGTAGTTTCAATAGACGATAACATCGAGTAACAGTAGTTTCAATAGATATTAAATGTGAGTGATAGAAGTTCTAATAGAAATTGACTTCGAGTAACAGTAGTTTAAATAGACTAACATCGAGTAACAGTGGTTTAAATAAACAATAACTTCCAGGAATAGTAGTTTAAATAGAAATTAACCGCGATTTACAGTAGTTTCAAAAGAAATTTACTTCGAGTAGCAATATTTACAATAGAAATTAACTGTAAGTAACAATATTTTCAATAGAAATTATCTGTAAGTAACAGTAGTTTCAATAAATAATAACTGTAAGTAACAGTAGTTTCAAAAGAAATTAACTTTGAGTAACAGTAGATTAAATAGAAATTAACTGTAATTTACAGTAGTTTTAATAGAAATTAACTGTGAGTAACAGTAGTTTCAATAGAAATTAACTTTTGAGTAACAGTAGTTTAAATAGAAATTAACTGTAATTTACAGTAGTTTCAATAGAAATTAACTTCAAGCAACAATATTTTCAATAGAAATTAACTTTGAGTAACAGTAGTTTCAGTAAAAATTAACTTCGGGCAAAAATATTTTCAATAGAAAGTAACTGTGAGTGACAGTAGTTTCAATACAAATTAACTGTGAGTATCAGTAGATTAAATATATCATAGCTTCGAGTAAGAGTAGTTTCTAAAGAAATTAACTTGGAGTAACAATTATTTTAATACAAATTAACTGTTCGTAACAGCAGTTTCAATATAAATTAACTTCAAGCAACAGTACTTTCAACAGAAATTAACTTCGAGCAAGAATATTTTCAATAGAAATTATCTTCAACGTCACAATTGTTTTAATTGAAATTAACGGTTAGTAACAGTAGTTTCAATAGAAAGTAAATGTTAATAACTATAGTTTGAATAGAAATTAATTGTAAGTAACTGTAGTTTAGAGAGGCAATAACTTCGAGTAACAGTAGTTTTAATAGATATTAACTATAACAATTGTTTTAATAGAAATTATCTTTCAGTAATAGTAGTTTTAATAGGTAAAAATTTAAAAATAAAGTAAAAGTAGTTTTAGTATTAAGTACTTTGAAGCTAATTAATAAAGTAACAGTAGTTGTATTTGTTAAAAATTAAAAGTAACAGCAGTTTTAATAGATGGAAATGTGTAGAACAAGTAGTTTTAAAAGATAGAAACCGTGAGTAACAATATAGTTTCAATAAATAATAATCTAGAGTAACAGTGATTTTAATAGTTAGAATCCAAAAGTAACAGTAGTTTCAATAGTTAGAAATTTAAAGTTAATTGTAGTTCCAAAGTTTGGTTATTTTACGTATTAATTGTTTCAGTAGTAAGCAATGTTGGGTAACGGTATTCTTTAATTGCTATTACCGAAAAGTAACAGTAGTTTCAGTAGTAACTTTAAGTAGCATTAGTGCCACCAGTTCAAAACGGTTGCAATTTGAACACAAATTAAAAATTAAAAAATCTCCAATTTAAAATTATTATTAAAACAATTAAGAAGTGACAATTAAAATTTTCCTTTTGTATCACGAAATATTATTGAATGTGTAAATTTTTGCAAATTCTACATAATTTTTTCTACAAAGCGTTACTACAAAATGGAAAATGCCTTCTGAATTTGTTACGGGATATTAAATAAAAATTCAAAAATGACTCGACTTCATGTATATACATATAGACACCTGGATCTTTAAGTATTTCTTTGTATAAAGTGTTTGAGTAACCGGGCAACTTTATTACATACTTTATTCAGCAGAATCCCTCTTGAAATTTCATCAAACGCTTCTCATCACCGGGTGGAAAATACAGGCATCAACTCCTTCCCTCCCTCAACCCTTTTCCACTCACCCTCTCCCTCTCTCTCTCTCTCTCTCTCTCTCTCTCTCTCTCTCTCTCTCTCTCTCTCTCTCTCTCTCTCTCTCTCTCTCTCTCTCTCTCTCTCTCTCTCTTTCGAAAATGCCAGTTCGATACACGTGAATTTTGCATGCAAATGTAATTAATTTTTTTTTTTTTTATTATTAATTAATATAAAAACAATGTAAAATGAAAATAATAATTAGTGAAAAAAATGAACAATGTTGAAAAGGCAAATTTGTTAACAATGACGAGGGAAGAATTATTAATAAAACGAGAAATGTATCAAAAAAAAAAAAAAAAATATCAATGTCATGTAGGTAAAAATAAAAATAGAGGATAAAATGTTTCTATTGTTTTACTTTCGGATAGATTAACTTTTATTTTGATTTGAAAGTAATGTAATGAAACTCTGGTTCCTATTGTTTTATTATCTCGGAGAATAGTTAAATATTAAATAAAAAATAAATATTTTTGAGGGGGAAATTTGTAAAAAAAAGGTATTAATTTTTGTTTGGCAAATATTTATCGACTCTGTGCAATATTTTTAATTAACTCTATGTTTGAAGACAATATAAATATTTATATACAAGTTACACAATATATATATAAAACACTGCATGGAAAACATTTACCAAATATTAATTAAAAAAAAAAAAAAAAAAAAAAAAAAATTTTAGAAAAATATAAGTGTATATTTATATTTTTCTAAAGATTTTTTTGTATCAAAAAGACTGTAAATTTGAATCAGTAAAAATAGGTACTAATTTAAATTAGTAAATTAGTGACTGAATTTATTTTTAAATTAGTAAAGTTTACTAATAAATAGTAATCTCTATTTCTACTAAACTTTATTCTTTTTACATTGGTACTATTTTTAATGAATGTTTACTAATTAGCAATTTCTATTAATTTGTTAGTAAGCATTACTGATTTCCCTTTTTTTACTAATTTTGTAATTTACTAATTCCTAGATTTTTAAAAAATGAATAAATTTTTACTAAGTTATTAAAAAATGTTACTAATTCAAATGTAGAAAATCAGTCACTAATTTAAATTAGTGAACACTTTTAGAAAATCTAATGTGGAGAAAAAAGTGGGCTTTGAATAATAATAATAATAATAATAAGAAAAATAATAATAATAATAATAATAATAATAATAATAACAACGAGAAAAATAATAATAATAATAATAAAATTGCATTAAAGTAAAAAAATAATAATAACAAAAAATTCTATCTACTTATGTTCAGCAAAAAAACAAAAAAAAATAATAATAATAAAAATAACAACGAGAAAAATAATAATAATGATAATAATAATAATAATAATAATAATAATAATAATAATAATAATAATAATAATAATAATAATAAAATTACATTAAAGTAAAAAAATAATAATAACAAAAAATTCTATCTACTTATGTTCAGCAAAAAAACAAAAAAAAATATCTTCCTTCTTCGATATTAAATAAAAATCTTCCACTTTCCAAATATAACGATATAAAAATAAAATAACTAGTTTATTTGTATTCCAAAAGCCAACCAAGAAAACGGATCCATGTCCCCCCTTAATAGAGCAATGAAGAGAAAAACAATTTTCCAATCTGACGATCCGTTCAACTGGACGAGTTTATCGCGTCAGTGAGTGCTGTTTTCTTTCCTGCCATATTATAGCCAAGTTTTCATGATATAACATCAGCAATGTTGTCCTTCATGAAAAATAAAATACATTCTCCGAGGAAAGGAGAAAAAAAAATAAAATAATAAAAAAAAATTCTTTTCAAATTTAAACAACGAATGGCGAAAAAAAATATTTATTTTAAATTCTCTTTTTTTATTGAAAATTTTTCGTACTTTCTTTTATTTAATATTTTATTTATTTAATTTCGCAAGAATATTTATTTAAAGGTTAAATAAATTAATATTAATCACTATAAATGTAAAAACATTATTATTATTAAAAATGTTTATCAATTTATTATCATTAATAATAAATGTCAATTTTTAATAATTTTTTTTAATTTTTAATTTTTATCCATCGTAATTTTATCTATATTGTAAAAATTTATTTTTTAATAATTTAATAATACTACTATTAATAATAATATAGTAATAATTATTTAGTAATAAACAAAAAAAATAACTAATAATCAATTTAACGCAAAAAATAGGAAAAATAGAGAAAAAATAATTTTTGTTAACAATATTCATTACCTTGGAAAATATTTACATTTTATAAATTTTTAAAATTGATAATTGAAAAGCAGTACAAATCGAAATAAATAATAAAACACTGTTTTATTATTTACCTTGATAAGCAAAAAAAATTTATTAATTTAATTTTAATTACAATCGTTTTAAGGAATGAATAAATTAATTAATACTCATTCTTTTTTTCACTACAAAATAAAAAGTAAATTTACTATTTTTTTTACTATTTTATATCATTATTATAAAATATTATTATTATTATAAATAAATTATTATTATTATTCTTATTATAAATAAATTATTATTATTATTCTTATTATAAATAAATTATTATTATTATTATTATTATTATTATTATTATTATTATTATTATTATTATTATTATTATTATAAATAAATTATTATTATTATTATTATTATTATATTATTATTTTCCTCTTTCGAAACAAATAATTTAAAGGGAAAAAAACGAGAAAAGAGTTATTTTCGTCCTTTAGTTGGACTTTTAAAAGATTTTTAAATTTAAACATTTATTTTTCTCCTCCCACGAAATGGAAGTAGTCGTAAAATTTAAAAAAAGAATGCATTAATCTTGATGTTATTAAGGAAATGAAGAAGCTTAATAAATAGCATTCTTTAAGCTTTTTACGCGGAGATATAATCAAGTCCAAGGAATATTGAATTAGAATTTCACCCTAATTATAGGTACTAAACCCTTTATCTCATCTATCATATTTCTCTCAGTGTTTCGCTATTTTTTTGCACGGCTAGCCCTTGACCGTTTTTTTTTCATCATTGTATTTAATTTTTTTTTTTTTTTTTTGCCTCAGAAGCCAAGTAATATTCTCATTTATCATTTAGCAGGTGTAAAACTTGGTTGGCTCTCCTTTTTCTGCATTAATAGAAGATACAATAATTCACGGAAGAAAAATTACTATAGAGACAATAACTTTCAAAGAACAATTCATAATGAGAAAAATTTTTCTTCGAATTATTTTTTTTTGTTTTGTTGTTTGAAAAAAAAGAAAATAGCGTTAGATAGAAAGTAAATTAACAATTAAAAGTTAAAAAAACGAAGAATTTTTTTTTAATCGGAAATATTGTGGATTAATAATTTTAATAGTTTGTGGAATATTTTTTAATAGGTTCATAAGTTAATGAGTTAATTAGTGAACAAGTAAGGAAATAAAAATAGGAAAACTAGTTTTTTTCTCTTCTTTTTACTTTTTTATTAATTTTCATTTTATTTACTTTATTTACTTCATTTACTAAAAGTAGGAAAGTTATTTTTTTTCTCTTCTTTTTACTTTTTTATTAATTTTTATTTTATTTACTTTATTTACTTCATTTACTAAAAGTAGGAAAATGGTTTTTTTTCTCTTCTTTTTACTTTTTTATTAATTTTTATTTTATTTACTTTATTTACTTCATTTACTAGAAGTAGGAAAATTATTTTTTTTCGTTTCTTTTTACTTTTTTATTAATTTTTATTTTATTTACTTTTTTTACTAAAAGTAGGAAAATTATTTTTTTTCTCTTCTTTTTACTTTTTTATTAATTTTTATTTTATTTACGTTTAGATACTTTTTAGTTTTTTTTATTAACTATTGCACACTATTAATTATTATTTTAATGATTTACTTTTTACGCTTAATTTATTTTTTTAATATCTTTTATTCGTCTTTATTTAAATTCTATATTTAATTTATTATTTACTCTTATTATTATTATAATTATCTTTTATTTTTTAACAATAAAAATAGTTAATAGAAGAAAATAGTTAATAAAATAGTTAATAGTTGAAATAGAAGACTATTTCATTATTTAAAATAAATTTTTAAAAATTGAAAATATTTGCCAAAAGAAAAACCCAAATTTTTGACAAGAAAGGAAAGAAAAGTTCAATTTTCCAAATGTATTTCACGGGACACAGATTTAACAAGAGAAAAGCTAAAATGAAGCAACAAAGAATGGAAAAAAAACAAACGGATGAAACGTGGAAGAACTGAAAAAAGACAGAGAATTGTTAAGAGAGAAAGAGAGCGAGGGAGAGAGAGAGAAAAAAGGAAAAGCTGTAATAATCCTCAACCATTTCCAACCGCTGTGGCATTCTTTCTCTCCACAAGAAGATTTATTTCGCGTTTTCTCTCGCACCTGCGCGACGATTCGTGAAACTCTTACGTTCCTTAAATACCGACGTCTCCGGGTCCGTTTTTTTTTATTTCCCTCTCTCTCTCTCTCTCTCCTTCACTCAGATTTTTTTTCCACGTCACGACTAACCAACACCAATTTTCTGCGTAATTGAATTTTTTTTTCCCTCCTTTTTTTTGTTTCACTTTTTCACCTAGATATGTGTTTGTGTGTAATAATTGTAACAAATCTTTGATGATAGAGAAAGATTTTTTTTCCTTTCGTGAGATATCTCATTGGAAACAAAATCTAAAAAAAAATTAAAAATTTAAGTTTCTTTTAGAAATTAAATGATTGGGGTGCAATTTTTCCTAAAACGTATTTTCCAATTTTTTATTTCTTGAAAATATTTTTTCCAATAAAGTATTTTCGAATTTTTTATTTTCTAAAAATATTTTTTCCAATAAAGTAATTAACAATTTTTTATTTTCTAAAAACTATTTTTTCCAGTAAAGTATTTTCTAATTTTTTATTTTCTAAAAATATTTTTTCCAATAAAGTAATTAACAATTTTTTATTTTCTAAAAACTATTTTTTCCAGTAAAGTATTTTCTAATTTTTTATTTTCTAAAAATATTTTTTCCAATTTTTTTTATGCAAAAAGGTTGTTAATAATAATTTTGCAAAAAACTTTTTTCTAAAAAAGGTGATTTTCCAATTTTCTTGCTTCTAATAAAGGCTATTTGCTAAAAATTTCTTTTCCTAATGAAAAATTCAAAACATTATTTTTCTAACAATATTTAATTCATAATTATTTTTAATATATTTTTTATAATATTCGTTGCATCGAAATTCTCGAAAATTGAAATTATTCTTAAAAATTTTATTAAAATTTGTCGAAAGAATTAAATTTTTATTTAATTATTAATTTTATTTAATTATTTAGAAATAAATAAATTTCCTAAAGGTTTTAAATTAAAACCTTTGAAAATTTGAATTTTTTTATACATTTCACGAACAATTCTGTAGAATTAATTTTTTTCAAAAAGTTTACTTGTTACTTTTCTACTGTTACTGGTTTAAAAATTATTTTCTAAAAATTTCTTTTTCTAATGAAGGATAAGTTTCAAAAAATTATTTTCCTAACAATATTTAATTTTCATAATGACGATTAAAATGGTATTTGATTAAAAACTAAAATTAACGCAAATTTTTTAATTCTTTAAACTAAATATTTGAGATTTCGTTCAAAAATTGTAATAAAAAATAGAAATTAAATTTTTTAACAAAATTTCAAAATAATCTATTAAAAAATCGTAATTAGCAAATGGAAATTATAGGCATTTTTTCGTGAAGATATTGAAAAATTTTCCAAAAAAGTGTTTTGTAAATAAATTAATTTTGGAAATTTTTGTACTAAAAATGATGCAAATTATTTTTTTTTCAAAGAATACAGAATTTTGTTAACAAATTGAGATAAGTAACAATAGTTATTTTGTAAATTTTTTTTTCTTTTTCAAAGAAAAAAATAATTTTGTAAACAGAATTGTGATTGAGAAACAAAAATATGCAAAATAGTTTCTATTTTTTAATCTTTGGTTTAATTTATTTTTTTTAAACAATTTTTGAACTTTTGTCAAAAATTATGTATTATTATGAATTATGAATTAAAATTATGAATTATTTTAGAAAAATAAACATTAGAAATCATAACTTTTAGACAAAACTTTTTTTAAGAAATTAAAACTCATTAGAAAGACACTTTTTTTAGAAATTCGATTTCATTATAATTATAAATCACTTTTTTTATGCAAAAATGGTTGAAAAATATTTTTTAGAAAAAGTCAACACTTGCCCTTTAAATATTTAAATTTTAGTTTCACGTTTAACATTTAGAAATTTTTTTTATAATTCAAAAATAATTAGTTAACCAAAAAAATATGTTTTAATTAAAATGTATTTTATAACTGAATTAAACATAATTTCTATTAAATCAAATTTTTTATGTACTGAATCAAAATTATTATGTTTAATTAAAAGATAATTTTTCGTTGACTGTATAACAAAGATTATTATTATTATTATTATTATTATTATTATTATTATTATTATTATTATTATTATTATATTAGTATTATTATATTATTAGAAAATGTTCTATTATTTATTGAAAATATTTTTATTTTGAAAAAAAAATTATTTCTTCACTGAGAAAACAATATATTTGAATCAAACATAATTATGTTTGATAATAGAAAATATTTTTATTTTGAAAGAAAAAATTATTTCTTCACTGAGAAAACAAATATATTTGAATCAAACGTAATTATTTTTGATTCAAATATATTGTTTTCTCAGTGAAGAAATATTGTTAATTTAATTTTAAATTGATTCAAATATATTGTTTTCTCAGTGAAGAAATATTGTTAATTTAATTTTTAATTAATTCAAATATATTGTTTTCTCAGTGAAGAAATATTGTTAATTTAATTTCTAATTGATTCAAATATATTGTTTTCTCAGTGAAGAAATATTGTTAATTTAATTTCTAATTAATTCAAATATATTGTTTTCTCAGTGAAGAAATAATTTTTTGTTTTAAAAATAAAAATATTTTCGACAAATAAAATTCAGAATCGGAAAAATTATTTATTCCCCTCGTTTTTCTCTCCTTGAATGAAACAAATTAGATAAAAAATTACAACAAGATTCAAGAGTGAATAAGAGAGAGAAAAACAGAAAAAGATTGGCTATGAAAAAAATAACTTTTGAGTGAGAGATTTGCGTGCGTGTGATGTGACCACAAATTCTGTGTGGAAATTTTCATTATCGATCGTTTTTGCAACACATATATATACAAAACTGTAGAGCGCAAAACGCTCAATTTTCAGATTTATCGCGAATAACACCGTGGAAGTTAACAACAGGCAAAATCAGGAGTTTTGAGGGCTGATGTTGTTGGTGATGATGGGGAATGGGGAAAAGGGTGAAGCGAGGGGGGGGATAGAAAAGGGGAACTCTGCACAGTTACATAATTAATAGGAAATTTTCTGCCATGAATATGAAGCATGCTAATGAGGACATTAATATTTGAGCGCGTTGGCCTCACAGTGCGTGTTACGAACTTTCCGACCATTCAAGTGTACAGTAACACAAATGCCTTTGCATATGTTTTATCTCGGCACACAATAGTGCCAACTTGTGCGTGCTATCAAGAAAAAAAAACCACGATCAAAAAGAGAAAAGGAGAGAAAGAAAAAAAAGGAAAGAAAGCAAAACGAAATTTTTCAAAATGTCACTCGTGGAAAAATATTTTAATTCACGCACTTATTTTTCACTTCTTTTCATTTCTTTCTACCCTTTTTTTGCGATAACAAAAAAAAAATGTCGCCTTGTAAAGAATATCTTGAAGTTGAATTTATTGTTTGCTATTTATTATTTCAAAATTATTGTTTTTATACTGGTAAAAACTATATTAGTAGTAAATTAATTTACTAATAGTAAACTACATTATTCTAAGTAAATTAAATTACTAGTAGCGAACTACATTTATAAAAGTAAACTACATTATTATTAGTAAAATAATTTACTAGTGGTGAACTACATTTATAAAATTAAACAACATTATTACTAGTAAACTACATTATTACTAGTAAAATAATTTACTAGTAGTGAACTACATTTAAAATAGTAAACTACACTATTGGTAGTGAACTGTATTATCAGTAGTAAATCAATTTGTCAGTAGTAAACTACATTATTGATAGTAAATTAAAGTAACTATTATTAAACTTCATTATTAGTAGTAAACTACATTGTTCGTGGTACATTAATAACTATAGTAAACTACATAATTAGTAATAAATAAATTTACTAGTAGTAAACTACATTATTATTAGTAAATTAATTTACTAGCAGTTTACTATAGTAAACTACATAATTAGCAGTAAATCAATTAACTAGTAGTAAACTACATTATTATTAGCAAATTAATATACTAGAAGTGAACTATATTATTAATACTAAACTACACTATTGATAGTAAATAAATTCACTAGTAGCAAACTACATTACTATTAGTAAATCAATTCACTAGTAGTAAACTACATTATTATTAGTAAATTAAGTTACTAGCAGTTTACTATAGTAAACTACATAATTAGCAGTAAATCAATTAACTAGTAGTAAACTACATTATTATTAGCAAATTAATATACTAGAAGTGAACTATATTATTAATAATAAACTACACTATTGATAGTAAATAAATTCACTAGTAGTAAACTACATTATTATTAGCAAATTAATATACTAGAAGTGAACTATATTATTAATACTAAACTACACTATTGGTAGTAAATAAATTCACTAGTAGTAAACTACATTACTATTAGTAAATTAATTTACCAGTTGTGAACTATAGTATTAAGAGAAAACTACATTATGGTAGTAAATTAAATAACTTGTAGTAAACTACATTCTACTATTAAATTATTTTGCTAGAAGTAAACTACATTACCAGTAAATTAATTTGCTAGTAGTAAACTACATTACCAGTAAATTAATTTAGTAATAGTAACTTTTTAAAATTATTATTTTTTAATCTTAAAGCTTGTAATAATTTAGTTCTTTTTTTGTAGTAAAACATTTTTTCATGCTGAGCGTCGAAGACAACTTTAAGGATCTACCGAATTGATACAAAAAATGTGGATCAAATAAAAAAATGATCTAAATTTTTGTTATCAATTTTGATCCCTTTGAGTATCAATTTGACATAGTTTCAAGAAAACTGTGTAATTTTTACGAAACCTTCGATAATTGACCGGATAAACTCTAAAAAAAAATTAAAAAATATTAAATAAAAAATAAAAAAAAGTAAAATAAAAATGAAGTAAATAAAAGTAAAGTAAATAAATAATAAAACAGTAAATAAATAAGAAAAAAGTAAATAAATAATAAAAAAGTAAAATTGATGGCGAAATATTTATTATCATTTATTTAGTTAATTTTGAGAAAAAAAATAAGAGTAGAAATTTTTAGAAAAAAAAAATTGCCAAATTGAGATGAATTATTAGCGGAAGAATGACACGTGACCAGTACAACTTCTATTTTGCGGAGATGTTTGTGTATATGTGTGTGTGTGTGTGAGAGAGAGAGAGTCAAGCGCAGGAGCATTAAAATCTAGGGAAAACTTTAATTACTAGAGGTGGAGCGCTTCCGGCGTGCTGAGCGCAATTTAATGTCCCGGCATTTAAGCTGGCTGCGTATTTATTATTTTTCTCTTCTCCGCGTCG
The DNA here is from genome assembly GCA_032873175.1 of Leptopilina drosophilae. Classification (NCBI taxonomy): domain Eukaryota; kingdom Metazoa; phylum Arthropoda; class Insecta; order Hymenoptera; family Figitidae; genus Leptopilina; species Leptopilina drosophilae. The sequence continues at coordinate 2,645,528 of CM065485.1, read as the reverse complement.
CTTTAAATCCCGTCAGTAGTCAGAATTTACTGAAAAAAATGCCGAAAAAAACAACAACAACAACAACGCCAAGAAAAATATTTCAGAACGGAAAGATTTTTTTTTAATATAAATAAGTAATGTAAATAGTTATAATAATTAGTAAATAAAATTAGAAGATTATTATTAGTGGTAAATTAATTTACCAGTAGTTAATTAAATTATTATTAATAATAATTATTAGTAATAAACAACATTATTAGTAGTAAACTACATTATTAGTAGTAAACTACGTTATTACTAGTAAACTACATTATTAGTAATAAACTACGTTATTGCTAGTAAACTGCATTATTAGTAATAAACTACGTTATTGCTAGTAAACTACATTATTAGTAGTAAACTACGTTATTGCTAGTAAACTACATTATTAGTAGTAAACTACGTTAGTAGTAACAAACTACATAATTGTCAGTAAACTACATAATTAGCAGTAAATTTATTTGCTAGTAAACTGCATTATTAGTAGTAAACTACGTTATTGCTAGTAAACTACATCATTAGTAGTTAACTACGTTAATAGTAACAAACTACATAATTATCTGTAAACTACATAATTAGCAGTAAATTTATTTGCTAGTAAACTGCATTATTAGTAGTAGTAAACTACGTTATTGATAGTAAACTACATCATTAGTAGTACACTACGTTAGTAGTAACAAACTACATAATTATCAGTAAACTACATAATTAGCAGTAAATTTATTTACTAGTAGCAAACTACATTTTAAGTAGTAAATTGATTTACTAGTAGCAAACAACATTGTTAGTAGTATATTACTAGTAGTAAGTATTTTACTAGTAGTAATTGTAACTATTAATTGCACTTAGTAGTAAAACAACGATTTTAGTCAAGCAGATGAAAAAAAGCCCTGATAATTTAAACTAAAATCGATATTTTACTACTAATTCAATTTTAATCGATAATTTACTACTCGAGAACTTCATTAGTAGTAAATATTTTACTAATAGTAAACGCAATTAGTAAGTGAAACGTCGATTTTAATCAGTCAACGTAAGCATAAGTAAAGTTCCAGATAACAAAAAACTAAAATCGGTTTTTTATTACTTATATAATTTACTACTAGTGAGCTACATTAGTAACAAATTTTTTGTTTTGCAGCAGCAACTGCATTTAGTAGTAAAACTTCGAATTTACTTATCTAACAGATAGAAGAGAAAAAGTCCAAGATAGGTCGGATTAAAATTGAAATTTACTACTAATGGAATTTTCTACTAGGAAACTACTTTATCAGTAAATTAATTTACTAGTAGTAATTGTAATCTAGTAATTTATTAACTTGCAGTATTTTACTGGAATTTTACTAGTGTATTTTACTAGTGATTGTAATTAGTAAACGTAAATAGTAAATTACTACTTGTAAATTAATTATTAAAGTAATTTTTTACTAGTAGTAATTTGGTTTAAGTAATTAGTGAATAAAATCAGTAGAATAGTAATTAATAGTATTTTACTGGTAATAAACGTAGTAGTAAACGTAGTAGTGAACGTAGTAGTTAAACATCGATAATTTTTTACTAGTAGTAAATTAGTTTAAGTAATTAGTGAATAGAATCAGTAGAATTGTAACTACTGTTTAAGTAATTAGTGAATAAAATCAGTAGAATTGTAACTAGTAGTATTTTACTGGTAATAAACGTAATAGTAAACGTAATAAACGTAGTAGTGAACGTAGTAGTGAACGTAGTAGTGAACGTAGTAGTGAATGTAGTAGTGAACGTAGTAGTGAACGTAGTAGTTAAACATCGATTTTAGTCAGCCAACGGATAAACAAGTAAAAATCCCTAAGAAGTCAGACTAAAATCGATTGTTTACTATTCCTATAGTTGACTACTAGTAAACTACATTAGTAGTAAATTATTTTCCCAGTAGGAAACTACATTAGTAGTAAAATAACGATTTTAGTCAGACAACGAGTGGAAATGAAAAGTTCAAAAATTAGTCAGACTAAAAACAATTGTTTACTACTAATTTCATTTACTAATTACAACTAGGGAAATACACAAGTAGTGTAATTTTTTCCCTGTAAACTACATTAGTAGTGAATCATCGACTTTAGTCAGACAACGAATGGAAAAAAAATTCCAATAGAAATAAACATCGTTATTACCAATAACTTTTAACTAGTAAAGGTCAAGTTTAGTCGAACGAAAGGAAAGCATAAACAAAAAACTAAAAATAAACCGAATCGAGTAGTAAAAGTCAATGTGCAGTGTGACAAAAAGCGACGAGACGAGACGCGACGCGACGCCTCTTCTTCTCTCGTGTGTGACACAATGTAAACCATCATTTTTAGCCCTCGTCTTCACAAAACAGGCTTTTGTGTCGTTCCGTATTTACGTCGAGTTATGTAACCTCATTTCTGGGAAGCAGGACTCGTGGAGCTAGGCGAGTGAGTGTCATTTAACAACACGCCTTGATATGATTGTTTTCATTGTTTACACTCACTGAACAATTGACGTATTGAGAGCGACACACAAATCACAAACTAGACGCTACTTTGTATTTAAAGTCTCTCTATTCATTTAGGGATTCTACGAATTTTTACTTTTTCGATTCTTTCGTCTTCTTTTCTTTGCTTTTCTTCTTTATTGGCAAATTATTTTGTTAATATTATTTTTATTCAATAATGCTATAATAAAAAAAATAATAATAATAAAAATAATAATAATAAACTGAAAAAAAATTTATTTGATTCAAATAACTGATTATTTGACTGTTATTAAATAAATATTTACTTAAATCAAATAATTTTTATTTGAATCAATTAAGTAATATTTGCTTTAAATACAGTTTATTTTTATTTATTTTTATTTATTATTTTTATTTAATAAAAAAATAATAAAAATAATGATAATAATAATAATAATAATAATAATAATAATAATAATAATAATAATAATAATAATAATCTTAATAATAATAATAATAATCTTTAATTATTATATTGTCAAATATTTTTGTTTTTTAATAAACGTTCTTTTATTTTATTTACTTAATCAATTAACTTGTTTCAAAATTTTATTTTAATTAATTCATTTTAAAAATATTTTTTTTCCTATTTTTAACTTCTTTGCAGTATTTATTTCATTTGTTTTTTAAACATCCTTAATTTATTGCATTGATTTTGCAAAATTTTTTTCGTTTATTAACTTTCCTTATTTTTCACAGACAAAATGTTCTAAATTTTCTTAAAAATTAGACTTCAATATATAAATCACTTTTTTAAATAAAAAGAGTTAGAAAATATGGTTTAAAAAAAGTGAAAGGATGTTTAAATAACAAATGAAATAAATACTGTAAAGAATTTAAGAATAGAAAAAATATATATAAAAAATGAAATAATTCAAATAAAAAAGTGATTTTAGTAAAATCTAATTTCTAAAAAAAAAAACTGTTTTTCTAATGCGTTTTGATTTCTAACAAAAGGTTTGCCAAAAAAATTATGATTTCTAATACTTATTTTCCTAAAATTTGTAATATTCCATAATATTTCTTAAAAGTTAGAAAATTGTTTAAAAAACCAAGAATTTAAGAGTAGAAACTATTTTTCATATTTTGTTTCTCAATCACAATTCTGTTTACAAAATTATAACATCCTCTTTAAAAAAGAAAAAGAAAATTTATAAACTATAATTCTTGTTGATCATAAATTTGTTAACATAATTCTGTATTCTTTGAAAAAAAATAATTTCCATCATTTTTATACAAAAATTTCCAAAATTAATTTAGTTATAAAACACTTTTTATTGGAAAATTTTTAATATCTTTAGGAAAAAATGCCTATAATTTTCATTTGCTAATTACGATTTTCTAATAGATTATATTGAAATTTTTTTAAGAAAATTAAATTAAATTTTGTTAGAAGAAATAATTTTTTGAAACTTATCCTTCATTAGAAAAAGAAATTTTTAGAAAATAATTTTTGAACAAGTTACAGTAGAAAAATAGTAAACTTTTAAATAAAGTAAACTTTTAAAAAAAAATAATTCTACAGAATTGTTCGTTAAATGTATAAAAAAATTCAAATTTTCAAAGATTTTAATGTAAAACCTTTGAAAAATTTAATTATTTCTAAAAGTTATGAATTAAATATTTTTAGAAAAATATTATTGTGAATTTTTCACTAGATAAAGAAATTTTTAGAAAATAACCTTTTTTAGAAGCAAGAATAAATTAAAAAATCACCCTGATTAGAAATTTTCTTTAGAAATTCACCTTTATGAGAAAAAATAGTTTTAGAAAATAAAAAATTAGAAAATACAACACGACCTTTTAATAATAAAAAAATGTTTATAATTTATTCAATATTCAAGTCGTAACAGAAATTAGTTCATTATTTTTTAACAAATGAATTGGTTAATTTTGGTAAAAAAGTTCTCGTGGTTATTATTTGTTTTTCAACTGAATGAAATATAAAGTACAAAGGAGAGAGAATGGCGTGAAAAAAATAAGATTTCCCTAAAATTCAAAAGTGTTTTTCTAAAAAGTGTAAAAATGCCGAGATGATGAATTAAAATGGAGAGAAGTAGTGTGCAAAGTATCAAGATAACTTTTATCTCCAAGGAATGATAAATACCTACTTCGTCTTCCCTCACGAGTCGCTTAGGCAAACTACAGTTTTTAAGGGTCGTCGTCGTCCTCGTCGTCATGATGTCAAGTCTAAGATTTTCTCCGAACTCACGAAAAGAGAGAGAGAGAGAGAGAGAAAAAGAGAAATTTTTTCCCCTCCCTCTCGCTCTTACTATTCGCTTCTTATCGTGACCTCCCTTTTTTTACTGTATATAAAGTATAAACCCAGAAGTCGACCCTTCGACTTTCGGATTCTCCTTCAAAATACTTCCCTCTCTTTTTCTCTCTTTTCCTCTTTTTTTCTCTATTTTTCTCTCTTTTCTTCTTTTTTGTCTATTTTTCTCTCTTTTCTTCTTTTTTTCTCTATTTTTCTCTCATTTTCTCTCTTTCTCTCTATTTTTCTCCCTTTTCCTCTTTTTTCTCTATTTCTTTCTCTTTCTCTCTCTTTTTTCCTCTTTTTTTCCTCTTTTTTCTCTATTTCTTTCCCTTTCTCTCTCTTTTTTTCCTCTTTTTTCTCTATTTCTTTCCCTTTCTCTCTCTTTTTTCTCCTTTTTTTCCTCTTTTTTCCCTATTTCTCTCTCTTTCTCTCTCTTTTTTCCTCTTTTCCTCCTTTTCCTCCTTTTTCTCTTTTTTTCTCCCTTTTTCTCTCGTTTTCATCATTTTCTCCCTTTTTTTCTCTCTCAAGCTTTTTTTCATTCTCTCTTTTTCTCTTTCTCTCTCGTTCCCTATTTTTTCTCCCCCCCTCCCTCTCTCTCTCTCATTCGGGAAAAAATCCATGAAAATCAGTCTCCACTTTCTTCGCCTATTTTCCCTATGAGATGTGAGAAAGAAAAATTCTTCGTGTGGAAAGACAAACTCAATGGTAAAAGAGAGAAGACACTCGAGAGAAAGAGAGAGGGGGGGGAAGAAGGAAAGAAAACGGAAGTGAAAGCAAGAAGAAATCCCTTTCTCAAATAGTGTTCGAAAAATTCTTTCAACCGGAACGCTTCGCGAGTAAACAACCCAGAGCGATTATAGTTTCATCCTTCCCTCCCCCCCCCCCAAAAAAAAAAGAAGAGACAAGAAAAATTCTACCGTTTGCAAATAATATTATTTGACAATTTAAAACAATTCTTTCTCCCAACCGTGATAATTTCAAACCCCAAAAAGAATTTTTTTTTTTTTAGATAAAAAAACAGAATTTTAAAGACAAGAATATTTTATAGTTGAATTTATTAAAAAAAAAAAATTTTCCAAGATTTGATTTAAAACCTTTGGAAAATTTAATTTTTTCTAAACATTTAAATAAAAATTGAAGTCTAACAAATATTATTATTAATATTATTATTATTATTAATATTATTATTATTATTAATATTATTATTATTATTAATATTATTATTATTATTTATTATATTATTATTATATTATTATTATTATATTATTATTATTATTCACAAATATTATTATTATTATTATTATTATTATTATTATTATTATATTATTATATTATTTTATAAAAAAATATTTTAAAAATAATTGAAATTCTGACAAGAATTTTATTGAAGTTCTTCTAAATCATTGAATTTCGGAGAAAAATTGTATTATTTATAATATAATTTTTTTTTATAAGATAATTTAAATTTTGATTAAAATTTTAGGAAGTTGAAGTCCTCAACGTTTATCAACGAAAAAAATGGATTTAATGTTATAAAATATTTTTTTTTTAATTTAATGTTTAATTATACAACAATTATTATCAAAACATAAACATAAATCTTTTTGTTTAAATATTTTTTTTTGATAATATTGATGTATTTTTTAAAATTAATTTACTTAGAGTGAATAATTTTTTTTCGTTGATCAACGTGTTGTGGACTTCAATTTGGTAAATTTTTGTAAATTACTTTTAAAAATAATTGAATTCTCGAGACTATAATATTATTAAAAATTAAAATTTTATTTATTTTTGTAAATTTCCAATCAAATTAATTTCAAAACTGAAATTTTACAAAATTTCAAATGAAAATCTTTTCAAGTTTATTTAATGATGAAAATCGTAAGCGCAACTTTCTTAAAATTAATTAATTTTGAATGAATGAATTAATTAATTAATTTTGGATGAATGAATGAATTAATTTTGAATGAATGAATTAATTAATTTCGAATGAATTAATGAATTAATTTTGAATGAATTAATTAATTTTGAATGAATGAATTAATTAATTTCGAATGAATGAATTAATTAATTTCGAATGAATTAATTAATTAATTTTGAACGAATGGATTAATTAATTTTGAATTATCTAAGTAAAATAAGATTTCAAAAATAAATACCTATACAATTAGAAAATATCAAATTTCAAAAAAATATCAAATTTTAGGTCAGACGAGACTAAAGGTTTCTTTACACAACAAAATTTAATTCAATTTTTTAATTTTTACTTCAATTTTTCAAAAAAAAAATTTTTTTAATACCTTTTTTAGTCGGTATGTATATATATGGAAAAACCAATTAGTTTTCTAATTAATTTCAAAGCTCTCCGATTACTTTAGGTGTTAAAACGTTAAACAAATTTATTTTCAAAAGAGACGAACATTAATAATATAAATATATATAAACTGACGAGGAAAATGAAAATTAGTCTCGGCAATTAATCATTCTCTCCATTCTGGATGTTATTAAATCAGAATTAAATAAAGACAAGTGTGCGAGATGTGTGGCGTTTGCCTATGTATACAGATATAGACCCACATTTTGCGGCAAGAATGAAACCTTTATTTGATGAAAATGGGAGAAAATTAAGATACCATGAGCTTATGGGGAGAATATTTCATTTCTCATTTTCTCAAATATACAAATGTCAATAAAGTCTTAGTTTTTTGATTAAATGGATTAGGGATAAGCGGGAAAAGTCACCACCGAATTAATGGTATATTAGGGGGGTTAATATCAATGTCAAAAGCTTATTTTATTGCATTCGGCTTTTCCTTAAGTAATCAACTAATCAGTCAATATAGAAAAAATTAGGTACCTGTTTCCCTAATTATTTTTTTTCTCTATTTTTGTTTGTCATGCTTTGGATATTTTTTCGAGTAATTCAAGTCCGTGATCGTCAGGCGAAAGTAAGAAAACATAATATTTATATACTTTTCTGTCATAGTAATACTCGAGGTGTTAAAATAACACCAGAATGGATTAAAATAATCTGCAACAGTTTAATCCCTTTAGGATTAAATTAACACCAAAAAGGAGTAAAATAATTTATTTTCGTGTTATTTTTAACTATGAATAAAATTTTATTTTAAATAAAACACCAAAGTCATCGATTTGGAAAAATTCAACGAATATAGCTTCTCTAGGGAGAGTAGTAAGTTGGTTACTAACTTGGTTACCAACTTACCAACTAATTTAGTAACATAGGTACTAAATTCAATTGTGTTCAAAAATTTTTAAAAATAATCGTCAAAATTTCAATTCTCATTATAAATAATAAAATTCTTCTCTGATATTCAATTATTATACAAAATTTTAATTAAATTCTTGTCCGAATTTCAATTATTTTCAAAAGTTTGGTAAAGTTCCATAATTTTCAATAATGTACTATTTCAATAAAATTTCCAAAAGAATTCCATTATTAAAAAAATATTTAAATACAATTCTACGCAAACATTCAATTATTTTCATAAATAATAAAATTTTTTACAGGAATTCAATTATTTACAAATTTTTTTTTAAAATTTCTTCGAAATAATTCAATTATTTTCATAAATAATAACATTTCTACAGGGATTCAATTTTTTTTTATAAATAATACAGTCTTTTTAAGAATTCAATTTTTTTTTATAAATAATACAGTCTTTTTAAGAATTCAATTATTTTCAAAAGTAATAAAATTCTTTTTACAAAATAATATTTTCAAAAATAAAAAGTAATAAAATTCTTCTTACAAAAATTTAATTGTGTCGAAACTTTAAGAATAAAATTCTTGTCAAAAAAAAATTTGTCAATTTAAAAAAATAAAAAGAATTTACGAATTTTGAATTAAAACTTTTGTTGAAACCAATAAAAAAAATTGAATTTTAAAGAAATTGCAAATAATTTAGAAAATTCAATTATTTTTATAAATAATAACATTTCTACAGGGATTCAATTATTTTTATAAATAGTAAAATCTTTTTAAGAATTCAATTATTTTCAAAAGTAATAAAATTCTTTTTACAAAATTCAATTATTTTCAAAAATAAAAAGTAATAAAATTCTTCTTACAAAATTTAATTGTGTCGAAACTTTAAGAATAAAATTCTTGTCAAAAAAATTTGTCAATTTAAAAAATAAAAGAATTTACAAATTTTGAATTAAAATTTTCGTTGAAACCACTAAAAAAAATTGAATTTTGAAGAAATTGCAAATAATTGTGAAAATTCAATTATTTTTATAAATAATAACATTTCTACAGGGATTCAATTATTTTTATAAATAATAAAATTCATTTAGGAATTCAATTATTTTCAGAAATAATAAAATTCTTTTTACAAAATTCAATTATTTTCAAAAATAAAAAAGTAATAAAATTCTTTTTACAAAATTTAATTGTGTCGAAACTTTAAGAATAAAATTCTTGTCAAAAAAATTTGTCAATTTAAAAAATAAAAGAATTTACAAATTTTGAATTAAATGTTTCGTTGAAACCACTAAAAAAATTGAATTTTGAAGAAATTGCAAATAATTGTGAAAATTCAATTATTTTTATAAATAATGACATTCAACTCGTTGCAGGATTTCAAGTATTTTTACAGCAATTTTAATCAAATTCCTCGAGAAATGTAATTATTCTTAAAAATCTTATTCAAATTCTTATTTAAAGTCCAAAGAATTTAATGATTTGAAAAATTTGTTGATCACATTTTTTATGAGTAATTAATTTCAAGAAACGTGAAATTAAGAAATTATTTATTTTTGCATTTAAATAATTGAATTCTCGAGAAATTTATTAATAAAAATTGTTTTAAAAATAAGTTTCAGTTAAAATTTTTTATTATATTTAAGTATTAAAAGAATAACGTGGTTTTTTAGAAATAATTAAATTTTCAAAAGTTTCAAACTAAAATCCATTGAAATTCTTAATTCTTCATATTTTTGTCAAAAAATTCTGTAGAATTAATTCTTTTTAAAACTTTAATAGAATTTTTATTGAAATTATTTCAAGTTTTTATTTTTCAATGTATATTTAATTGCAGAATTTCCGAATAATTGAAATTTTGTAAAATTGAATTGTTAACGAATAAATTTGAAAATTATAAAACTCATCGTAGGGTTTCAATTATTTTTCATACAATTATAATTGAATTCCTTAAAGAAAGTAATTATGTTCATGCAAGTTTTAATAAAATTCGACCATAGAATTGAATAATTAATAAATTTGTTACTAAAATTCTTTAAGAATTAAATTTTGAGAAACATTCAATTATTTACAAAATTATTTACTTTTGCATTTAAATAATTAATTTTTTGTAGAATTTTCTAATAAAAATTGTTTTTTATTTCATAAAAATGAATTTCAGTTAAAATTTTAGATTATAATTGAATACTAAAAGAAATATAGAGTGAACTTTTTGGAAATAATTCAATTTTGAAATTAATATTGTCGAAAAAGTTTAATTAAATTTTTTGAATATTATTTGATGTTTTTTTTCTAATATGCATTTAATTAAAGAATTTAGAAATAATTGAAATTTCATGAAATTAATTATTTGATTATTATTAAAAATAATAGATATAAAGTAAAATTGTAGTTAAAACTTTTTGAAAATAATAATTAAATTGAAATAATGAAAATAATTTTGAAGAAGTATAATATTCTTAGAATATAAAATAATGATTTTATTACTTGGTCATCTTTAATTATTATAAAATATGAAGAAATCGAGTCGAAGAATCGGAGTTTTTGATATCTTCATGATTTATACTTATAAAAAAATTAAATAAACTATTTCATTCGTCGTAAAAAATAACACCAAAATTGATTATCTTAATCTTTTTAGTTGTTAATTTAATCTGCAACACTTTTTAGTACCTCTCGATTTACTGTCGTTATATTTCCTTTTATTAAAATTTTTTCATAATAAATTTTTTTCCCTAAATTAAACAGTGTTTTAAAATCGTTTATTTAATTTCTTTTTCAAAAATGGATGGATTTCGTGTGCTCCTCAATGATAATAATAAAAGTTTTGAATTTTTTATAGATAAAAAAAAATAGTTACTCTCTAAATCTAAATTATTAGTTTTCTACCAATGAAATAGTGCGAATTCGTTTACCAATTGAATTAGTAACTGTTTTTACTAATTTTTAGTAGTTGTTTTTACTAAATTTTAGTAGTTTTTTTTACTAATTGTTAGTAGTTTTTTTTTACTAATTTTTAGTAGTTTTTTAACTAATTTTTAGTAGTTTTTTTACTAATTTTTAGTAGTTCTTTTACTAATTGTTAGTAGTTTTTTACTAATTTTTAGTAGTTTTTTTACTAATTTTTAGTAGTTTTTTTTTACTAATTTTTAGTAGTTTTTTAACTAATTTTTAGTAGTTTTTTTTACTAATTACTAGTAGAAAATTTACTAATTTGAAATAGTAAAAAATACGTATTACTAATTGAATTAGCAATTAGTAATTCGTAATTCTACTAGCGATTAGTAAGAAACTACCAAAAGTTAGTAAAAAATGTTAGTAATTTAAATTGGTAAACGAATCCGCACTAATTTAGATTTACAGAGGAGAATAAAATTTGTAAAAAAAAATTGAAGAAATACAGAAAAAATGCAGAAAAGACTAAATTAAAATGTAGACGGAAAAAATGAATTACGTCAAGATTATTATAGTTTATTTTTCTTTATTTTTAAATTTTTTTTATAAAAAATGTTTAAATTAAAAAAAAAAATGTTTTCAAGTGTTATCTGAGGCGTAGCTCTTAAGCCTCTCGCCCCCTCCATTTTCGAACCTTCGTCTAGTCATCACTTTGCGCGCATACAACACCCTCCCCCCTCCTTCTCCCCTTCGCCCCTAACAGACCGCTATGACTTATGCATGCCTTCGTTCGGGACACCGTATATACATTTTATGAGGCGGCGCAGCACGCCGTGAAGACCGAAGTTTATGCGTCGCGCGACGGCTGCTTTATGGCTCTATACCCAGTGAAATGTCCCCTTTATGGAGAAATGCACGAGGCAACGACAACGAAAGGGTTGGCTTACAACAGAGTCGTATATGCAAACGGGTTGCTCTCTCTCTCTCTCTTTCTCTCTCTTGCTCTCTCTTCTAAAATCCCAAAACCATTTTCTCGTTAACTCACTTCGATAGGATAACGCATATTTACTTTTCTCACTATATATGGGTGAATTTTCTGAAAGTGACACTTTTAAATTTCAGTTTTTCAATTAATTTTTTTCTTCAATTATATGTGGTTTTTTTCTATTAAAACTACTTAATTTCATACTCAAGAGTAAGATTTTTAGGTTACGCAAAATTAATTCTTAAAAATATTAAAGTTTTTTTTTCATTTGAAAAATATTATTGTTGCTCCATTAAATTAATTTTATTTAATTGGCGAGAGCTTTTCTATTAAAAATTCACGCGAATATCGCGTTCACGAAATCGAAAATAAAATTACACTACTTAGAAATTAATCATTTTTATATTTTAATACCAAATATATTCAATTAGATGAAAATATAAATGTATTTAAAGTATTTGATTTAATGGTAATTATATATAATAATCGTCGTGATTCCAGATTTCCGGATCTCTGTCCACACTTGAAGTTAGTTATAGTTATTCTTTTGTTTTTTATACGTTTTGATAGAAAATAGAATACATATATACATAATAATCGTAAGTTTTCTTACCGTTAGCAAATTGTCTGTATTCATTTGTTTTTTTTTTCAAATTCATTTTTGTGGGTTATTGTCATTTTTTTAATGTCAAAAAGAAACCAAAAAAACTCGTTTTATTCACTTCACAAAATTGACAAAAATTCCATTCCATATTTTTTATTTTCCTAGCTTTTTCCTAATTTTCATCAAAAATATTTACTTTTTTCTTATCCTGCTAATAAATTGAATTTATGCTACGAATTTTATTATTCATAGAACAATTTAAAATAATCTAATTCTTGCGAAGAATTTTAAAAAAATATTGAAAATAATTGAATTTTTCAGAAGAATTGTATTATTTACAAAAATAATTCATTTTTTTAGGCAAATTTTGTTATTTATGAAAATAATTGAATTTTCTTGAAAATAATAAAATATTATTATTTATTAAAATAATTAAATTCTTTCGAAGATTTTTTTTTTATTTGGAAAATAATTGAATTCTTGGGAAGAATTTTTAAAAAATTTTGAAAAATAATTGAATTTTATAAATTTTGAGAAAAATTGAATTTTTTGAAGAATTACATTTTTTCAAAGGATTTTGTAATTTATGAAAATAATTGAATTCTTTCGAGAAATTTTATTAATAATTGTTGAAAAAATAATTTAATTACTTTTAAAGAATTTTATTATTTATAAAAATAATTTAATTCTTTTAAAGAATTTTATTAATTAGGTAAATGATTAAATTCTTGCGTCGAATTTTATTAAAATTGATGAAAATAATTGATTTTTTTCCTACAGTTTTATCATAAATTTTTTTGAATAATAGAATTCTGTTTGGTTATTTTATAAAAATAGTAGATATTGAAAATCATTGAAATGTGAAAAGTTTTTAAAGATAATTAAATTTTACAAAGAATTCTATTAAAAAATTTGGCAATAATTGAATGTTGGTTGGAAATTTTATTAAATTTTTTTGAAAATAATTGGATTTTCCAAAAAAGCATTTTATTATTTATGAAAATAATTGAATTTTGAAAAGAATTTTATTGAAATAGCTCAAAATAATTTTGTTTTCTTTTTTTTTGGTCTGACTTTTGATTTACGTTTACATTCTTCACTACTTGAAGTTTGGCGCTTCTCGTCTTTTTTCGGTCTGACTAAAAGGGGAGCTTTACTACTAGTCTACGCTTCGGCTGATTAAAACAAGCGCTTTACTACTTAGACGATTGACTTTTACTACTTGGGGTCAAGCGAAACGTATTTGTGAGTTGTCGGACTAAAACCGACTTATACTACTAGCTGCCTTGTAATTCATAAACTTTAGGGTCGATTTCGTCTGACTTGAATCGACTTTCACTACTCGCTGTATTTTTAAGTTGCAGAGTTCACAGTCTATTTCGTCCGATTTCTGAAAAAAATATTTTTTAAAGCAAAATTTTACTAATTTTTCTAAAGAAAATAGTACCAACGTTTATTTTACTTTTTTAATTGAATTTTAGTTTTTTAACTATTTTCTAACTTTTAGCATAATTATAGAATTATACGAAGATTGGAAAAATAAATTATAGAAATCGTAACATAATGAGAAAAATCTTCTTCTTTAAAAATTTTTTTACTTTTTGATACGGGAGAATAATCGAAGATGTTAATAAAATCTGGTTGGAGAAAAAAAAATTCATGACATTACCTCTCACTCTCTATATATGTGAAATTTTGAAAACGGAGTAAAATGGAGGGAAAAGCTAATTTTCCTCAAGTATTTCGTGTAAATTTCAAAGATTGTAATTCCCCTGAGATGGGATTTCGATCTCGTGGAGTTTTGATAAGAATCTAGTTATAGTCCTCCGTCGCTCGTATTTTCGAGTGAATGAGAGATAAGTCGAGGATGAAGATGAGGATGAGGAGAAAGGAAAGGGGAAAAAGAGAGAGAGAGAGCTTCTTGGAGCTTCCTAAGCACCTTCTAAAGAACGAGGATATATCATTCGGGGTACAGTTCGGCGCGCATACCACGTCACATGATCGATTAGTTTTGTGTCGTGGGGTGACTCTTATTGAGTGTGAGCCACAGATCCGTCACTCCACGGAAAATAGATTTCTTCAATTCGAAACGGAAATTCCATTCGCGTTGCTGGCATAGACGAACAAGAAGATAGAGAGAGAAAGAAAAGAAAAAAAAGAAAAGGAGAAAAGAAAAAAGAAAGAAAAGAAAAAATGAAAGAAAAGTAAAAATAGAAAAGGAGAAAAGAAAAAAGAAAGAAAACGAGAGGAGAAAAAAATATAGAAAAGGAGAATAGAAAAAAGAAAGAAAACGAGAGGAGAAAAAAATATAGAAAAGGAGAAAAGAGAAAAAGATAGAAAAGGAAAGAAGAAAGAAAAGTAGAGAAAAAAGGTAGAAAAGAAGAAAAGAAAAAAGATAGAAAAGGAGAAAAGAAAAAAGAAAGAAAAAAAATGAAAAAAGAAAGAAAAAAAATGAAAGAAAAGTAAAAATAGAATAGGAGAAAAGAAAAGAAGAAAGAAAAGGAGAAAAGAAAAAAATGTAGAAAAAGAGAAAAGAGAAAAGAATGGAAAAGAAGAAAAGAAAAAAAGATAGAAATGAAAAGAAGAAAGAAAAGGAGAGAAAAAAAAATAGAAAAGGAGAAAAGAAAAAAGGAAGATAATCAGAAAAGAAAAAAGATAGAAAAGAAGAAAGAAAAGGATAAAAGATAAAAGGAAGAAAACGAGAGGAGAAAAAAATGTAGAAAAGGAGAAAAGAGAAAAAGAATGAAAAAGAAGAAAAGAAAAAAAAGATAGAAAAGGAAAGAAGAAAGAAAAAAAGAGAAAAAAGGGTAGAAAAGAAGAAAAGAAAAAAAAGAAAAGTAAAAATAGAAAAGGAGAAAAGAAAAAAAAAGAAAAAAAATAGAAAAGGAGAAAAGAAAAAAGGAAGATAATCAGAAAAGAAAAAAGATAGAAAAGAAGAAAGAAAAGGATAAAAGAGAAAAAGAATGAAAAAGAAGAAAGGAAAAAAAGAGAAAAGGAAAGAAGAAAGAAAAGGAGAGAAAAAAAGGTAGAAAAGAAGAAAAGAGAAAAAGGAAGATAATCAGAATAGAAAAAAGAAAGAAAATAAGAAAAGAAAAAAATATAAAAAAGGAGAAAAGAAAAAAAGAAAGAAAAGGAGCAAAGAAAAAAAGGTAGAAAAGGAGAAAAGAAAAAAAGAAATAAAGAAAATGAGAAAAGATAAAAAGATAAAAAAGGAGAAAAGAAAAAAAAGAAAGAAAAGGAAGAAAGAAAAAATTAGAAAAAAAGAAAGTAAAGAAGGAAAGTAAAAAAAGAGAGAGAGACAGAGACGAAAAAGAAGAAAAAGTGTAAAAGAAATTGGAGAAGCGTTTAAAGAACGAGTGAACGAGAGAAATAGAGAGAAATAATAAAAGAAGAAAAGGGAGATAAAGAATAAAAAGGAAGAAAGGAAAAGAGAAAAAATAAAAATAGGAGAGAAAGGTGAAGAAGAAGAAGAAGAAGAAGAAGAAGAAGAAGAAGAAGAAGAAGAAGAAGAGAGAAAATAGAGACAAGTAAGGAAAAGGAGAGAAAATAAAATAGAGAAAAAGGAAAAAAGGGGAAGAGAAAATAAAAGAAAATAAGAATGTGATAATGAACGAAAAAGGAGAAGAAATAAGACAGAGAGAAATGAGAAAAGGGAGAGAAAATAAATCAGAGAAAAAAGGGGAAAAGGGTGAGAAAATAAAACACAGAAAAAGGGGTTAAACTGAGAAAAAATGAAAGAGGAAAAAAGAGAAAAGGGAGAGAAAATAAAACAGGTAAAAAGGGGGAAAAAGGAGAGAAAATAAGAGAGGAAAAAAAGAAAAGGGAGAGAAAAAAACAGAAAAACGGGGGAAAAAGAGAAAAGAGAGTGAAAATAAAAAAAGAAGAAAAAGGTAGAAAATATAAGAGAAAATGAGAGAAGAAAAAAGAGAAAAAGAAGAGAAAATAAAGCAGAAAAAGGGGGAAAAGGGAGAGAAAGTAAGAGAGGAAAAAAGAAAAGGAAGAGAAAATAAAACAGAAAAGGGGCAAAAGGGGAGAAAATAAAATAGAATGGAAAAGAGGAAATAGTGAAAGTAGAAGGAGAACGACAGAGAAAGCAGAAAAAAACCCGACCAAGTGAGTTAGGAAATGCGAGTAAAAATGAGGGCAAAGTGAAGCTCCTCTCTCCTTGAGATGCTCACGATTGCGAAAGGCGAAGCCACACAGAGAGAAGACGACTCGATCTCTACCGCACACGATTCGATTAGGAAACTCATGCCGTCACGATTTTCAAACTATATATACTTCTTTCTTTTTTTTCCATCGACGCATCGTCAAATTATTCCGGAAAATAGTTCGCGATTTTTCGAGAAATTTCATTGATCCCATAAAATTCGGAATTTTATTGTTCAATTGGAATTAAACATATATAAAGAGAGGGACAAATTTCACGAGAAAAAAAAGCAGGGTTTAAAAATGTAATCGAAACAAAAACTTACAAGAGAAATATTGAATTATAATAATAACGAAAAATAATAATAATTATAATAATAACAAAATAGTAAAAATAGTTAATATTATTAAAATAATAATTATTATAATAATAACAAAATAATAAAAATAGTTAATATTATTAAAATAGTAATTATTATAATAATAACAAAATAATAAAAACAGTTAACATTATTAAAATAATAATTATTATAATAATAACAAAATAATTAAAACAGTTAACATTATTAAAATAATAATTATTATAATAATAACAAAATAGTAAAAATAGTTAATATTATTAAAATAATAATTATTATAATAATAACAAAATACTAATAATTATAGTAAAAGTAATACAATAACTAATATAATAATAATAATAACAAAATAGTAATAATTAAAATAAAAATAAAATAATATTAATTACAACAAAAAATAATAAACAAATAATTTAATTTAATAATGTACATATTTAAATAATAATAATAACAAAGTTAAAAAGAGTGAATTCATAATTTAATAATAATAATAAAGGTTTTTATTATGAAATCTTGAAACAAGATTTACCTTCTCTGTAAAGTTGAACGTCAAATTTATATAACTTTCAAACTTTTCTTCCTTTAAAATGCAAAGTAGAAAAAAAATTTTGCTAAATTTTCGCTAAATTTTACTTTATCGAATTAAATATTTTAATTATCAATATAGAGTTAAATAGTTTCTTTCTTTCTTTCGAACTTAAAAAAAAAATACTTTTCAGTCCGTAAAGTAAAAAGAAAATATTTAAATTATAATTAAATTTTTAATTAAGTTACTTATTATACATTATGTTTTTTTTTATTACAGCAAAATTTTTACGTCATTCAAATAATTTTAAAACAGACACCTGAATTTTTTTTCCAATTTTCTTTCTTAGAATAAAAAAAAGGGGGGGGAAGTGTATCCTCTGCAAAATAGACATTAGAAAATGTCAGGTAAAAAATAAAATTTATTTTAATTAAATATTTTTTAACTAAATTACTTAAATAATTGAAAAGACGCTTTTAATAATAATATTAATTATTAGTTATTAATAATAATAATAACAATAATACTAATAATAATAATAATAATTTTTAGTTGTTATTATTATTACTTTTATTATTATTATTATTATTATTATTATTATTATTATTGTTATTATTATTATTATTATTATAATACTAATTTTTAGTTATTAATAATAATTAAAAATTAGGGGGTAAGAAGAGAAAATGACAAACAATACTTTCACTATTTTTTCCTCCCCTCTCTCTTTCTCTTTTTTCATTTCCATTCAAAGGGATTTCACACATTTCTAACATAGTTTTTTTAAATTGAAAAAATACTAAAGTTCTTTGGTACGTCACTAGTGTTTGTCATTGTGTTTTCTTCCCTCGTTTTTTTTTCACTTTTAGTAGTCGTTATTGCATTTAAATACATATTCTATTCATTTTTCTTTGCACGGTGTGTCGTAAACTGAACTTGTTTTTTCTGTGCTTTTCTTTTTTTCGATTTGGTGCAAGCACACGATACTATGAATCAGAAGTAACATTTTTTTTTTTTGGTTCCATGAAACATTTTCCCTTTTCTAAAAAAATAAAAAAAATTCTAATCCATTTGTTTAAATGTTAAAGAAAAAATAGGAAAAAGATAAAAATAACAAAAATAATAATAATATTAATAATAATAATAATACTAATACTAACAATTAACAAAAAAACAACAAAATAACAAAAATTAATATTGTTACTATTATTAATATTCTTTTTCTTATTTTTAATATTTTTTTGTTCACGAACTCGTGCGTCAAAGAGACGCAAACCACAGCGACAACCTATTTTCCCTTTTTAAGGGTTAGTAAATGTGGAAGAAAAAAAAATGCACTCGCTTTCAAATATAGAAAATTGTCTCCACACTGTAAAACAAGAAAAAAGGGACAATTTTTTTTTTCAAAATTTCCTAGAAACATTTTCTGTTCTTTTTTTTTCTTTTAATTCCAGGTCTCCAAATGATAGTAATTTGTGTCAAGATATGAATAATTGATTTTGGTTTATGAGAAACAAGAAAAAATATATATCAAGAGTATGTTAATGTTTATAATATTCTATAAGGTTTTACATAATATTTATCTGCATTATATTCTTTATAAATAAAAAAAAATTATTGCAATAAATAAAAATAATTGGATATTAAAATTATTTATTTCGCCAAGGAAAACAATTTTCAATAATTTAATATATCAAATATTAACGGTATTTGTAAACGTTTGAATATAATTTCGAAATTTAATTAATTGGTGAAAATAAATTTTTACATAAATCTTTTAAATTAATTATGTAATTCAATATTAAATAATAATACACTGGAAGAAAATGTATATTAAATTTTGCAAAAGTATTTTATCAATTTGGGGCAAAATTCCAACAAACCGAAAATTTCGATTTAAAAAATACTAAAATTTAAAAAAACTCATGTAGAATTTAGTAAATTGAAATTGAAATTGAAATTGAAATTGAAATTGAAATTGAAATTAAATTAAAATTGTTGATATTTTATATAATTTACTAAATTGCACATAATATTTATTCAAACTTTGGTATTTTTTTTTGTCAAAATTTCGGTTTGTTGCACTTTTTCCCAAATTGGAAAATACTTTTACAAAATTTAATATAAATTTTCTTCGAGTGTATTTAAGTATTTAAATTTAAATATTTAAAATATTGGTCTTTTTTCCGCATTGTTTTCAATAAATAAATAAATAAATACTACTTAAAAGAATACTATTTTAATGTTAAATACAAATTTTTTTTTGCTAGAAATTTATTTGTAAAAATTTTTTTTTTTATTTAAATTATCTAATCGTTTGTATAAATTTATTTTAAGAAATTTCAATACTCCAATAGTCCATTTTCCCCTTTTTTGTTTCTTTCCGTTGATTTCCAATAATTTTCAAAGCGCTAAAGTTTCAAATTGCAAACTCTAATTTTGGAATCATTTAATATGCCATGTTACTTGAATGTTTTAAACAAAATCAAATAGTAAATAGTGTCTGCTATTTCGGTGTCTTGTTGGAAATTCTCAGAATTGTCAAAGTCTACTTACTCTATTCTCAATTATTAATTTACAGAAATTGGTTGTTTTCAGATAGAAAAAATTATTTATCGACTGTCAAAAATTTTGAGGAAAACTGTCAGAATTACTGTTAAAAAATTTTTCTAGTTTCTTAATGAGTGGAATTTTTACAATTTTTACTATTTTATTAATAATAAATAATAAATTAATAATTTTCGAAAAATTTATGAGGAAAAAGTGTTTAATAACTTTAAGTAGTTAATTAATTTCTGTTTATTCGTTTGTTTATTTTTTTTTCATTTATTCGTTTATTTATTTTTTCGCTTTTTCCCTTCTCTATTTTTTCGATTTTCGATTTTTTCGCTTTTCTCTTTTTTCTCTTTTCTAAATTTTTGCTTTTCTATTTTTTCCCTTTTCTAAATTTTCGTTTTTCTATCTTTTCCCTTTTCTATCTTTTGATTTTTCTATTTTTTCGCTTTTCTAAATTTTCGCTTTTCTATTTTTTCGATTTTTGATCTTTTCGCTTTTCTATTTTTGCCCTTTTCAATGTTTTCGCTTTTCAATTTTTTCCCTTTTCTAAATTTTCGCTTTTCTATCTTTTCCCTTTTCTATCTTTTGGTTTTTTTGATTTTTTTCGCTTTTCTAAATTTTCGCTTTTCAATTTTTTCGATTTTCGATCTTTTCGCTTTTAGATTTTTTCCCTTTTCTAAATTTTAGCTTTTCTATCTTTTCGATCTTTTCACTTTTCTATCTTTTCCCTTTTCTATCTTTTGGTTTTTCTTTATTTTCGATTTTCTAAATTTTCGCTTTTCTATCTTTTCCCTTTTCTATGTTTTCGCTTTTCTATTTTTTCCCTTTTCTAAATTTTCACTTTTCTATCTTTTCCCTTTTCTATCTTTTGGTTTTTCTTTATTTTCGATTTTCTAAATTTTCGCTTTTCTATCTTTTCCCTTTTCTATGTTTTCGCTTTTCTATTTTTTCCCTTTTCTAAATTTTCACTTTTCTATCTTTTCCCTTTTCTATCTTTTGGTTTTTCTTTATTTTCGATTTTCTAAATTTTCGCTTTTCTATTTTTTCGATTTTCGATCTTTTCGCTTTTATATTTTTTCCCTTTTCTAAATTTTAGCTTTTTTATCTTTTCGCTTTTTTTCGATTCTCTATTTTTTCCCTTTTACATTTTTTTGCTTTTCTATCTTTTGGTTTTTCTATTTTTCGCTTTTCTATTTTTTCGCTTTTATATTTTTTCCCATTTCTATTTTTTCCCTTTTCTAAATTTTCGCTTTTCTATTTTTTTCCTTTTCTAAATTTTCGCTTTTCTTTTTTTTCCCTTCTCTAAATTTTCGCTTTTCTATTTTTTTTCTCTTTTCTATTTTTCGCTTTTCTATTTACTCGCTTTTTTATTTACTCCCTTATTTACTCATTTATTTACCTCCCCGTTTCTCTATTTCTCTTTTTTTTATTTATTCCCAACTAATATTAGAAATAACCAAAAAAAATATTCCCAGTATTTTAAATTTCACTTTTCTTTCTCATTTTTCCTTTTTTCTTTTTGAATGTTCATTTTTTTGGTTTTCCATTCAAAATAAAAAGTGGGAAATTTAATAATTTTCTTGCAAATTATTTTCGACATTATAGAGAGAATTACGAGTCATTGTCTTTGTTTCAAGACACATCCGTTAATCGTACAAACGAACGGAATGTGCTTAACGTTAATTAAGAAGGATGTCTCTGGGAATTAGGCAAGCAACCCTTCGGAGAATGCTTTTCCGAGTTGCCTGCGGTGCCATAAACGGCTAAAATGACAGGAGAATGTTAGATAAGGGTCGGATTGTTCTATGGCTTACCCACCAACCAAATTTCCAACTATAGCATTCACAGTTTCTGCTGACATTTCGCCAAAGTAAAACACTCACCTGAAACAGAAAAGCAAAAAAATTTCCGTTAATATTTTTCCAAAACAAAAATAAAAGAGTAAATTAGACAAACTTTCGCTTGGAATTTTTCGGTCATTTATTTTTTAATTTGTGATTCAATTTTTATGGTATTATTTAAATTTTATTTAATGTTTTTAATTTTTAATTTTTTAAAATTATTTTTTATTATTTTTTATTATTTTTAATTTAATATTTTATTGTCCAACAATTATCATCAAAACTTTTTGTTTAAATATTTTTCTGTCAATATTGATGCGATATTTTAAATTAACTTACTTAGTGAACAATTTTTTTTCTTTTTGTTTAAATATTTTTTTGTCAATATTGATGGGATATTTTAAATTAACTTACTTAGTGAACAATTTTTTTTCTTTTTGTTTAAATATTTTTCTGTCAATATATTGATGGGATATTTTTAATTAACTTAGTGAACAATTTTTTTTCTTTTTGTTTAAATATTTTTCTGTCAATATTGAAAGCGATATTTTTAATTAACTTACTTAGTGAACAATTTTTTTTTCTTTTTGTTTAAATATTTTTCTGTCAATATTGATGCGATATTTTTCATTAATTTACCTAGTGACCAATTTTTTTTTCGTCGATCAACATTGTGGACTTCAATTAGGTAAAAAAATAATTAAAAAAAGAAACTAAGGGGATAGAAAAAAATTCAAAAAACACCAAAAAAACTATCACTCGTTCAATTACAAAGCACTGACTTTTTTTCCTTGTAAAAATTATTATTAATTTTTTTTTCATTAAAGAAAAAAAATTTCATGGCTTAGAATAAAAAATTTCATCGCTTATAAAAAAAATATTCATCTCTAACTTAGTTAAAAATTTTTTTTTCCTCCTCTCTTTTTAATGAATATTGGCTGCGTTGGGATCTGGAATCCTTACGGTCGGGCATTTCGCTTTGTTAGTTTGGAACGTGTGGTAGTCAAATTGCTCAAACAATGTAGGTAGTTTCCGATAGATGCTTTATAGGTTAGTTATACTCCTGATACGGGAACACTGCGAGGGTAGGTAGAGCGGCATTGCCCCCCTTTTACCCCCCCACCCCCACCCCCTCTCTCCTCTCTTCTCTTCTCTTCGTTTGTTGAACGCTTTTTGTTTCAAAACTTGGAACAAGCGAGAAAACGATTTTGTTGTGTGTCTAGTTGAATTTTATTATTTTAAAAACTTTCTTCTCTTTACTCAAAAAAAACAAAAAAAAAAAAAAAAAGAAAAACGGAAGACAAATATTAGCTCACTTGAGGTTTTCAAAAAAAAGAGCAGAGCAAAAAAATTATTTTTTAATAAACAAATTTTTCTGTTTACAATTTTTTCTGCAGAGAAGAAAAAAGTGTTTTCTATGTTTAGGGGAAAAATAAAAAACTAAAACATTTTTAATTAGGTAAATTTAGAAAATTTTTTTGATTAATACTATTTTTTTCAAATATTTCAATATTCAAATATTTGTTTCAAAAGAAACAAATTTTTCAATTTCAAAAAGAAGAAAATAAAGACAATTTTATAAAAATAATTTAAATATAAATTTTTAGATGAAAAAAGGAAGAGCAAAAAAATTGTTTTTCAAAAACAACAAATTTTTTCTATTTACAATTTTTTTCCGCAGAGAAAAAAACATGTTTTCTATGTTTAAGGGAAAAAAAATACTTAAACGTTTTTAATTAGATAAATTTAGAAAATATTTTTGAATAACTCTATTTTTTTTAATTAACGAACAAATTTTTCTATTTCTAATGTTTTGAAAATATTCTGAATAAAAATTTTTGCATGAAAAAAGCAGAGCAAAAAATTATTTTTTATAATCAACCAATTTTTCTATTTCAAATTTTTTGTTTCGTCAAAAAAAAATTTTTTTCTATTAAGTTTACGAATAAAAAAAATTACTAAAACGTTTTTAATTAGGCAAATTTGGAAAATATTTTTGAAGAATTCTATTTTTTTCAATTAATGAACGGATTTTTTTACTTTTCATGTTTTAAAAATATTTTTAATACAAATTTTTACTTCTAATGTTTTAAAAATATTTTTAATACAAATTTTTACTTCTAATGTTTTAAAAATATTTTTAATACAAATTTTTACTTCTAATGTTTTAAAAATATTTTTAATAAAATTTTTTACTTCTAATATTTTTAAAATATTTTTAATAAAAATTTTTAGGTTTTTCTGATGTTTTAAAAATATTTTAAATAAAAATTTTTTTTTCTAATGTTTTAAAAATATTTTTAATAAAAATTTTTAGGTACTTCTAATGTTTTAAAAATATGTTAAATAAAAATTTTTACTTCTAATGTTTTAAAAATATATTTAATAAAAATTTTTACTAAGTTTGGAAAAAAAATTGTAATTAGATAAATAAAGAATTTTTTTAAAAATTCTTAACAGAGAATTAAATGTTTTTTTACTAATGAAGGAATTTTTTTTTCTTTTCTAATTTTCAAAAAGAGAAAAATTTACATTACTAAACAAATATTTCTATTTCTAATTTTTTAGGGAAAAAAAAGTTGCATTAATTAACAAATCTTTATGTTTTTAATTTTAAGAAAAAATTTTTTTCCTTCGTTTACTAGAAAAATGACTAAAACATTTTTAATAAGATAGATTAAAGATTTTTTTGAACTACTTTTAAATAATTTTTTTTAAATAACTACTTTTAAGAAATAATTCCGTTTTGCTTTTCACTGATAAACGACTTTTTTGATTTACAATTTTTTAAAGAGACAAAAAATCCTTCAACTATTTTTACAAAAAAAAAATTATCAAAACATTTTTAATTACAAAAAAAATTAATATAGAAAATATAAATATTTTTATAAATATGAAAATTTTTTTTGATCAATTTTCAGGAAGGACGAGAAAGAGAATTGTTTTTAATGAAATTTTCACTGTTTTGTTTCTATATTTAATTTTTTACTTATGTACGTCCAAATAAAAGAAAAATTTGTCCAAATAAACTTTCATAATGCGTTCGTTCTTTTGCGAAAAAAAATTCAATTATGGAAACGTATATGCGTTTAAGTTAAACAAAATTTTAATTTAAAAAGTTTAATTGCCAGTTTGTGATTAATTTTCTTGTTAAAGGGAAAATTTTGAATTATACGTGTGTGTGGACTGACGTTTAAATGGTGGAAAATTAAAATCAAACATGAAGATAGAAATTTCGGGTAGTTTCATTTCCAAAAACCTCCCGGGGAATTTACTTGCACGATATAGACTCTCGGTTATAATTATTTAAAACAAGAAAAAAAATTGTTAAATTTCCTTTTCTATGACAGTTAATGTGACAAAGACAAATTAATAAAAAAAATTTATTATAATTGCAGAAAATATTGACAAAACATTTTTTTAAGCAAATTTTCTCCATCTGCATTTAGAAACAAATTATTTTTCGTTTTGAATTTTTCCACGTTTATTAATTAATTGGTAATTAGAAAAAATTTTTTAACTATACCAAAAAAATTCTATTCAAAAGAAAAGTTTTTTATTTTCTATAGAAAAATGAACAATTTTTAATTTTGATTCAAGTTTAAATTAGATTAAATTAAATATCAATTTTGAAATTTGCAAAAATTAATTCGATAACTATCCTTGAAATAGAAGTTGCCAAAAAAATATTTTTAATTAAAGAAGTAAATTATTTTTAAAAAAAATAAATAAATAGAAAAATGTTAAATTTAAATTTATTCAAACTAATTTATTTACTCTTTCTAAATTCGTTTACTCGAATTATTATTTAATTATGACTTAACAAAAAATCGAATTCGATATTTATAAAAAAAAATTAATTATAAAATTTTACTTTGTGTAAAAAATTAATAATAAAATTTTAATTCGTGTAAAAAATTAATTATAATATTTTAATTCGTTTACAAAATTAATAACAAAATTTTAATTCGTGTAAAAAATTAATAATAAAAGTTTAATTCGTGTAATTCATACTAATTTTTCCTTTTTTTAATTTTAATAAACTAAATTGAAAGAATGAAAAGAAAAGGAAATAATAACGAATAATTACAATTATAGTTAAAATAACAATTTATTACCTTAATTATAATTCCATAATAAATAATATTATCCCTAACGAATAAACAATAATAAAATTACCAATAACTCAAAGAATACAATTCCATAAAATCATCTTTTTTTTCCTCTAATAAAATTATAATCTCACATACGTAGAAGGGTTTATAAAACTTTATTTGCGGATAATTTGCACCTTTCACAAATATATACGTGTAAGTGTGTGTGTGTGTATAAAATATGAAAACAAGGACGGATAATAGTTGCTACTGTTAATTAATGAGATTTTCTCCCAACGATATTTGGGGTAATTAAATTCCCTTGTAAATTGAAAGTAAATACTTCTCTGATATTTTGTTCATTGGGGGATTGAGGGTAGAAAGAGAGTAAGTGAGAGAGAGAGAGAGAGAGGAGAGAGTCAAAGGAATCATGCGCACATTATTTCTCTATACCGATTGGCTAAACAATTTCGAATTGTATGCAAATGAACAATGCCTGGAATTCAGGACTAAAACTCCCGATTTTCTAACAATAGCTACTCATAAACTGAACAGTTTTTATTTTTAGTTTTTTTTTTTATTTTTATTTTCTGCTGTATGATTGTAATGCAACCTTTTGGCATTCATTCGCACTTGAATGAATGTACAAATTACGATTCGTTTTTTTTTTTTGCTCGTTTTTAGTTACTACTTTTGAATAGTTAATTTATTTTTCCGACAGTTTTTCATTTTTTTATTTTTATATTCTTTTGTTTTTTGTGATTTTTATTTTTATATTTTTTATTTTATATTTTATATTTTTGATTTTTTATTTTTTATATTTTGTATTTTTAGATTTTTTATGTTTTACGTTTTTTACATTTTCTGTTTTTTATATTTTATATTTTTTATATTTAAAATTTTTTTATATACTTTATGTTTTTTATATTTTATATTTTTTATATTTAAAATTTTTTTATACTTTATGTTTCTTATATTTTATATTTTTTATTTTATATTTTTGATATTTTATTTTTTATTTTTTGTATTTTTAGATTTTTTATATTTTATGTTTTTTACATTTTATGTTATTTATGTTTTATATTTTTTCTATTTAAAATTTTTTTCTACTTTGTTTTGAATATTTTATATTTTTTATATTTACAATTTTTTTATACTTTATGTTTTTTATATTTTACATTTTTTATGTTTCATATTTTTGATACTTTACATTTTTTATATTTCATAATTTTTATATTTCATAATTTTTATATTTCATAATTTTTATATTTCATACTTTTTATATTTTGTATTTTTAATATTTTTTTTTCGTTTCATACTTTGATTTATTTTTCAGACAAAAATATTGATAATTGTTTTTTTCATCATTAATTACGCATCTCGATTTATTTAATTACTGACAAGTTTCTTCCTCACTTTACTTTTACTTCGGTTTTGTTTTTATTTTCCATTCTATTTGATTTACTTTTTTTTATTAAGGGCATTGGAAACAGTATTCGAACACATGTTTGCTTAAACTGTGACGTTATAATGCTTCAAATTCCCTTAATTCTATTTTCTCAATCTTCATCCTGTTATTTCTTTAATTTCTTAATATTTCTAATTTTTAATTGATTTTTAACTTTTAAGTTTTAAATTAAAAGTTGCAATCGAATCTTATTTATTAATTAAATGGTAAATACATTTTTTTTGGAATAAAGAGTGATTACTCGTGGAATTTTTGTAAATTTTTATTTTAAAAGGAAAAAAAAAATTTATTTCAAAATATTTATTATAATTTCAAAATATTTAGTATAATCATATTATATATTATTATAATTATGTTTTAAAACGAATATATATTTTACGTAAACATATTTATTGTTAGTTCGTTTCTATTCTTGTTTAATTCTTTAGTTCCATAAATTTTTACTGAATTTTACTTTTCTTTGATTTTAAGAACCGTTTAACTTTTTTAATCTTGGACTTTTTTTCCATTAAATCAATTTTTAATTTTTCTATTAAATCAATTTTTAATTTTTCCCTTAAATCAATTTTTAATTTTTCCATTAAATCAATTTTTAATTTTTTCATTAAATCAATTTTTAATTTTTTTCATTAAATCAATTTTTAATTTTTTTCATTAAATCAATTTTTGATTTTTTACATTAAATTAAAATTTCTAATTTCGTAAAATTAATTAATAACAATTTTTCTTCATTTCGAATTGTTTCACTTACTAAAAATCATTCAAACACTAAATTAAATAGAAATTTCCAATATTTATCCATTATGTCAATTTTCACTAAATTTAATTAACATTCAATAATCATTATATTGAACAATTTAACAATTTCGGTCTAAATTACGAACCAAATATACGTTAAATTAAACTAATCAATAAATAGTTTGATAACAAAAAAAATATAAATTTTTTTTCTTCTTTTTTTCCCCTCCCATAATTTATATTTTGTGGAGGGGGAATATTTTTCTTTCTTCCAAAACTAATCGAATGAAGACAAACAGGAAACTAAGACGAAGGATTTAGAATGGGAAAAAAGAAGAGAAAAAAAAATTAAAGCACAGATTGTACACGATCGTGTGGCACGATACATCTGGAATTTTCCATTTTCCAGGGATAAAATGGCTGAAACCGGAGATGAGGCCGAGGGGGAAGAAGGTGGATTTCCCGTCGATGGTTTTTGAAACATATCGTAAATCGCAGAGAAAAGGGATGAGGGTGGGGTGGGGGGAAGTCCGAAACGGTGATTTTTGTCCCTCCCAATGGCGTGAGTGCGTTAGTGCGTGTGTCATATTTCCCCAATTCGAAAACGAGAAAGAGAAAAACAGGGAAAATAGAGAAAGAGAGAAAAAGAAAAACGGGGAAAATAGAGAAAGAGAGAAAAATAGAAAGAGAGAAAGAGAAAAAAATAGAAAGAGAGAAAGAGAAAAACGGGGAAAATAGAGAAAGAGAGAAAAATAGAAAGAGAGAAAGAGAAAAGCAGGGAAAATAGAGAAAGAGAGAAAAATAGAAAGAGAGAAAGAGGAAAACGTGGAAAATAGAGAAAGAGAGAAAAAGAGAAAGAGAGAAAATAGGAGAGAAAGAGAGTAACAAAATAAACAGAATAAACCATGCGGTATTTTGATAATACACTGTTACAAATCAATGAGCATTGTATATACGCTTTACTTTACAATTTTTTTTTCTCCCTCTCTTCAATGGTAATAAAATATTGTGTCTAAACCCCACGAAATTTGATAATTTACTCACACACATAACAAAAAAAAAAAAAAAAAAAACCCTAAAAAAAAGAAATAAAAATTTCTATCAATTAAAAAAACATTGATTTTTTCATTCTTCGAATATAGTTTCTTTTGTTTGCGTGAAAAAGGAAAAATTCCCTTTTAATTAGAAAAAAATATATGAAAAATAACTATAGAGGGAAAAGTATAAATATAGTCTTGAAATTAATAAATAAATAATAGACGAATTTCAAATAACGAGCAAATGAAATGGAATATCTAGAAAAATTTTTAACAATTAATACGGTGAATGTAAAAAATGCTACTAGGAATAAATAAATACCGGGGAAAATTGAGAAATAAAATAGTAAACAAATGTGAATGAAACAATTAGAAGGTAATGAAAAAGGAACAAAATTATAAAATAATGAAAAAATGTAAATTAATTCTAAATTCTGTAGTTTATTTAAAAAATTTTCTTTATTGTATATTATTGTTCTATTTAGTAAACAAATTAAAAATAAATACTAAATAGTATAAAAAATAAATACTAAATAGTATAAAAAATAAATAATTATAAGTAAATATATAATAAATAAATAATATAATAATTATAAAGAAAGATAAATAAATAATTTACAAAAAATAAATATATAATAAACAAATAAATAATATGATAATTATAAAGAAAGATAAATAAATAATTTACAAAAAATAAATAATTATAAATAAATATATAATAAACAAATAAATAATATTATAATTATTAAGAAAGATAAATAAATAATTTACAAAAAATAATAAAATGTGTCTCATTTCAAAAACTTGAGCATTTTTTTAATAACAAGTATTAAAAAAAAATTGTAAACTTAATATTTTTATAATGAGCTTCATAATTGTGAAAATTAATCAAAAAACCTGTTGAAAAAATTTTTAAATGTTTCTGATTTATAAAAAAAGATAAAAATTTATTAAATTGTTTAAACAAACAATTGTTGTTATTTAACTATTTTTCTATAATCTGTACTTAGGGCTAGAAAATTCTAGTTTTTTCTCAATTGTCAAATTTTTCACCACTAAAATTTCTACTAATGATAAAAAATTAGAAAATATTAAATTAAACATTGTTTAAACAATTAATTTCTTGTTTTTTCAAAATACAGTTAATTAGAAATTAAAAATTATAAATTGTTTAAACAATCGTTAAATAATAAATTTTTAGTTCTACTACTACTACCCAAGTGTTTATGTTATAAAAAATTGCAAAATTGAGATAAAACTAGGAATTTATATTTTTAAGTACACTAAATTAAAGAAATAACAAAATAAATTGTTTAAACAAAGTTTAAATGATTACTCTTTAATTTTTCTTTCATACTTGAATTTAGTATAGTCACAAGAAAATGCAAAAGACAGACAAAAAAATTCCAGCCCTAAGTACAGTTTGTGACAAAAATAATAACAATTAATTGTTTAAACAATTTCGAAATAAATAATTTTTTTATTATTTATCATTCAGTGGATATTTTACTCATGAAAAGTTGCAGAAATTGAGAAGAAGAAACTTGTAATTTCTTGCCTTAAGTACAGTTTATATAAAAAAAAATTTTTTAATAAAAATAAAATTGTTTAAACAATTTAAAAAACTGTTACACTTTTTTATAAATCGGAAACACTTGAAAATTATTCAAATATACTTTTTGGTTAATTTTCCAAATTCATGATGCTAATAAAAATTATTTTTTACAATTGTACGATTTTTTAAAAATTTTATTGACATTGAAATAATGTTTAAAAACAAAAATTAAAAAATCGTGCTCGTGAGATTCGTAGAAATTACGAAGATTTAGAGAAAAAGAAAAATCGTTTTCGTTAAAAATAGGAAATTGCAATAAAATAATAAAAATAATAAATTGTAATAAAAAAAATATAAAGAAGTAAATAAATAAATATAAATAAATTTATTTTGTCAAAAACTGTAATTCAAAAAAAAAAAAAAAAAAAAAAAGAATTACTGTCAAGAATTAGGGTGAACAAGTTATACCTAGCCTACTGTTTAGATCTTTTTATAACAAGTCCAAAGAAAAAAAGAAATTGAAAAAAATAACCGATAGATTATTTCTATATAATACAAAGTAATAATTCCTCTATTTTTTTCGTTTTTTTTTTTTTTTTTTTTGAAAAAACACAAAAGGGGAAAGGGGAAGTGAAAAATCTGCCAATCACGCCTTGTAGCGTGTTTGTGGTCTGTTTACGTAAATAATATTGGATCGATACCGCTTATCGTGCCGGTCACGCGACTTGGTCGATTGGCTTTCGTTCCGCTGTGAGTCCGTTCATTTTTCATTCTCGATCCGATAAGAGCGACAGACGGATCACACAAGCAGACTTCTTTTACTCTCTCACTCACTCTCCTCTTTTTTTTCCTCTCTCTCTCTCTTTTTTTTCCACTCCGACATTTCGATACAAAATTATGCTGATTGTTCTTTAATATCACAATTTTTGTCGAGAGTGAATTCAAACTTCCAATGTTTATAACAGTAATTTTTATTTTTACCTTCTCGAATAATTTTGCCTATGACAAAAGGGTGAAATTATTCGAAAATATTATTGTCAATATTATCGATTTGTTAATTTTTATTTTTATGTTCTCGAATCATTTCACATATTGGAATAAGTTAAAATTATTCGAAAATATTATTGTCAATATTATCGATTTGTTAATTTTTATTTTTATGTTCTCGAATCATTTCACATATTGGAATAAGTTAAAATTATTCGAAAATATTAATTAATATTATTAAATATTATTTATGTCTTAATTTTTATTTGTATGTTTTCGAATAATTCCACTTTTCGCAATAAGTTAAAATTAATAGAAAATATTATTGTCCACATTATTTATTTATTAATTTTTATTTTTATGTTCTCGAATAATTCCACCTTTCGCAATAAGTTAAAAATATTTGAATATTATTATTATATTATTTTTTTTATCTTATTGTCAATATTATTAATTTTTAATTTTTATTTTTTAAAAGGCTTCTAATAATTTTTAAATAATGTAGCAAAAATAAGTGAAACATTTTCGTTGTTATTTTATTTTTCAATTTATCCATCGATTTTATTATCTACTTGTCAAATTTATTTTTAATATTCACTTCAATTTGATACTTTTTTAATTACTAATTTATTGAAGTTTTATTTTTGTGTACAATCAGTGAGAATTTTTGTTTTCGTTAAATTTGTAGCATTTTCTTGCATTTTTTTTATTAATTAATTAATTTTATTCTAAATAAATATTTAAATAAATAAATATTACGTTAATTTATTTAATTGATTTAAGTAGTTTTTTTATTATTTTACTAATCAGTAAATTATTCATTTGATTTATTTTTATTTATTTAATTAATAAGTTACTTACTTAGTTAATTTATTTTGCATTACTCGATGAAAATAATTGTTTTGTGTTTTAACATTATTTAATTTTACTTCTGCTTTTACGTTGTTCAATTTATTTTCCTTTTAAACTTATAAATTGTTTAAAATTATTATTGTATTAAATTATTATGTCAAATATTTAATTCATTTTCATTTGGCGTATTTAATTTATTCTTGTTCGACGTTATTTTATTTATTTTTGCATTACTTTAATTAAAATCATGTTTAATTAATTTAATTATTTTTTTTTATTAAATTCATTCTTTTTTTACTCAGTTCAATTTATTTTTGCACTATTGGCATGGAATTCGTATTTTATTAATTTACTTCTTTTTTTTCTTTGCTTTTTAATTAGTAACAAATAAATTTGTTTAATTAAAAATATTTCAGTATAAATATAAATATTTATTAATAATTTTTATTCAGTTTGGTTTATACTCTTTTTGTTAAATTTAAGCAATTTATTCTTGCTCCACTTTATTGAATTTATTTTATTATTTTATTGCCACTTTGTGTATTTTTTTCCTTTTTCTTCATTTAATTAAATTTTTTTACTTTATTCAATTTAATATTTTTAATACTTTATTGAAACTAGCTCTTAATATTATTTTTCGCCGTGTAATTTATTCTTGTTTAACTTTACTCATTTTTTTTATTTTTATCATTTTTTTAATCATTTTATTTATTTTAATCTTTTTTTCATTTTAATCATTTTTTCATTTTTATCATTTTTGTAGGTAATCATTTTTTTTTATTTTAATCATTTTTTTATTCATTTATTTTTAATTTCTAAATATTATTTATTTTCATTTGATTTTTACTCATCGACTCATTTTCTTTAGGTGTTTATTATTTTTCCAACCTCATTTTTTTTCGAACATTTATTTTTAAAATTTCTTTTCCATCTTTTTTTCCTTGTTACTTCTTCAGTTTTTTTTATTTTTCGTTGCAAAAAAGAAAGAATATAGGTCAGATATTTAATGACAAAATGAATAACAAAGGGAAAACAGTAGTTTGAGGAAAATGGATGTAATGAAATATTTTCAAACAATTGACATACCTAGGTCAATGATTTGCAACATTGTCGACATCTGAATAACACAAAGACTAATGAATTCTCGGTTTAATGATTCATGGGAAATATTCCACAAATCGGGATTCATGAAAGGAACCGCATTGACATTTATTATATGAGAACGTACACACGCATTTAATAAACTGTTAACGCATTAGCAATTTTTTGTTTCCAAAATAATGCAATTTTTATTGTCTAAAAAAAAATTTTCATAAACTTTTGATTTTTTAATTTCTTATATTTTATTTTTTTCAATTTTTATGTTTTAGTTATTTTTTAGTTTTTATATTTTATTTATTATTTTTAATTTTTATATTTTATTTATTTACTTATTCTTCTTGTGAATTATTATAAAATTATAAAAAAAAATATTAATAAATTTTAGAATTTTTAATTTTTGTATTTTATTTTTGATTTATTAATTTTTATATTTTTGTATTTTTGTATTTTTCGTTTTTATTAATTAGCAGTTTATTACTATTGTCTGTTAAAATTTATTTTCTACTAAATTCGACATTAACTTTTGCTTAGTTTATTTACCACTTTTTTCGACTATTGTTTACTGTATTTTTTATTTATTATTTTTGTTTTTTTTTAATTTTTTAAAGTTTTTTAAATTCAATATAATTACTAACTGTACTAAATAAAAATTGAAAAATTGTTACATTTATTTCTATTGAAAATACGAACGATGGTTGTTTTTATTTTCAGGAATTAAATATCAGAGGACGTTAAAGATTATTTATATTTTTTACAAATATTTGTTGGTAAAATATTTACTAAAAGATACATTATTTATTAATTTACAAATTTTCACTTGAACCTTAATTGAAAATTACAAAAAAGAAAGAAAAATATAAATATTTGTTAAAAAAATTGTTTTAAAAAAATTGTTTATCAATTGAAAAATTTTACTTGAACCTTAATTGAAAATTACAAAAAAAGAAAGAAAAATATAAATATTTATTAGTAAAATATTTATTAAAAGAAACATTATTTGTTAATTTACAAATTTTCACTTGAATCCAAATTGAAAATTACAAAAAAAGGAAGAAAAAGAGTCCAAAGAATTACCAATGAGATAAATAAAAAAAAAGAGTAATTAAAAAAAAAAATTAATTCCGTTTTCGGTTCGTGAAACTCTCGCTAATCAAGATTTGGAATTCATTGAAGGATTTCGTTTCGGAGAATTTAGAGGAAACATGTCTGATGATAACATGAGCCATATCCATCAAACACTGGACAGAATAACCTGTGAATGGTCGTTAGCACTATTATTGTTATTGTCGTACCCTAGTTTCGTGTGGCTTAACCGATTACAGAGATGTAATTAACAACGACAACAGAGCGTTTAATACTGCAAACAACAGAGACCATGCGAGAGTGAGAGAGAAAGAGAGAGTGAGAGAGAGTAAAGGTGTCTAAAGAGAAGGGGGAGAGGGAAGAATAGGTGAACAATGAGAACGAGGGTAATTTATCTTGTTGTATTAGCGAATAGATGATAATGATGCCAAGGAGCAGGCGAGTTGAGGGCACAAGAGGGTCTTGTGAGATGCTCCTATATAACCCTTTAGAGTGTTCCTTCAACGTACCGCACATTTGCGTTACTATTATTAACACTAAATGATACTAATTGACGCTAAAGACCCCCCACAACAATATTGCCCCCGGGGGAACGAACATTCTTCACCCAAAAAAAAAAGAAAACAAACAAAACGAAAAAGGGTGAAAAAAGAGAAAACGAAAAAAAAAACAAAACGAAAAAGGAAAAAACAATAGAAAACGAAAAAAGAAAAAAACAGAAAACGAAAAAAAAACCAAACGAAAAAGGAAAAAACAATAGAAAACGAAAAAAGAAAAAAAAACCAAACGAAAAAGGAAAAAACAATAGAAAACGAAAAAAGAAAAAATAACCAAACGAAAAAGGAAAAAAACAGAAAACAAAAAAAAAGAAATAAAACAAAACGAAAAGAGAAAATAACAAAACGAAACAAGAAAAAACCAAACAAAAAAGGAAGAAAAAGAGAAAACGAAAAAAGAAAAAAAAACGAAAAAGGAAAAAACAACAGAAAACGAAAAAGGAAAAAAAATCCAAACGAAAAAGGATAAAAACAGAAAACAAAAAAAGAAAAAAACAAAACGAAAAAGGATAAAAACAGAAAACAAAAAAAGAAATAAAACAAAACGAAAATAGAAAATAACAAAACGAAAAAAGAAAAAACAAAATAAAAAAGGGAGAAAAAGAGAAAACGAAAAAAGAAAAAAAACAAAACAAAAAAGGAAAAAACAACAGAAGACGAAAAAAGAAAAAAACAGAAAACGAAAAAAACAGAAAACGAAAAAAGAAAAAAAAAACAAAACGAAAAAGGAAAAAGGAAAAAAACAGAAAACTAAAAAAGAAATAAAACAAAACGAAAAAAGAAATAAAACAAAAAGAAAAAAGAAAATAACAAAACGAAAGAAGAAAAAAAGAAAAAAATAAAACGAAAAAGGAAAAAAAGCAGAAAACGAAAAAAGAAAAATAAACATAACGAAAAGAGAAAATAACAAAACGAAAGAAGAAAAAAAATAAAACGTAAAAGGAAAGAAACAAAACGAAAAGAAGGAAGAAAGGGGAGAAAATAATTACAAAAGAAAAACAAGACAAATGTGTTCCCATAAAAATGTGTCTGTAGTCCTAATTCGTCGCTCAGTGGAAGTTTACTTCGAGACTAATGACCTATTAATTATTATTAATCACCAGTAATTATTCATTGAATATTAAATTTATTTATTCAAGATTTTCAATAGTTATTGAATTAAGCAATTTTTATCCAATAGAAAAATATCAAATTATATAATATAAATAAATTTAAATAAATAATACAATAAATTTTCCTACAATTTTAACAATTTCCATTCCAATTATATTATATTATAAGAATTATAACAATTATATTATATAATAATAATCGAGATTTTGTCCGCAAATTTGAAATTCGGGCTTTTGGATTCTCAATGGTTTTAAAGCTAAAATTGTCATTTGTCAGAAGTTTGATTAGCGTTTATTGATTCAGTGAATTAAATTTTCCTACAATTTTAACAATTTTTAACCTAATTTTCAATTTAAATAAATAAATGTAAGGAATTTTTATTTAATAGAAAAATATCAAATTCTAATTCTAATTTGATATTTTCTATTGAATAAAAATTCCTTAGATTTATTTAATTAAATTGAAAATTGAGTTGAACATTGTTAAAAATGTTAAAATTGTTAAATAATTGCTAAAATTGCTTAAATTGTTAAAATTCCTTACATTTATTTAATTACATTGAAAATTCGGTTGAAAATTGTTAAAATTGTAGGAAAATTTATTTATTTTTATCCAATAGAAAAATATCAAATTATAATTTGATATTTTCTATTGAATAAAAATCCCATACATTTATTTAATTAAATTGAAAATTTGGTTGAAAATTGTTAAAATTCCTTACATTTATTAAATTACATTGAAAATTATTAAAATTGTTAAAATTCCTTACATTTATTTAATTAAATTGAAAATTGTTAAAATTGTTAAAATTCGTTACATTTATTTAATTAAATTAAAAATTGGGTTGAACATTGTTAAAATTATTAAATTTGTTAAAATTGTTAAAATTGCTAAAAATTGTAAAAATTGTTAAAATTGTTAAAATTCCATACATTTATTTAAGTAAATTGAAAATTATTAAAATTGGTAAAATTCCTTACATTTATTTAATTAAATTCAAAATTGGGTTGAACATTGTTAAAATTGTTGCAATTGTTAAAATTGTTAAAATTTCTTACATTTATTTAATTAAATTGAAAACTATTAAAATTGGTAAAATTCCTTACATTTATTTAATTAAATTAAAAATTGGGTTGAACATTGTTAAAATTGTTAAAATTGTTAAAATTCCTTACATTTATTTAATTAAATTGAAAATTGGGTTGAAAATTGTTAAAATTCCTTACATTTATTTAATTAAATTAAAAATTATTAAAATTGATAAATTGGTAAAATTGTTAAAATTGTTAAAATTGTTAAAATTGTTAAAATTGTTAAAATTGTTAAAATTGTTAAAATTATTAAAATTGTAAAAAATTGTTCAAATTCTTAAAACTGTAGGAAAATTTATTTCACCGAAACACTAATCACTAATCAAACTTTTGACAAAGGACAATTCGAGCTGTAAAACAATTGAGAATCGAAAAGCCCGGATTTCAATTTCGAGGACAATATCTCGATTATTATTATGTAACATAATTGTTAATATCATCGTCTATTGTTAAGAACACTGTAATTAGTTATTAATTGTTAATTATGATTCAGATTAACAAAAATAATAGTTTGTGTTGATTAGGATTTTTTTTTCACGTTTTATAGAAAAACTATTAGACGAATTGTGTAACGTTAATAATTACATTCAATGAACTGAAGTGGGTAACAGAGAGTGTCTCTTATCACTGGGAGTTTCTTAAAAATCTAGGTCAGAGAATGGAAGATTGAAAGTAAAGTGAGACGATTGGATGCAATTTTCTCCCTTCTAACAATGAAAAGCGTCGTGGAAAGAATTTCCTTTTCCTTTGACAACGGGAACAATAGTGCGTAACGAGACGCATTTATCTTCTCAATTCAGAAACAGTTTAAGGAGGAAAAATACTTATTTTTTACCCTTTCCAAAAATTGCGAGTGAAACGGAGAGAGAGAGACAGAAAAAAAGAAAACCAAGTTTTTTCGAAGTTTTTTGTCAAAACATAAAAATTATAATTAATGATAATAAAAATAAAATAAATGAAAATAATAAAAATAAAATAAATGAAAATAAGAAATAATAAAAATAAAATAAATGAAAATAAGAAATAATAAAAATAAAATAAATGAAAATAAGAAATAATAAAAATAAAATAAATGAAAATAAGAAATAATAAAAATAAAATAAATGAAAATAATAAATAATGAATAATAACAATAAAATAATAATTATTAGAATTATCATTATATTTATATTTTATAAAAGATTCAAAATTTTTATTAACTTGCTTAAAACAAAGACCTATTATTTAACACTTTTTTTTATTTTATTTAATTATTATTATTATTTTATTGACAAAAAATAAATTATAGTAAAATTATTTTCCATTTTCAATAAAATTGGAACTTTGTGACAAAAATCGTAATTGACAAATAGAAAGCTAGCAAATTTTTTTCTATTTCTTTTGAAAAAGAAAATGAAGTTTCGTTAAAAAACTGTTGTTTATCAAATCGAAATTCTGCATATTTTTTTAAAGAAAATTAGGATATTTTAAAAATTTAAAGATTGATAAATAGAGAATATTCCCATTTTTGCATATTTTCTGCTTTTTGCATATTTTCAATTAGAATTTTTTCCTCATAAAATTATGTTCGTTTTAGAAAATGTAAACAAATAATTGCATAATTCATTTTTTTTAATCACAATTTTCGTACATTAACGCTTTTTTTTAAAACAAGGAAAAAATTATTAAAACCTTTCCTTTGTACCAATATTTTACTGTTTTCTCGCTCAATATACTAGGACCAAATTTATGAAAAATAAAATTCAAGAATTATAATTTTTATGACAACTTTGAAAATAATTAAATGGAGAAAAATTTTTATTGTAAAGGTTCGACTGTAAGGTAAAAATTATTTTCAACTTTCCTGTATTTATGTTTCAAAAATTATTTTTTCAAACTTATAAAATAAAAACTATTCATTTCAATCTATTTAAATTATCAAAATTTATTTTTTAATAAATCAGAACTTTAAGGAAGAATTTTATTTGAAAAAAACTACTAAATATATTTATAGTAATTATTTGTGACTGCAATTATTTTTATAGAAGCAATATTTACTATTACAGTAATTATTAATTAATCATTTACTATTACAATCACTATTAATTAATCATTTACTATTACAATCACTATTAATTAATCATTTACTATTACAATCACTATTAATTAATCATTTACTATTACAATCACTATTAATTAATCATTTACTATTACAATCACTATTAATTAATCATTTACTATTACAATCACTATTAATTAATCATTTATAATTAATTTTCAATAATTAATTTTCAATAATTAATAATTAATATTTAATAATTAATATTTAATAGTTAATAATTAATAGTTAATAATTAATATTTAATAATTAATATTTAATAATTAATATTTAATAATTAATATTTAATAATTAATAATTAATATTTAATAATTAACAATTAATGATTAATTGCATTTTTCAGTAATTAAGTATACTTATTAATAGCAGTTACATTTATATATATACAAATAGTAAATTAGTATTGTAATAGACAATCGTGGGAATCATCATTAAGTGTAAATTAACATTGAAGATATACAACTAAATTAACATTGATGACGAATTAACATTGAAGCGATGAATCAACATTGAAGTGAAATCAACATTTCAAGATGAATTCTATATATATATGTGTGTATATAGAACATATATATATACGAAGTGAAAATAGTTGATTAATTAAAATCCCATCAATAATAATGAATAAATTGACAGTTTACCCGAGACACACAATAATCATCATTTGTAATAATCATTAATAACAAAATTAATGGAGAAAATCGAAGATGAAGGGCAGATTCAATAAATCTTCATTAGGCAGAGAATCCTATTTGCTGCAAACTTCCTCAAGAGCGAGAGATACATGTGCAATACCTAATCATTGTACAAGGACTAGAGGATATTGATTTTCGAGGACACATACTCCACGCACAATGGATAATAGACGTTAATATATAAACACTCATCTAAATATATTATATATATGCATCTGTGTATTTTATTATTTATTTATTATAAATTTATTAAAAAATAATTTTTTTTTACATCCTTCCGTATATTGGTAATAAATAATATTTGCTCGATTCAAGGAAGAAGTAACTGAAATTAATTAATTTATTAATTAAATATTGTTTCATTTAATTTATTTCTATTTAAATAATAAATTTATAATAAATAATATTTGTTCGATTCAAGGAAGAAATAAATTAAATGAAACAATATTTAATTAATAAATTTATTATTTATTTATTACTATTATTAATATTTAATTTATTATTTATTATTATTTATTATAGAAATAAATTAAATGAAAAAATGTTTAATTAATAAATTAATTAATTTCAGTTATTTCTTCCTCAATGAAACATAACATAATATAATGAAATTTAATAAATAAATAAAAAATAATAAAAAATAAAAAATAAATAATAATAAATAATAAATAAAAAATAATAAATAAAAAATAATAAATAATAAATAATAAATAATAAATAATAAAAAATAATAAATAAAAAATAATAAATAATAAAAAATAAATAATAGAAAATAATAAATAAAAAATAATAAATAATAAAAAATAATAAAAAATAATAAATAATAAAAAGAAATAATAAAAAATAATAAATATTATTTATTCGATTCAAGGAAGAAATAAATTAAATGAAACAATATTTAATTAATAAATTTATTAACTTTATTTATTTCTTCCTTGAATCGAATAAATTACATTGATTATAAATTTATTATTTATTATTATTTATTATTTATTTATTAAATTTATTAAATTTCATTATACGAAAACTTATTTGTTTTTTTCTAACTAATTTATTCAG
Organism: Leptopilina drosophilae; assembly: GCA_032873175.1. Taxonomy (NCBI): domain Eukaryota; kingdom Metazoa; phylum Arthropoda; class Insecta; order Hymenoptera; family Figitidae; genus Leptopilina; species Leptopilina drosophilae. The sequence continues at coordinate 2,604,069 of CM065485.1, read as the reverse complement.
AACATAAACTATTCAAACAAAAAGTTTTACCAAATTTTGTTTTTATCACTAAAACATTTTTTTTTTTTTTTTTTTGAAAAGTTTATGTTTTGAATTTTTATTACTTATTACAATTTGATTCTTTGAATTTACTTCTTTTGATTGAATAAAAATTATGTTTTATTCGATTATAAAATATGTTTAACTAAAACTTATTTTTTCGACTGACTACTTGTTTTTGAATTAAAAAAAATTTTTTCTCAGCGTAAAAACAATTATTTTGTTAATAATATATTAATTGTAGGTTCAAATATTTTTTTTACTGAATGTGTTCCTATTGATAGAAATCGATAGAAGTTAAGGCGATTGGCTTTGTGTTAGAATACAATTTTCCGATCAATGTTCATCAGAAGTCATTCGAAAATTCAACAGAAGAAAAATGGGACTTTAATGTGAAGGTAAAACGAGAGAAAGAGATGACAGAGAAAAAAAAGAGAAAAAGAGAAAAAGAGAAAAAGAGAATAAGAAAGAAAGAGAGAAAGAGAGAAAATTCTAGGAGAAAGGAAATCCTTCAGGTAATTTCCTTCAAAGGGCAACATTGGTGACTTTTGATGCTACTTCAGCTTATCGATAAGAACCATAAAGTATTACCCTGAAACGAGTAACAAAGATTTTTCACTGGACAAGAGTCCACCTTCTTTTCTTAACCATTTTTCCATTCTTTCATCCAATTTCATTTTTATCCACCGGTGAATATTTTTTTTTTCTTTTTTTTTTTAAGAAGAAAATACCAAATTTCTTTTTTATCCCTCGCTCTCTATATTCAGAAGGAAATTTATATCTTTTTTAAATTAAAATTGATAATTTCAATTCAATCGACTTGAGTCTATTGTAATAAAAAAAAAAGAGTAAAAAAAAGAAGACTTTCGAAAAAATTTTCGTTTGTAATACAAAATTTCCATTTACCATATTATTATTTTTATTTATTTTCTTATTTTATAATTATTGTTTGTTTATTATTAATTTATTTTGTTTAGTTTTTTATTTATTTCATTTAGTAATATTGAGAATAATTTATTATTAAATTATTATTTATTACTTAATTAGAAGCATAATTTATAATTCGTTGAAAGATTATTTCAAATGTAAAAAATTTTCATTATTAATATTTTTTTAATGAAAAATTGATAAAATAAATGTTTCTAAATAGAAAATATTGTTTTTTTAGCTAAAAATATTATTTTTTAGCTACAAATATCGTTTTTTAGCTACAAATATTTGTTTTTTAGCTAAAAATATTATTTTTAGCCAAAAATATTTTTTTTAGCTAAAAATATTATTTTTTAGCTACGAATATTGTTTTTTAGCTAAAAATATTATTTTTTAGCTAAAAATATTATTTTTCAGCCACAAATATTGTTTTTTAGCTAAAAATATTATTTTTTAGCTACAAATATCGTTTTTTAGCTACAAATATTTGTTTTTTAGCTAAAAATATTATTTTTAGCCAAAAATATTTTTTTTAGCTATAAATATTATTTTTTAGCTAAAAATATTATTTTTTAGCTAAAAATATTATTTTTCAGCTACAAATATTGTTTTTTAGCTAAAAATATTATTTTTTAGCTAAAAATATTGTTTTTTAGGTAAAACAAAATTTTTTTTATTCCAATTGTTGGAAAAAGGAGGAAATACGGGAAAAAAAGAAAAGAAGAAGCAAGAGAAGGAATATAAAGGCAAAAAGGAAGTAAAAATTGGGAATAATTACGGTACAAGGGATGATGATGCGAAATATCCAGACGTTTCGTCAGTCGATTAGCAATACATGGGGAAAATTTATTTCATAGACATTGTGTTTACTCGACGTCGGCAAAAAATCTGTCTCATATCGGATATATTCGTGAACACGTAGAAGCTATTAAGCAAAATGCTTTGGCAGATCGTTCAGTCAGATAGACTCGAATTTAAAACGTAATGCTTTGTGTCTTCCGCACTCGGATCATTTGTTCCTTAGTTATTCTCTCTCCTCTTTTATTCAAAAAAAAAAAATTCATAACTTTTTCGAAAGACGAAAATTTTTATTTTTAATTTAAGAACTTATGTTCTTAAAGAAGTTTTTACGGAAATATTTAGTTTTCACTGATAATTAGATCGAAAGTCACTACTAATTGGATTCAAAGTCACTACTAATTAGTTTCGAAGTCACTACTAATTAGTTTCGAAGTCACTACTAATTAGTTTCAAAGTCACTACTAATTAGATTCAAAGTCACTACTCTCTGAATTTGAATTCGTTAAAATCTTTACTAAATTGAATTAGTGACTGACTTTTAGCTTTTGAAACAGTAAATTTTACTAATAAATAGTTATTTTTATTTCTATTAATTTCATTAGTAAAATTTACTAATAAATGGCAATAATAAAATTAGCAATTTTAGAAATGGAATTTTAACAATTTTAAATTTATGTTTTTGTTTAAAAAATCCTTAAAAATCCTTAAATCCTTTTGGAGAATAGTGGGCAATAAGAGCAGAAAATCAATTTGTTTTCGAAGTAATAAAATTAGTACTCTCTAAATTTGAATTAGTAAAAAATTAAAAATCTTTACTAATTTGAAATAGTGACTGACTCTTCGCTTTTGAAACAGTAAATTTTACTAATAAATATTTTATTTTTTTCTACTAATTTTTTCAGTAAAATTTACTAATAAATAGCAATAATAAAATTAGTAATTTTAGAAATAGAGTGTAAAAAATTTTTAATTCATGTTTTTGTTTAAAAAATCCTTAAAACAATTGATTTTTGGAGAATAGTGGGAAATAAGAGCAGAAAATCAATTTGTTTTTTTGAAGTAATAAAATTTGTACTCCCTAAATTTGAATTAGTAAAAAACTAAAAATCTTTACTAATTTGAAATAGTGACTGACTTTTAGCTTTTCAAATTGTAAATTTTAATAATAAATAGTTATTTTTTGTAAATTTTAATAATAAATAGTTATTTTTTGTAAATTTTAATAATAAATAGTTATTTTTATTTCTACCAATTTTTTCAGTAAAATTTACTAATTCAAAAATAAAAAGTCAGTGACTAATTCAAATTAGTAAAGATTTTTAATTTTTTACTAATTCAAATTTAGAGAGTACTAATTTTATTACTTCGAAAACAAATTTGTTTTTCTGCTCTTATTTTCCACTATTCTCCAAAATTCAATTTTTTAAGGGTTCTTTAAACAAAAACATAAATTAAAAATTGTTAAAATTCTATTTCTAAAATTGCTAATTTGAATTAAAAAAAAATAAGTTTAAGAAGTTAGCAGCGCATGTTTGCTACTTAATAATAAAACATTTTTTAAAAAAGTAATAAATGACTTTATTGCAATTTTAATTTTAGTTGACGGAGAAAAATTGTCTTCATTTAAAGAAGAAGAAAAAAGAGTGGAAAAAAATTGTTTCTACAATTTAAAGACCGAGTAAAGACAATGAGAGAATAAGAAAAATGAAAGAATGAAAAAAAGAGAGAGAAATAGAGAAAAAGAGAAAAAAGGGAAAAAGAGAAAAAAAAAGAAAAAGGGAAAAAAATAAAAAAAGGGGAAAAAAGAAAAAAAGAGAAAAAGGGAAAAAAAGAAAAAGCGAAAAAGGGAAAAAGAGAAAAACAGAGAAAAAGGGAAAAAAAGAAAAAGAGAAAAAGAGAAATAGATGAAAAGAGGAAAAGAGAAATAGATGAAAAGAGAAAAAGAGAAATAGATGAAAAGAGAAAAAGAGAAATAGATGAAAAGAGAAAAAGAGAAATAGATGAAAAGAGAAAAAAGAGAATGAGAAAAAAGAGAAAGAGAAAAAGAGAGAGAGAGAGGGGGAGAAAAAGGAAAAGAGACAAAGTAAAATCACAAGAAGTAATCTTACGAGTGCATTAAACTGCACTAAACATCTCTCGCAGTGGTACAAGTCTGTGTACAATCAGACAATCCAAGAAAGAGAGAAAGAGAGAGAGAAAACAACTCGAGAAAAGTTTCCCCGCTCCGACCTATTATCGATATTAACTGCTTAAATCGATTTCGAATCATCTCCCCAGAAGCAATTTATGTACCCATATATATATACCTACACAAAACCATATAACAAATTGAATAAACTTTCCCCTCACTATCCAACCTTCTTTTTGTGTCTGTGTGTCTAAAATGTTTAATTCAACTTACACCTGTCGTAAAACACGTAATAAAATTCCTCTAAAATCTTTAATTTCATACCCTATCAACAAGATTACAAGAGAGTGAGAGCAAACTACTGTTGAAAAAAAAAAACGAGTGTGCACACGAGGGCGGTGCCGAGAAACAAAAGCGGGGGAAAAAAGAAAAGAAATGCAAGAAGAAAAAAACAAAAAAAAACACAAAAAATAAAAAAATAAAAAAAACTACAACGACTCTCGACGACAACGAAAAAAAAGCGAAATGATGGCTTTGTACAAAAGAGCCCAGACAGCTACACCCCCTACAAAAGAACGTATCTACGGTTTCACGACTAAAGAGATACAAGAATTTTTTTTTTCGTCGCGTATGTGTTGAAAAATAATACCCCTAAAAAGTAGCAGAGACTAGCAACCACGTTTATAGATATAAATATATTCATACAACATGACACGCTCTACAGACAGAAAAAGTGAGCTCTCTCTCTCTCTCTCTCTCTCTTAAGAAAAGTCCGGGAAAAAATTTTTGTTTTTTATTCTCTATTCGTTACATGTGGCAATTTTTAGGTCCTTTCAATAAAGAAGGAAGGAAAAGATGTATTAAATTGTTTAAATTTTTCGGTTGAAATTAATAATAAATTCTGTAAGTGAAGCTACGTTTTAGTAATTAGAGAATAAAACTACAATTTATTGTAAATAATATTTATAGAAACTACTAACGATATTAATTAATATTTATAGAAACTACTATTTATGTTAATTAATATTTATAGAAACTACTATTTATGTAAATTTATATTTATAGAAACTATTTTTTATAAAAACAATAATTTATATTAATTAATTTTTAAAAAACTACTATCTATATTAATTAATATTTATAGAAACTACTATCGATATTAATTAATATTTATAGAAACTACTATTTATGTAAATTTATATTTATAGAAACTATTTTTTATAAAAACTACTATTTATATTAATTAATTTAAAAAAAACTACTATCTATATTAATTAATATTTATAGAAAGTATTATTTATAAAAACTACTATTTATATTAATTAATATTTATAGGAACTATTATTTATAAAAACTACTATTTATATTAATTGATATTTATAGAAACTACTATTTATATTAATTAATATTTATAGAAACTACTATCTATATTAATTAATATTTATAGAAACTACTATCAGCAATAATTAATATTTATAAAATCTACTATTTACATTAATTAATATTTGTAGAAACTACTATTCATCATAACTACTATTTGTAGAACAACAAAAAATTATTCACATTAACTATTACCTATTTTTTCAGCTTTTGTCATTAACTACAATTTATAGTAACTACTATACTTGTTTAATTAGAGAAAAAAATTCACTGAAAAAAAATTTATTTGATTCAAATAAACGATTACTGGACTATTATTAATTAAATATTTAATTGAATAAAATAATTTTCGATTTGAGTCGATTAAATGGTATTTGAACAAAAAACTTAAGTATTCGAAGCAAACACCATTTAATTGACTACAATAAACTACCATTTTAATGACTCCAATAAATATTATTTAATTCAAGTAAATACTTAACTGAGAATAGTAAATTAATCGGTTATTCGAATATAAAATTCTCTTCAGCGTATAATTCTCGTATTAATAGAAATTAATTAGTATTATTGTTAACTAATACTATTATCAATTAGTATTATTACTATTAATTAATTAATAATTAAATAAATAAATAATTAATAATTAAAATAAATAAATAATTAAATAAATTAATAATTAATTAAATCAATTAATTAATAATTAAATAAATAATTAATTAACAATTAAATAAATAATTAACTAATACTATTAATTAATTGTAAATAATTAATAAAATTATCACCAAAAAGCAGAGAATTTCGAACATCTTTAATTCTCAAAATCGATAATTTCAACTGACACACAAATGTCAGTTACAATAAACAAAAGTTTTTAATCGACAATAATTTGAAAAGCGACAATTTCAAATTGATAAAAAATAAAAACAACAACAACAACAAATCCTCCTCGGCGTTAATTTCATTTAAAAAAAGACAATTTTATTTTTTCATTATCAAAACGTCGCACATTTCCATTTTAACAAATTGTGTAAACAATTTTCTCTTTCCATTTTGTTTAATTCACAAACGAATTAAAATCAATTTGAAAAATAATAATTCCCTTTTTTTTGTTTGTTTGTTACAGCGAAATGAAGCAAGACAATACTGTTTTTATAGTTAAAGAGAAAAAAGAAACAATCTTTTTTTCTCTCTTTTTCTTTTTGCAAACTAAGAAAGATTGAAGGACAATTACATTAAAAGGAACTTTTTAATTCGATAAACTTATAAAAAAAAGTTTCCTTAGACTGAAAATTCGTTTTTGGTATATATGTATAAAGTTGAAAGTATTTTAGAGCAAAAAAAAAAAAAATAAAAAATAAAATAGGCAAAGTGCCTAAAAGTTTTGAAGGTTCAAATGAATAAAATTTATTTATTTCTTGAATAAATTGCAAATTTTTTTTGCAATAATATTAAGATAGATATTTTTAAAAAATAATATTAACTCCTTGAGTTTTTTTATTAGGAAAATATCACTATTTGAATCAGTGATTGATTTTTTACTGTCAAATAAGTAATTTTCCACTAACTCAAATTAATTATAGACAAAGGGGATAAAAATTTTTTTTTTAAATTTGAATCAGTGTCTGCTTTTTTATTGGCAAATCAGTAATTTTCCAATAATTCAAATTAATTATGAAGAAAGGGGATAAAAAAATGTTAATGAATCGTAAAAAAATAAAGAGTGAAGAGCAAAAAGAAAAAAATAAGAAGGGAAAAAGTAGAAGGATAAAAAAGAGAAGTAAAAGAAGAAAAAGATAAAGAAAAAAATAAAAATGAAGAACAAAAAGAAAAATAATAAAAAAAAGAAGTAAAATTAAAAAGAAGGAGTAGAAAAAGGAAAAGAAGAAATACAAGAATAGAAAAGAAAAAAAGAAAGAAAAGAAAAAAAGAAAAAAAAGAAAAAAAGAACGTGAAGAAAAAATCAAGAATAAAAAAAGGAAAAGAGAATAAAAAAAGAAGAACTAAAAGAAACAAAAGCATAGAAAAAGAAAAAAAATTTTACATTAGAAGATTAGATTTTTTTTACATTATAAAAAAAGAAAAAAAAATGAAAAGAACAAGGATAAAAAAGGAAAAAAAGAAAATGAACAAGAATTAAAAATGAAAAAGGAAAGAAGGACAGAAAAGAAGAAAACCCACAAGAAAAACAAAAAGAAAAAAAAAATAAGAATAACAAACGAAAAGAAAGAGAATAAATAAAGAAAAAAGAGAAACTGGAAAAAAATAAAAATCAGAAGAATAAGACCAAATAGAAGAAAAAGAAAAACAATACAAGAATAGAATTTTCTTTTTGTTCTTTTTTTTCTCTTCTATTTTTGTATTTTTTTTTCTTTTTTTTTCTATTTGGTCTTATTCTTTTGATTTTTATTCTTCTTCCAGTATTTCTTTTTTCTTTATTTATTCTCTTTCTTTTTGCTTTTTATTCTTATTTTTTTTTTGTTTTTCTTGTGGTTTTTCTTCTTATCTGTCCTTCTTTCCTTTTTCATTTTTTTTCTTGTTCATTTTCTTTTCTTCATTTTTAATTCTTGTTCATTTCATTTTTTCCTTTTTTATCCTTGTTCTTTTCATTTTTGTTCTTTTTTTCTAATGTATTCTCCTTTTTTTCTTTTTTTATGCTTTTTTTCTTTTAGTTCTTCTTTTTTAAATCTTTTTCCCTTTTTTATTCTTGATTTTTTTCTTTTCATTCTTTTTTTCTTTTCTATTCTTGTACTTCTTTTTCTTCTTTTACTGCTTCTTTTTAATTTTACATCTTTTTTCTTTTTATTATTTTTCTTTTTATTCTTCATTTTTATTTTTTCTTCTTCTTTTGCTTCTGTTTTTTATTCTTCTACTTTTTTTCCTTCTTATTACAAGAGGAAAGAAAACAAGAATAAAAATGAGAAAAGAAAGAAAATAATTAAAGAAGAATAAAAAAAACTTGAATAAGAATAAAAATCAGAAGAATAAGACTAAATAGAAAAAAAAGAAATACAAGAATAGAAGAGAAAAAGAAAAACAAAATGAATAAGAACAAGAATAAAAAAGGAAAAAAGGAGAATAAAAAAAAGAATAAAAAGGAAAAAACAAGCATAAAAAAAGAAAAAAAGAAAAATAAAAAAAAGAAGAACAAAAATAAAAAGAACAAGAATAGAAAAGAAAAGAAGAACAGATAAGAAGAAAAAACAAGAAGAAGAACAAAAAGAAAAAAAAAGAATAAAAAAGGAAAAGAAAAAGAATAAATGCAGAAGAAAAAAACAAGAATAAAAGTAAAAATGATAAGAATAAGAAGAAAAAGAAATAGAAAAAGAGGAAAAAGTAAAGAAAGGCGAGAGGCGAAGATAAAAGTGAGAAGGGCTAAAGGGAGAAGCTTTAGTGGTAAGTACGATATGTATTGGTTTACGTCTCGAGAGTTAGTCAAAGTGGGAACAAGCGATGTATATATATATGTGTATACAACAACTATGGTAAGTAGACCTTGCGCGAAACTGATACTCAGGGTCGTTACGGAAGCGATACTTTCCTCCTGGACGAAGTTTACTCGTAATTCATTTTGGATCTACTCGAAAGCCACTATAATAGATAGGCGAGCGAGATAGGGTCCTGGGATACAAAAACAATTTTTACTTTCAATATTATACCTTCAAAACAAAAACAAAAAAAAAAATAAAGAAAAAGAAAAAAGCAAACACGAAAAAAAACAAAATTCCATTTTGATTAAAATACAAGGAGCGAGAGGCTCTTATTTTTGATACAATTTGAGCTCAATTTTTAATCCAATTTTTGTTACTACTCAACTTTAAAGAGCTTTTGTATCTTATTTCCAAACTAATACAATTTTAAAGCCCTGGCACTAATTTTTCTGTTTTTTTATTTTTTTTTACCTAGGTTTTCAATTTCTAAATAATTATAATTTTTTGTACTTTATTCCTTGGGGAAATTTAATTCAATAGTTAGTTTCAACATAATTGAATTTGGCGACAAGAATTTTATAACTTTCGAAAATAATGGAATTTCTGCAATTATTTGCAATTTCTCCAAAATTTAATTCTTTTAGTGCTTTCAGCAAAAATTTAAATATAAAATTTTTTAAATTCTATTATTATTCAAATTGCTAAATTGTTTTAGACGAGAATTTTTTTTTAAAAGTTTTAATTAAAAGTTCTAAGAAGAATTTTATTACTTTTGAAAATAATTAAAGTTTGTAAAAAGAATTTTATTACTTTTGAAAATAATGGAATTTCTGCAATCATTTGCAATTTCTCCAAAATCCAATTTTTTTAGTGTTTACAATAAAATTTTAAATTAAAAATTTTTAAATTCTATTATTTTTTAAATTGCTAAATTTCCATTGACGAGAATTTTTTTTTAAGTTTCAACATAATTGAATTTTGTAAGAAGAATTTTATTACTTTTGATTGTTTTGAAAATAATAGAATTTCTACAATTGTTTGCAATTTTCTAAAATATTCAATTTTTAAGTGTTCTTCAACAAAATATTTAATTACAAACTTTTAAATTCTATTATTTTAAAAATTAAATTTTTTTTAAAAAGTTTCAACATAATTGAAATTAGCAGAAGAATTTTATTCCCATTTTTTAAAGTAATTGAATTTTAGGGAAGAATTATGTTCTTTATCAAAAGAATTGGAATTTTGACAAGAATTTTTTATTAAAAGTTTAGACATATTTGAATTTTGCAAGAAGAATTTTACTACTTTTAAAAATAATAGAATTTCTACAATTATTTGCAAATTTCTACAAAATTCAATTTTATTCTCTGTTACTCTGTTAATTTTGTAAGAAGAATTTTATTACTTTTGAAAATAACGGAATTTCTACAATTATTTGCAAATTTCTACAAAATTCAATTTTATTTTCTGTTACTCTAAAATTTGAATTCAAAATTTTTTATTTCTATTATTCTTTAAATTGCTAAATTTTTTTTTACGAGAATTTTGTTTATTATTATTTTTGAAAACAATTGAATTTTGTAAGAAGAATTTTATTACATTTGAAAATAACGGAATTTCTGCATTTATTTGCAATTTCTCCAAAATTCAATTTTTTAGTGCTTTCAACAAAAATTTGAATTCAAAACTGTTTAAAATTCTATTTTTTTAAACTGCTAAATTTCTTTTGACGAAAATTTCTTTCAAAAGTTTTATCATAATTGAATTTCGCTAGAAGAATTTTATTACTTTTGAAAATAATGGAATTTCTACAATTATTTGTGAATTTTTACAAAATTCCATTTTTTTAGTGTTTTCAACAAAAATTTGAATTCAAAGCTTTTTGAAATTCTATTATTTTTTAATTGACACATTTTTAAAAAAAAAGTTTCAACATAATTAAATTTTGCCAAAAGAATTTTATTACTTTTGAAAATAATGGAATTTCTACAATTATTTGCAAATTTCTCCAAAATTCAATATTTTTAGTGTTTTCAACAAAAAATTTGAATTCAAAACTTTTTGAAATTCTATTATTTTTCAAATTGCTAAATTTCCATTGACGAGAATTTTTTTTTAAAGTTTCAACATAATTGAATTTTGTATGAAGAATTTTATTACTTTTGAAAGTAATAGAATTTCTACAATTATTTGCAATTTTCTAAAATATTCAATTTTTAAGTGCCTTCAACAAAAATTTGAATTCAAAACTGTTTAAAATTCTATTTTTTTAAATTGCTAAATTTCTTTTGACGAGAATTTCTTTCAAAAGTTTCAACATAATTGAATTTTGCAAGAAGAATTTTATTACTTTTGAAAATAATGGAATTTCTGCATTTATTTGCAATTTCTCCAAAATTCAATTTTTTAATGGTTTTTACAACAAAAAAGTGTTAATTACAAATTTTTAAAATCTATTATTTTCTAAATTGCTAATTATTTTTTTGACGAGAATTTTTAATTAGTAAAAATTAAATTAAACTTAAATTAGTAAAGCTTTACTAAAAATTAGTTGAATTTTACTATTTGTTGGTAAAATCATAACTAAAATCATTTGGTGAACGACTTTTTGACATTTCATCAATTTTCTACTAATTCTAATTTAGAGAGAGTAAAATTTCAATAAGTAAAAAAAAGTAACACCAAAATGGATGAATTTTGTTTCTTTTTGGCATTAAAATTTAATCTGCAATCCTTTTTTGATTAATACCTCACAATTTACAGTGTACGGAGAAAGAAATTGATGAATTTTCCAAAAATAAAGAAAATCTAATTAATGATAAAGAACATGTATGACATATTGTATATGTGGAAGATAAATTATGTGATATCCGGAATTCTAAATAAGTAATTTAAGTTCTCTAATTGCGTTAAGTTTAAACCGAGTCTAAATCCCTTCTCTCTTTCTCTCTCTCTCTCTCTCACTTTGCTTTTCTCTGTGAAGCATTTCAAACCAGATGCCGGTGATTAGTGTTTGTTAGGGATAATAACAAACTAGAGATGTGGATGCTAAAAGACGATAAGGCGAAAGCAACAAGCGAACATCATTTGAAAGACAATTCTAAAAGCGGCAAAGTACATACAAGTACTTTGTGTAACGTTAAGCCTATGTATTCTCTTGGCGAGGGAAGGAGAGTCCTCTCTCTCTCTCTCTTACTCTTACTTTCTCTCTTTACTCTCTCTCCAAGTCTCCTTCCTTTCCTCTTTGTTCTCTCTCTTTACTCTTTCTCTCATTCTATATTCTCTCTCTCTCTCTTTACTCTTTCTCTCATTCTATATTCTCTCTTTACTCTTTCTCTCACTTTATATTTTTTCTTTCTCTCTCTTTACTCTCTCTCTATATTCTCTCTCTCTCTCTCTCTCTCTAATCTATAGTATAGCAAATAGTGAAAGTTAATAGAAAAAACAGAGAGTAAAATGTAAAAAGAAAGAGAGAGAGAATATAGAGTGAGAGAAAGAGTAAAGAGAGAGAGAATATAGAGAGAGTAAAGAGAGAGAGAGAGAGAGAAAATATAGAGAGAGTAAAGAGAGAGAAAATATAAAGTGAGAAAAAGATAAAGAAAAAGAGAGAAAGTGACAGAGAAAGAGAGAGTGACAAGGAGAGAGTAACAGAGAAAGAGAGAAAGAAAGAAATTAACAGAGAAAGAGAGAGTGTCAAAGAGAGAGTAACAAAGAAAGAGAGAGAGAGAGAGACTGTCAAAGAGAGAGTAACAGTGAAAGAGAAATAGAGTAAAGTTTTCACTAACGAGGCTGAGAGACAAAAACAAACGATTTGCGAAATAGGAACGGAACTAGAGACAGAGAGAGAGAGAGAGAGAGAGAGAGAACACTTAGCCCAACACGATTTTGCAGTGTGCAAAACTATGAGCTTAGGCAGGAAATCGACTTCACTGTGATTGTAATAGTGAGATGCGATCGCAACTAGTTCTCTCCACGGCTTCAACAACAATGTGCGTTCTAACTACCAAAACTGTGTGTACTATATGCCGTAGCCAATCAGAGAACGCCGTCAGAGTTTAATTAAACCCTCGAAACTCATCTAAAGATCATAACTCCCCTGGATCATAACGGTGGATCAACAATTTCAAAAAAAAAACGAAAACACAAAAAATAAAAATCAAACAATTCCCATATTGAATTTTTTTTTCCCAAAACATGTTATTAAAAATTTTTGGAATAATTTTTTCTTACCATCATTAGAGAGATTTAAAGTTGGTGGCAATTTTTTAAACGAAAAAAAAATAAGCTTCCAGTGTCACAAATATATACTACTATTTAGATACTTTTTTACATTTGTGTCACTAAATGCTAATTTTTTTCTGACATCAACACTGAGAAAAAAAAAATTGAATTGATTCAAATAATCGATTGACTATTCTCAATTAAATATTTACTTGAATCAAATAATATTTAATGGAGTCAATTAAATGGTTCAATTCATATTTGAATCAATAACTTCAGTATTTGAAGGCTTGAAGCAAATATGAACTGAACCATTTAATTGACTCTAATAAATATTATTCAATTCAATTAAATATTTAATTGATAATAGTCAATTAATCGGTTATTTGAAACAATTCAATTTTTTTTCAGTGAACCAAAAACCCTGAAATAATTGTGATAAAAAGTTATTCTCAAAAGTTTTAATAACATTTCACTAAAAAAAAAATATATTCGATTCAAATCACCCATTATTTGACTATTATTATCAATTAAATATTTACTTGAATGAAATACTTCAGTATATTTGAAGAAAATATTATTTAATTGATTCAAATAAAAGTTATTTGATTTAAGTAAATATTTATTTAATAATAGCCAAATAATCTGTTATTTGAATAAAATAAATTTTTTTCCAGTGTATTTGAAACAACTGATTTTCAAAGTTTCGAAAAAAAAAAAATTTCCAAGGTTTCAATTATTTTCACTATTTTAAGAATATTTTACCGAAATTCAACTAAATCGATTCAATTATTTATAGAAAAAATAAAATTCCTTCCAAAAAATCAATTATTTTTATAAATGATTAAATAAGATAATAAAATTTTTACAGAAATTTAATTGAAAATACAATTTTTGTAAATTTTTGTTTTTTTTCAAAGAAATTAATTATTTGAAACCAAATCATTATAAAATATTCTGAAAAAAGTTAATTATTTTTGTGGATTTTAAAAAAAATTTGATTATAAGAATTTTTGTATTTTAAGAACAATTGCAATTAAACTAAAAAAGAAATTTTCATCTATTCTTTAGAAGAATTTAATTGTTTTCACAAATAATAAAATTCTTTTCTGGACTTCAATTCTTTTCTGTACAATTTTTAAATATATTTCTCGAAAAATTCAATTATTATCAATATTTATTAAAATTATTAAAATTCTTCCAATGAATTTAATTATTTATAAATTTTGTATATAGTTATTTATAAATTGTTGATACAATAATTTATAAAAATTTTTGAATTTTTACATTAGTAATCAAATGTTCTTTTATTTATTTATTTTATTATTTAAATAATTGAATTCTCTTAAGAACTTTCTGAACAAAATGGGTTTAAAAATGAATTGAAGTTAAAATTTTTTAATAATATTATAATAATAATAATTTTATTTCAAATTTATTTCAACAGTTCAATTTAAAAATTATGAAAAAACTAGTCTTTTGCAAACTCGTAATTAAAAGTTTTTGAAAATAGTTAAATTTCCGTAAATAATTTTAAAAAATATTAATTAGATTAAAAAATGAAATAATTATATTCATTATTATTATCAATTTTTAAATCATTGACAATTTTGTCAAATTCCATTAATATAAATTTTATATTTTAATGAATTTTTTTCCTCTTTTGAAAATTGTTTTTAACAAATTTTTTATGAATTTTAACAAAAAATTTAAAAAACAGTTGTATTTTGGAAAAAATTAGAAATAAAAATACGTAAAAACAAGTAAATATTTTTTTGAAAATCTGGGAAAAGTCAGAGAAATACAAAATCAAATTTTTGTAACTGAAATAAATTTTTTCAGGTGTCAAATTTAATTTTTCGCTAGCTTTTCTTTTTACTACTTACTTTAGCTACTAAGTCTTAAAGCTACTTGATATTTTTTCTAAAATCAATTATCAAGTGCGAAACCTGAGTATTAGAAAGGAATATAGTAAAATTTACTATAATTTCATAGAAGAAATGTAAAAAATTAATTGATTCAAATTTACAAAATTGAATCAATAAATTTTTTTTGCAGTGTAATAAATAGTAATAGAAATATTTTTCCCAAGACTCACGTGTAAAGAAGATTAATTGAAATATTTATGGACTCACCTGTAACAAAAAGAAAAATTCGTGTCATTAGTAAAAAGATTTTTGTAAAAAATTTTAATTTGTAAAAATAAAAGTTCGACTTCTCAGAATAAAGTCCTTTCTCTCATTTTCTTAGATAGATAAATATTTCTGCTTCTTTTTTCAAAAGAAAAATAACGAGTAAACAACTTTTATATCAAAGGATATTTAAATAGAGTTTTACACTCAGAAAAAAAGATTTCTTTGAGTCAAAGAATAAATTTTGTAAATAGAAAAAAATGTAATTACTCTTCTCAATAATTTCTTTCCGACTTTAAGTTATCGTCTATTTTAATAATAATAAATGTAAAATTAAATCTTTCATTCTCAGCTGGTTTTCTTTATTATAAAAAAAATTATTTTCAAATAAATAATATTTCTAATTTATAATATTATGAAAAAAATAAATATATTTCTAATATTATAAAAAAATATAAAAATATTTCTAATTTTATAAAAAAATATAAAAATATTTTTTATACTATTAATAATAATATAAAAAATAATGAATAATATATTATTTTATAATATTATTTAAAATTTTTTTTTCTTTTTTTTTGCTATATTATTGCTAATTTATTAATAATTTATTAATAAAAAAGAATAAATTGACTTTTTGTGACAAATTAATAACTGTGATTTTACAAAATAAAGAAATAAATAAATAAGGAGAGAAATATGTAAATGGAAAGAATAAAAATGTGGAAAATAATAATGGCAAAGCGTAGAAAAGATTTCAACTCGGAACGTCGAGTCTCGCTTTGATTCAATTTCACCGCGACTGAACATAGGGACTGTAACGTAACCGGGTTCCAAATTCAACGCCCTGCAAATTGGCGGGGAAAAAAGTTATCTACTACTACTACTACTATACTGACTACAGTCGACAGAAATGGAACTTTAGGGGGGCTTTTCATGTCAACCAAATGGCAGGATCGAAGCCATCAATTTTCAATACAGACACTAAATCTATTAAAACCAAGTTTTACCGGACAATCTCTGTGCATTATAGAATATTTTTTAATAACTACCAACAATAAATAAATAAATAAATTGTCAAATTCGTTAAAAAAGACACTTTGTAACAAATTTTTAACGTTGGTTGTGACAAAATTTATTTATTAGTCATAATTTTTTTTTAACTTTCCTAATTTTCTAAATTCGAATATTTTTTTGTAAATCAGGAAAATACCTACAAGGCATTTTGTAAATTATGTAAAAATACCCGCAAAGTTATTTTTTTACGATTTGAAATAAAGTAATATTTGAAATTAGAAATATTTAATAATTAATAATTTGAATTAGAAAATTGAAAAATTAGAAAATTTGAAAAAAAATTACGATTAACAAATAAAGTTTGTTTATTGTACGTTTTTTTCTATAATAAATTTCGTTTAACAGATTTAAATTATGAAAATGTTTCTCCTTTTTATTTATAAAAATATTAAGAAAGAATTCGACAAACAATCCGAACAAAATTTACTTCAATGCTATAATTTCATTTTGTTTCGAAAAAGTCAAATTGAATTTTAAATTCCTTCTGCTAAAAACGTGAGAAATTAAATTCTCTACATTTTGAACATATCAAAGGTTAATTTTAAAGGTTTAAATTTTTAAATTTTGAGCATTTATTTGAATAATAATTACAATTTTTTATCAATAGTAAATGATTTAAATAACATAACAAATAAATTTAAGAAATTTTTCTTATTGACAGAAAGCAGTAATTTTTATTCAAATGCAACATTCAATCGTTTCGAATATATTCAAAACGATTGTAAAAAGGTGAAAAATAAAATTTTGAATACATTCAAAATTAAATTTTTCACTTTTCTATCAAGACGATTTTAAAAATTTAATTTGTCTTTTTCTTTTAAATATTCGCTTTTGTAAAAATTTTCAATTTCCCATTAAGGAAATAATTTTCATCATTTCTATTTCTTAATTAAAATTGCTTTAATAAAATTAAAAGTTCTTTTCAAAAATAAAAGAAAAAAAATGTTTGTAAATTCCATTTGTCACTTAGAAATTTCAATGGAAAATAAAATGCAACTTTTAAAACTTAGAAAGTAGGGGAACAAATTTTACTTAGGAAAAAAAATTATTTTTATAATTTCCACTCAATTATTCTTTTCTAGAATTTTTAATGATTTTTAATGAAAATAATGGAAGTTCTGAAAGAAATTTTATAACTTATTCAAGTAATTGAAATAATGCGAAGAAGTTAATAAAAAAATGGTAAATAATTGAATTTCTGAAAAAAATTTATTGTTTATAAAAATAATTAATAGTGAGCGTACAATTTTATTAGCTTTTTTTAAAATTGAATAATTTAAAAAAAATTATTTTATATTTTAGGAATATTGCTACTGTGTAATATCTTCAAAATTATTTTATATTTTAGGAATATTACTATCTATGATAATAATTGAATTCATGAAAAAAATTTCATTACTTATGAAATTATTTGAAATAATGCGAAGAAATTAAAAAAAAATGGTAAATAATTAAATTTCTGAGAAAATTTTATTATTTATAAAACTTTTTAAATCCGTGGGTACAGTTTTATTAATTTTTTTTTAAATTCAGTTCTTTTTGAAAAATTTTATTAAAATTGAAGATATTAAATATTATTGAAATTGAGAAAATTTTTGACAATAATTGAAATTAGGATAAGAATATTATTCCCATTTTTGAAAGTAATCGAATTTTGAGGAAGAATTTTTTTATTCATGATGAGAATTGGAATTTTGACGAGATTTTTTTTTATAGTTCCGATATATTTTAACTTTGCTAGAAGAATTTTTTTTCTTTTAAAAATAATGCAATTTCTACAATTTTTTTGCAATTTCTCCAATTATTTGCAATTTCTCTAAAATTCAATTTTTTTAGTGTTTTCAGCAAAAATTTAAATACAAATTTTTAAAATTTTATCGTTTCTTAAATCGCTCAATTTTTTTACGCGAATTTTATTTAAAAGTTTCAATATAATTAAATTTTGTAAGAAGAATTTTATTACTTTTGAAAATAATTGAATTTTGTAAAAAGAATTTTATTATTTTTGAAAATAATTTTATTCCTACAACTATTTGAAATTTCTCAAAAATTCAATTTTTTTTAGTGTTTTCAGCAAAAATTTAAAGAAAATTTTAAAAAAATTTTATCGTTACTTAAATTGCTACATTTTTTTACGAGAATTTCTTTTTAAAGATTCATTATAATTGAATTTTGTAAAAACAATTTTATTATTTTTGAAAATAATTTAATTTCTACAATTATTTGCAATTTCTCAAAAATTAAATTTTTTTTAGTGTTTTCAGCAAAAATATCAAGAAAAATTTTTTAAATTTTTATCGTTACTTAAATTGCTACATTTTTTTACGAGAATTTTTTTTTAAAGATTCATTATAATTTAATTTTGTAAAAACAATTTTATTATTTTTGAAAATGATTTAATTTCTACAATTATTTGCAATTTCTCAAAAATTAAATTTTTTTTAGTGTTTTCAGCAAAAATATCAAGAAAAATTTTTTAAATTTTTATCGTTACTTAAATTGCTACATTTTTTTACGAGAATTTTTTTTTTTAAAGATTCATTATAATTTAATTTTGTAAAAACAATTTTATTATTTTTGAAAATGATTTAATTTCTACAATTATTTGCAATTTCTCAAAAATTCCATTTTTTTAGTGTTTTCAACAAAAAATTGAATTCTGAATTTTTAAATTCGATCATTTTTTAAATTGCTAGATTCTTTTTGACGAGAAATTTTTTAAAAATATAATTGAATTTTGTAAGAAGAATTTTTTTACTTTTAAAAGTAATTGAATTTTACAAGAAGAATTTGATTACTTTTGAAAATAATTGAATTTTACAAGAAGAATTTGATTACTTTTGAAAGTAATTGAATTTTGTAAAAAGAATTTTATTATTTTTGAAAATAATTTAATTTCTACAATTATTTGCAATTTTTCAAAAATTCAATTTTTTTTAGTGTTTTCAACAAAAAATTAAATTCTATTATTTTTCAAATTGCTAAATTTTTATTGACGAGAAATTTTTTTAAAATATAATTAAATTTTGTAAGAAGAATTTTATTCGTTTGAAAATAATTGGATTTTGCTAGAAGAATTTTATTAGTTTTGAAAATAATCTAATTTCTACAATTATTTGCAATTTCTTCAAAATTGAATTTTTTTAGTGTTTTCAACAAAAATTTGAATTCAAAACATTTTAAAATCCTATTATTTTTTAAACTGACAAATATTTTTTTGGCGAGAATTTTTTTTTTAAAGTTTCAACATATTTGAATTTATTAAGAGGAATTTTAATACTTTTGAAAATAATTGAATTTTGTACCTAAGAAAAATTTTATTCTTTTGAAAATAATTGAATTTTGTAAGAAGAATTTTATTACCTTTGAAAATAATTGAATTTTGTAAGAAGAATTTTTTTACTTTTAAAAATAATTGAATTTCTACAATTATTTGCAAATTTATCCGAAATTCAATTTTTTTTATTGTTTTCAACAAAAATTTAAATTCAAAACTTTTTAAAATTCAATTATTTTTACAATTGACAATTTTATTTACAAAAAACTAAGTAAAAAGTTAGCCACGCGAATTGTTTGTACTAATATTAATTGTAATAACATAGAAAAATATTTTCTATTTAAAAAACATATATGAAGGAAACGAAAGGAGAAGAAAGTTGGATATCAAATTGAGGAGCGTAAGATAAAAACTAGTAATCGAGGTAACTTAAAAAAAAGAAAATAGTACAGAGAGAAAGAGAGAGGGTAAGAGAGAGAGAGAGAGAGAGGGAGAAGACATGTCCAATGGGAATAGCATCCTGTATCTGCTTTCCAGAAAAGCAGCTGCCCAAGGATCTCGAGAGAAGTTGGAATTGTGAGATATCGTTTTGCCCAGTCGCGCACGAGGGACAAAAAAAAAAAGAAACGAGAAAGGGATAGGGGGGCACATAGATCCATATATACCTATATACAATTGTGACATCAGAAACGCTCCGAATACTTCCGTTTACTCTGAAACGTGTTGTTTTCACTTGCTTAGAATGACATCACGTTAAAGACACACAAACGACCTCACGTCCTTTGACCATTACACATATCTAAATCCTTCTTCATTCTTCAAGTTTCAAATTTTCTTTTTTCTCTTCTCTTTCCAAAATACCTTTCACAAACTTTTTCTCTCTATTCTCTTCAAAAACTTTTTCTTTTCTGCAGTTCTATTATTCTTTACTAGTTTATTTACTTAGAAAAAAATTCTTACTCTTGTTTTTCTGATGCTTCTAATTTTTTATTAACTTTTTTTTTAATTTTACTCACTTATTAATTTATTATTCACTCTAACTTGTCTATTTATGTTTTATTAACTATTTTGAAATATTTTTCTAATTTAGTAAATTATTATTTATTTTATCAATTTTTTTCCTAATTTATTTATTTATATTTTTCGTTTATCAATTTTTTTCCTTATTTATTTATTTATATTTTTCGTTTATCAATTTTTTTCCTAATTTATTTATTTATATTTTTCGTTTATCAATTTTTTTCCTAATTTATTTATTTATATTTTTCGTTTATCAATTTTTTTCCTAATTTATTTATTTATATTTTTCGTTTATCAATTTTTTTCCTAATTTATTTATTTATATTTTTCGTTTATTAATTTCCTGTATTTTATTTATTTGAGGAGTAAGTTTTTAAAACCTGATAAATCCAAATTTTCTCATTTCGAGATGGAAATTCTCACATAACCATTAAAATTATCTTTAATGTAGAAAAAATGTAATAAATTATTCACTTTTTAAACATTTTTTTAGCATTTAAAATTCTATGTTTGTAATTAAATTCTATTGTAATGGGGAATTTAAAGGTTTTATAAATTTTTTCTAATAAACAAATAGAAATTAAAAATCATCAAGGTTAGGCAAAAATATTATTTTTAAACCGAAAATTCTTTATTAACAAATTTTTTTTCTTAAATTTAAAAGTGATAGATGGATTTCTAAGGGTTTTAATATTTTAAATATGTGTTTATCTCAATTTTTTTAAAAATGGATTTATCAACTTTTGAAAAATTGCTCCTCATTTATACTTTTATTCTATCAATTTTTTATTGTATTTATATTTTTATTTGACAATAATTATTCTATCACTCGGTTTTCAAAATTAATTAAGTGTCAAAGTTAACGATCACTCCGAGTCAATTATTCCACTGTCTTGACTCGGAGTGATCGTTGACTTCAACACTTAATTAATTTTGTCTATTTTTATTTTATCAGCTTTTATTACTATTTATAAACTAATATGCAATAGAGAAAAAGGAAAAAACGAATAAAAAATACAGAAAAATAGTTATAAGTATAAATAAATAAATAAATAAATAAAAATGTGAATAGTTAAATAGTGAAAATATTTTTTTACAAAAAGAAAAATAGCTTGAGGAAAAAATTGAAAAAATAATACACAGTTGTTGCTTGAGACGATTTTCCTTTTGAGTATCATGCAGAGTGAGCATTCTTGTTCCTCAAGTTGTATCACCGTTGCGTTACAAAAAGCCAGGTCCAATTACATCTAAAGGTACCCGAATCCCACTGCACGCTTGGCTAACCAATTGAAAAATAATAGAAACCATTCTCTTCCATATGCCACCGCCGCTGCCCGAGAAATCCCGCGGGAGTCTCGGCGAGAATACAAGGACCCAGAAAAGGTAGACAGCGGTTGTAAGATCGTTTCGGAAAATACATTTATACACACACACACACACGATTCGCGCAGAAAACATGCTATTTCGCCTTCTTAAGTGCTTCCAAGTGTAGTTCAATTTCCAACGATAAAAGAAATCCTACTTCCCTCCCAAATGAAAAATCATTCATGTTATTAATCGATTTTACTCTTTTTTGGGAGATATCGAAAACTATCAATATTTTTAAAAACAAATTTTGTTTTAAAAACAAATTTTGAACTGTTTTTCAGATAATTTACACAAGTTTTTTTTTTATTTTCGAATATTTGTCGAAGAATTTTTCAGCTCATTTTTAGAAGTATGTTTAAATACTTTTCGACTATTTTTCAATCTTTTTCTATTTTTTCAATGTTTTTCTTTTTTCTTTTTTTCTTTTTTACTATTTTTCGATATTTTTCGAATAAAGCACACGAAATGAAAAATAGAAAATAGAAAATAAAAATTCTTTAACTAGAACAGAGATAACTTTCGCTAAAATAAAGAAAGTATTTGTTACACTGAAAAAAAAATTTATTTGATTCAAATAACTGATTATTTGTCTATAATCAAATAAATATTTACTTGAATCAAATAATTTTTATTTGAATCAATTAATTAGTATTTGCTTCAAATACTGAAATATTTGATTCAAATAAAATTTATTTGATTCAAGTAAATATTTATTTGATTATAAACAAATAATCGGTTATTTGAATCAAATAAATTTTTTTTTCAGTGTACAATAACTAAAAATTTAGTTAACACGGCAAAACGTAAGGTGTTAAAATAACACCAAAAAGGATTGAAATAATCTATTTTGGTGTCATTGTTAACTATGAATGAAATTTTATTTTAAATAAATTAATAAAATACCAAAGTCAAAGATTTGTGAAAATTTAACGAATTTAGCTTCTCTAGGGAGATTGGTAAGTTAGTTACTAACTAACTTAGTAACTCGTCAAAATTTTTC
The DNA here is from genome assembly GCA_032873175.1 of Leptopilina drosophilae. Taxonomy (NCBI): domain Eukaryota; kingdom Metazoa; phylum Arthropoda; class Insecta; order Hymenoptera; family Figitidae; genus Leptopilina; species Leptopilina drosophilae. The sequence continues at coordinate 2,581,268 of CM065485.1, read as the reverse complement.
AAAATTCAAAATTTTTCAAAATTCTCTTTATAAATAATAAAATTCTTCTCTAATATTCAATTATTTTACAAAATTTTAATCAAATTCTTGTCAAAATTTCAATTCAAAAGTCAAATTTTTAAAAGTTTTCTAAAATTCCATTAATTTTCAATATCTACTACTTGAATAAAATTTTCCAAAAGAATTCCATTGTTAAAAAAATTTTAATACAGTTCTACGCAAATATTCAATTATTTTCATAAATAATAAAACTCATTGGAGAATTTCAATTATTTTTAATGCAATTTTAATCAAATTCCTCGAAAAATGTAAAAATGTCAATTTCGGAGAAATGCAAATAATTCTAGAAATTCAATTATTTTCAAAGGTAATAAAATTCTTCTTACAAGATTCAATTATTTTCAAAAGTAATAAAATTCTTCTTACAAAATTCAATTATTTTCAAAAGCATTAAAATGCTTCTTGATAAATTCAAATATGTTGAAACTTTAAAAAAAAATTCTCGCCAAAAAAATATTTGTTAGTTTAAAAAATAATTGGATTTTAAAATGTTTTGAATTCAAATTTTTGTTGAAAACACTAAAAAAATTGAATTTTAGGGAAATTGAAAATAATTGTAGAAATTCAATTATTTTTAAAAGAAAAAAAATTCTTCTTACAAAATTCAATTATTTTCAAAAGTATTAAAATTCCTCTTAATAAATTCAAATATGTTGAAACTTTAAAAAAAAAAAATTCTCGCCAAAAAAATATTTGTCAGTTTAAAAAATAATAGGATTTTAAAATGTTGAAAATTCAAATTTTTGTTGAAAGCACTAAAAAAATTAAATTTTGGAGAAATTGCAAATAATTGTAGAAATTTAATTATTTTTAAAAGAAATAAAATTCTTTATACAAAATTCAATTACTTGCAAAAGAATAAAATTCTTCTTACAAAATTCAATTATTTTCAAAAGTATTAAAATTCCTTTTAATAATTTCAAATATGTTGAAACTTAAAAAAAAATCCTCGACAAAAAAATATTTGTCAGTTTAAAAAATAATAGAATTTTAAAATGTTGAAAATGTTGAAAACACTAAATAATTGAATTTCGGAGAAATTGCAAATAATTGTAGAAATTCAATTATTTTTAAAAGAAATAAAATTCTTCTTACAAAATTAAATTATTTTCAAAAGTAATAAAATTCTTCTTACAAAATTCAATTATTTTCAAAAGTATTAAAATTTTTCTTGACAATTTCAAATGTGTTGAAAAACTTGAAACTTTAAAAAAAAAAATTCTCGTCAAAATTATTTGTCAATTTAAAAAATAATAGAATTAAAAATGTTTTGAATTCAAATTTTTGTTGAAAACACTAAAAAAATTGAATTTCGGAGAAATTGCAAATGATGCAGAAATTCCATTATTTTCAAAAGTAATAAAATTTGTCTCACAAAATTCAATTATGTTGAAACAATAAAAAAAATTTTTGTAAAAGTCCCATTTCTCTTTAAAAAATAATAAAATTCTTCCCCAAAATCCAATTACTTTTGAAAATAAGAATAATATTCTTGTCTTAATTTCAATTATTTTCATAAATAATAAAACTCATTGCAGAATTTCAATCATTTTTAATGCAATTTTAATCAAATTCCTCGAAAAATGTAATTATTCTAAAAAATCTTTTTAAAATTCTTTTTAAGTCCAAAAAATTTAATAATTTAAAAAATTTGTTGATAACATTTTTTATGAGAATTTCATTTCAATACAAACATGGAATTAATAAATTATATATTTTTGCATTCAAATAATTCAATTTTCGTAGAATTTACTAATAAAAATGGTTTTAAAAATCAATTTCAGTTAAAATTTCAGTTTATATTTAAGTATTAAAAGCATTATAACGTGGATTTTTAGAAATAATTAAATTTTGAAAATGTTTCAAACTAAAATCATTGAAATTCTTAATTTTTCAAATTTTAAGCAAACAATTCTGTAGAATTAATTCTTCTTAAAACTTTAATAGAATTTTTATTGAAATTGTTTCAAGTTTTTATTTTTCAATGAATATTTAATTGCAGAATTTCCGAATAATTGAAATTTTGTAAAATTAAATTGTAGACGAATAAATTTGAAAATTATAAAACTCATCGTAGGGTTTCAATTGTTTTTCATACAATAGGGTTTCAATTGTTTTTCATACAATTATAATTGAATTCCTTGAAGAAAGTAATTTTGTTCATGCAAGTTTTAATAAAATTCGACAAAAGAATTGAATTATTAATAAATTTGTTACTAAAATTCTTTAAGAATTAAATTTTGAGAAACATTTAATAATTCACTAAATTATTTACTTTTGCATTTAAATAATTAAATTCTTGTTGAATTTTCTAATAAAAATTGATTTTCATTTCAGAAAAATGAATGTCAGTTACAATTTTAGATTATGATTGAATATTAAAAGAAGTGGAGAGTGAAATTTTTGGGAAATAATTGCATTCTAAAATTAATATGTTTGAAAAAGTTTAATTGAATTTTTTTAATATTATTTGATGTTTTTATTTTCTAATACGCATTTAATTAAAGAATTTGTGAATAATTGAAATTTCGTGCAATTGAAAAAAAATAAACTATTACTATTATTAAAAATAATAGATATGAAATAAAATTGTAGTTAAAATTTTTTGAAAACAATAATTGAATTGAAATTATAAAAAAAATTGATTATTTTAAACTTTTTTGGTGTTAATTTAATCTGCAACACTTTTTAATACCTGGCGATTTATTATAGCAAAAAAAAGTTTTTTTTAGTGAATTATAGGAAATGAATTAAATAACAAATTTAAATTTAGTGAATAAACATGAGATTAATGACAGTACAGTGTGTACAATTCACTTTTCTTGAAATTAAAGGATAATTTAATTAGCGCAACTGATGCAACGTTGGAGTTTTGCGAACAAGAAAATCCACAACTTTTAAGATTTAATTACAAGATTTAAATAAATTAACAACGCCTTAAAATTCGAAAGTCCTCAAGGGGAGTGGAGCTAAAACTAATTACAACAATTACAAACACCAATTTCATAGGGTCAAGAATCATTTTCTGTACCGGCATTTTGTACATAATATAAATATTTTTACACATTTTCCTCAAATTTTATTTCTTTAATACTATTCATAAATTTTATAAATTTTATAAAGTTTATAAATTTTATAAATTTTATAAAGTTTATAAATTTTATAAAGTTTATAAATTTTATAAAGTTTATAAATTTTATAAAGTTTATAAAGTTTATAAATTTTATAAAGTTTATAAATTTTATAAATTTTATAAAGTTTATAAATTTTATAAATTACTTTCGTATTATTAATTAATAAACTTTCAAAAATACCTTTAGTATTGAAAAAAACTTCCACATCTAATAAAAAAAAGAAAAGAAAGTAAAAGAATTTGTTTCCCAAAATTGTTGCTTCTAAAAATAAAAATTCTCTTCAAATCAGATTGAAAAACAAAAAACAAATTTCACATTTATAAAAACATTTCCACCGAAATGTAAACAGATAATTTAATTAGAGCAAGCGATGCTCTGTCGGCTGCTTTTCATAAAATATGTTAGAAATTCCCCACAACATTTCTGACCCTGTATAATTAACGTCAGCGAAAACATGTTTGCTCTTGTTCTTGTCACAAATGTCTAATCAAGTAGGAAAGTTGGGTCAAGCAACTATAATACACAACTTAAACTGTCGAGAATTTACAGGCAAGTATCTCCGTAATTCCGTAATAGTTTAACCTCAGACGAAAAAATTACTCAAAAAACAAACCCAAGCAAAAAAAAAAAATAATAATAACAATTACAATCCATAATTTTTCTCATTAAAAAAATATTTTTTTTCCTCAAAAAACATTGATTTTCTCCTACAATTGTTAGAGAAAATTTTGAGACAGGAAAAAATGAAAACTTTCAATTACTTTAATTGGTGTAGTTTTCAAAGCGTTTTGAAATTTTGACCTTGCAATTATTATTTATTTAAAAAAAACCCTTAATTAAATAAATTTAGAATCTAATTAGGATTTTAATTAAAAACATACGAAATAAATTTGAAATCGGTACAATTACGAAATTATTAATATTGTAATGTGTAACAAATAAAATAATAACTATAACATAATTTTTATAAAATAAAATAATAAATATAACATAATTTTTATAAAATAAAATAATAAATATAACATAATTTTTATAAAATAAAATAATAAATATAACATAATTTTTATAAAATAAAATCAGGCAATTTTTATTAACCTTTGAATAAGATTATAAATAGCAAAAAAAACCAAGATAATGATAAATCGCATTTGTATGAAGAATTATTAATTTCGCACGGACGAAATTTTTTTGTTTTGTTTAAATAAAATTGAAAATTCCTGTTTTTAATCATAAATAGAAGAGACACAGGTCGAGAAAGTCATTTATCTGCCCTGAGGAACAATTACTCGAACAATTAATCGAATCCCCTTATACTCTTTTTTTTCTGATTCGCAAAAGATAAATGGCATTGAAGCGGACGTGACGGTAAGACTTGGATTATTAATTAAATTGGGAATAGAAATCCAAGAGAGAGTGCGAGAGAGAGAGAGAGAGCAAGAGAGTTTTCCACGGAAACTGCCATCGGCATTTATCGTTTATTTAAAGTTTTCAAGAAGACGTTTATTGACGAATTAAAATTAATTTCACAAAAGAAAATAACATGGAACTTTAAATTTTTCCATTTGCAAAATAGATTTCATTTCGTTTTTCGTAATTAAAAATATTTAAACTTTTACATTTATTTGTTTCACTCTTCGACAGGTATTGAATATTTTTTTTTAACTTTTTTTTTTAAATCGAAAAGTTTGAAATAATAGTTAAAAAATAAAAAAAAATTTGGGGAAACAAATAAAAGAGAGGAGATTATTCATTTTTTTGTTACTTTTTTGTAAATTTTTTATTAGTTTAAATTTAAAAAATGGAAAATTGAAAAGAGGAAAAAATATTTAAAAATCGACAAAAATTTATTTTTATTTCATTTATGTTTTTAATTAATTTTTGTTCACCATAAAAATATTAAAAATAAGTAAAATAATAAAAATATGTAAAAAAAGAGATTACATTTATTCCTTTTACCTTTTTACTGAATTTTTTTTTGTATAAAAATATAAAAAAAGTAAAATAATAAAAATATGTAAAAAAAGATATTATATTTATTTCTTGTACCTTTTGAATTAATTTTGTTTACTATAAAAATATTAAATAAGTAAAATAATTAAAATATGTAAAAAAAAGAGATTACATTTATTCCTTTTACCTTTTTAACGAATTTTTTTTGTATAAAAGTATAAAAAAAGTAAAATAATAAAAATATGTAAAAAAAAGATATTATATTTATTTCTTGTACCTTTTGAATTAATTTTGTTTACTATAAAAATATTAAATAAGTAAAATAATTAAAATATGTAAAAAAGAGATTATATTTATTCCTTCTACCGTTTAAATTAATTTCTTTTAATATAAAAATATGTAAACAAAGAAATTATATTGATTTCTTTTACCCTTTGAATTAATTTTGTTTACTATAAAAATATTAAATAAGTAAAATAGTTAAAATATGCAAAAGAAGAGATTATATTTTTTTTAATTCGTTGATAATTTTTTTACTGTGAAAACATATAGAGAAAAAAATTAAAACATTTGTAAAGCGACAAGAAATTATATTTATATTTACTATTTTATGTGTTAATTTTTTTTACCTTAATAACAAAACAAAGGATTAAAATTATATTTTTACTTTCTTATTTTATTCCTCATTCATTTCAACTGTAAAAATATTTTTAAAAAAATATGAAAATAGATCAGAATTTATAGTAATTTACTTTTCTAATTTGATTTTTATTAATTTCTTTTTCAGTATAAAAAGAAACAAAAAAAATGTCCACAATTTGTAAATAATAGACAAATAATAAAAATCTGAAAAATAATGAAATTCGACAGAAAAAATTTTTTTTAATTTAAATAACTATTGGAAATTTTTTTCAATTATCATTTTCGAAGAAAATTGAAGAAAAATAACGAAGTAGAAGTCCTCAACGTTTATCAACGAAAAAAATTTATTTAATGTAATAAAATATTATTTTTAATTTAATGTTTAATTATACAGCAATTATTATCAAGACCTAAATATTATTATTATTTATTAGACCTAAATATTTTTGTTTAAATATTTTTTTGACAAATATTGATGCATTTTTTTAAAATTAATTTACTTAGTAAACAATTTTTTTTCGTTGATCAACGTTGTGGACTTCAATTTGGTGAAAAATATTATTTAAAATGAAACCTAATTGCGAATTTTCCAACAAACAGCACGATTCATTTTTGTAAAAAAAAAACAATCGCGAGGCAAACGCAAAAACCTAAAAAAGAAAAAAAAAATTGGCAACAAAACTGATATTGAATACCATAAAATATCAAAGAAAATGAGGTTTCAACAAACTTATAAAGTCATAAAATAAAATAACGATATTTGATAGTAAAAAGAGATGAAATGAGAGAGAAGAAAAGCTTTAAAACTTGCGGCAAGATTAAGTAATAGTTCCTTTTTTCCTTTCTCTCCATTCCTTTTTTTTTGACGCATTCTCTTAAAACTTGTGGCTTTCCCATAAAGCTTTACGCCTTTTTCTTTCTCAACGCGCAAAAAAAAGGAAAAAAAAAAAAAATAACGTCATCGTAGAAAACAGAAGGCGAACAACGTATGAAAAGGTAAGTGAGAGTGTATATATATATGTATGAGAAACTGCCTGAAGCGCTGTCAAACCAATTAAGCTCGTTGGATTGTAAAGGTTGCTTTTAGAACCGTAGTGCAACTACTTTATGACTCGCGACTGCTACACGATCTCTCCTTAATGGTTCGACTTTATGATGAAATCACCGGGCATGAGAGGGTGCAGTGGCCAAGGTTTTTAGTCCAAAACCCAATAAACGATTCATTCCGACAATTGTATTGTTCGATTGTTTCAAAACTTTAACCCCCGTCTCCCCCCCTTCTCCTCTCTTCAATGTGATTTCAACTCAATTGCTCTTTTCACTCGACACACAACATTTACTATTTCGTCTGTTTCGCAATATATATTATATATAGGAATGAGACGGGAATTTAAGCCGATGTGAGAAAAGCTTTACTTTTATTTCACTCAATAGTTGTTTTGCCGTAACAATCGCAAAACTTTCTTATTCATCGTAACAAAACATTTGTAACTGTGCCATTAGGCGATGAGAGAGCAAAAAATCCCAACTGTTATACGGTTTTCGAATTATTAAACACTTTAGTTACTATTAGCAATTTTTAATTCACTTTTTAAACTGATATGTTAATCAAAAAAACCGAATTTTTTAACTATCAATTGTTGAAACTACAGAATAATTGACTACCAATTGCTGAAACAACCGAATTTGACTAACAATAGTTAAAATCACCGAATAATTTAACTAACTATTGCTAAAACTAACGAACTTGACTACCAATTGTTGAAACTACCGAATTTGACTACCAATTGTTGAAACTATCGAATTTGACTACGAATTGTTAAAACTACCGAATAATTTTGCAAAAAATTGTCGAAAGTACCGAATAATTTGATTACCAATCGTTGAAACTACCGAATAATTTAACTACCAATTGTTGAAACTACCGAATACTTCAACTATGAATTGTTGAAACCACCGAATTTGACTACGAATTGTTAAAACTACCGAATAATTTTGCAAAAAATCGTTGAAACTGCCGAATAATTTGATTACCAATCGTTGAAACTACCGAATAATTAAACTACCAATTGTTGAAACAACCGAATACTTCAACTACCAACTGTTGAAACTACCGAATAATTCAAGTACCAATGGTTGAAACTACAGAATATTTTGACTACCAATTGTCGAAACTATCGGATAATTTGATTATTATTTAAACGACAGAATAATTTGTGACAACCAATTATTTAAACGACAGAATATTTTGACTACCAATTGTCGAAACTACCGAATAATTTGACTACCAATTGTTAAAACTACCGAATATTTTTTTACTAGCAATTGTCGAAGGTATCAATAAAATATTTTAACTGACATTTATTGAAACTACTGATAATTTTTCCAAACAATTGTTAGAACAATAGAATATTTTAACTACCTATGATTAACATTTATACCGAATATATTAACTACAAATTGTTAAAATTCAGGAATGTTTTGAATAATAATTGTAATCGTTAATCGAACATTTTTTATTACATTTTTATTAAACCACTTCATATTTGTCCTTAATTATTTTAATTAATTAATTAAATAACTTAAATATTTTTGTAAAAAAACAAATATTTTAACGACCAATTGTTAAAACTACCGAATATTTTGAGTTACAATTGTTGCAAGCTGTCAAATAATTTAACGACCATTTGTTAAACCAACTGACGAATTAAATTAGAAAATAGTTTAACTGTTAATTATTTAAAAGTACAAAATGTTTCAGCCAATTGTCTGACAATTTGAATGTAACCAGTTTTTAAAACAACAGAATAATTCAGGTGACAACTGTTGAAGAAAGGAAATGTTTTAACTACCAATTGTTAAAAGTAGGGTATATTAAACTACCGATTGTTAAAAGAACAGTATATTAAACTACCAAATGTTTAAATAACAGGTTATTAAACTACCAATTGTTAAAAGAATAGTATATTAAACTACCAATTATTAAAAGTATTGTATATTACATTACCAATTATTAAAAGTACAGTACATTAAACTACAAATTATTAAATGTAGAAAATATTAAACTACCAACTATTTAAACTACTGGCTATATTTCAGGACAATTATTAGAACAACCGAATATTATAGCTGACGATGAATAAAAATTCCGATTGTTTTAACTATGAATTATTCAAACCGCAAATAATTAGAGCTAATAGTAACTGTCAATTATAAATTAATAATATTATTACGATAACTAGTAATGATTTCTACAACCAATAATTAATGTTGGAAAAAACATTAATTTAGGTGCAAATCATTGCTGTCAGTGATTTGCGACAATTAAGTAAATATTAAAAAGTCCCAGGAAAAAGAATTTTAATTATTTCTTATAAAGAAATTTTTTTATTCTATTTTTATTTTATTTTCATTTAAATATTGCAATTTACATATGTAATTGAAATGATGGGAAGAAAATGTTCTCACTTTGTGCGATAAACAAGTATTTATCGGTAATTTCGAAAAAAGGCAGTAATTGGAATTGTTACTGACAATTGACAGCTTGTCAAAATAATATGACTGAGGGAAATAAAAATATTCTTTTTTAGTTTTCAATTTTTTCTTAATCGCAATTAAAGAAAAATGAATTACAAGGTAGAGGAGAGGTAAATAATTTTTCTAAGTATTTTTTTTTAAATTATAGCTATGAAAAATGATTTATAATTTATTCTTATAGCAAATAAAATATTTACCGAAAAAATTTCCACTTTCAATATCATCGAAAAATTTTCACTTTTAATTTCATCGGAAATTTTTTGAATTTCATCGAAAAAATTTTCAATTTCATCGAAAATATTTTCAATTTCATCGAAAATATTTTCAATTTCATCGGAAATATTTTCAATTTCATCTTTAACGCAAAAAAATTTCATCTCTACTCAAAAAATTCTCACGTTTAGTGAAAAAATTCTCAATTTCACCCAAAAAGTATTTCACGTTCTATGAAAAAATTTCCACTTACAATTTCACTAAAAAAAATATTTCGAGTTTCAATTTCAACGCAAATATTTTCACTTTTACCTAAAAAAATTTTCACTATCAATTTCATGGAAAATATTTTTTCACTTTCACTCAGAAAATTTTAATGGAAAAGACCAAATAAAAAACGAAACGAAATAAAAAAAGTGAAAAATACACTCTCTAATTTGAATCAGTTAAAAATAACTTGTTTCAATAAATTTTTTTGACTGATTCAATTAGTCAAATAGATTTCTTTAGTTATTTTTTATTTTACTGAAAATCAGATATTTTTCGCTGAAAATTAATTACTTTTAACTGATTCAAAACCAAAAACTCTTTTACTAATTGCCAATTGAAACTAAGATTTTTAACTGATTCAAATTAAGAGAGCGAAAAAAAATTAATAATAAGCTAATTAAGAAAACAAAAATAGAAAAATTGAAACAGAAATAAATAAATATAAAAATATAAATGTAAAAATGAAAATGAGCAATAAAAATAAAGAAAACGAAATAGAAATTAAATATTTGAATTTTGAAACTCAGTGACTATACTAAAAGTCAGATGATTTTTCGATGTAAAAAATATCAAAAATTAGAAGAAACAAATTTTTAAAATTTTTTTCAAATGGCAGCTGAGTGGCCGATAGTGTCAAAAATATTTAAAAAATGAAATTTAATGTTCTATTCTTTAAAACTGTCTGAAACTCAGTGACTACTAAAAGTCAGATAATTTTCCAATAAAAAAAATATCAAACAAGTAGGTCCCTGAAGTTGCCATCGATGCTCAGCATCGAAAAATATTTTTTTGTACAAAACCAAAAAAAATAACTCAATTTTTTCCAAATTTTTAAGTTAAAAAAAATACAATTAATTTGTTTTTTACTTCTTAAGTGAATAAAAGGAGTAAAATTAGTAAAAATTTGTTTACTAAAAATAAGGAAAAATACTTTTCGATGCTGAGCATCGATGCCATCTTCAGGAACCTAAACAAGTTGTTCATTTCATGACCATTTCGCTTCCGCAAAATATCATAAACCAATTGCTTAATTTAATTTTAATATTTTAAGGTAATATTTCAAAAAACGCAAAATTTGAATTTTTTGTGAAAAAGATAAATATTGATTAATTTTATAAATTTTAATGAAATGTGCACTTTGTATATATCAATCGATTCCTTATGAGGAAGCAAAATTAATAAAAATTTATTAAAAAAAAAAGTGGATTGAAAATAATATAAAAATCAAAATGTAAAATGAAAAAGAAATAGGAAAGTTGATGTAGAAAATAAATAATAAAGAATAGAAAATTTGGAAAACAAAATAAATAAAAAATTGATAAGTAAAAGGGGAAAATAAATTAAAAAATAAAATTTAAAGTTTAAACTACGAAATAAATAGAAAAATTACGGACGAAAATAAACAATAAGAGAACAGAGAGATAAAAATAAAATAAATAGTATAGAAAAATAGAAAAATAAGAAAAGAATTGAAAGACGACGGCTTTTTGAGTAAAAATACTCCAACCCACATTATTTTATTCAAGTTTTTCGCGAATTATGATGACGAGTATAGAGAGGATAAATTTTTGCAACAAGATTTTCCAAACACACACACACACTCACTTTCAAAAGCTATTGTTCAGTTATAAACGTTTTAAGCGATGGGAAAATAAACTGATCAAACAACTATACCCTCAAGTGTGTAGGTGGTATAGATTGTATAATGTATACCGTCTCGCATGTTCTATTCTCGTTTATGTCGCGGATGTTGGCTGTATCAACCGCGCACTGATTATGTTCAAAAAGTACATAGGTATCTATAGACTTTGACGTAGGAAGCATCACATCTCACTCTCACTCACTCTCTGTCTGTCCTTCTCTGCAGTACTACCTTTTCCCCCACTCCTCTCCTTTTCACATCTCGCAGTCTGAACCTTCTCTCTCTCTTTCTCGCACACACAGCTAGCGTCGAAGTCTTCCTATAAATCGCATGTACGCGCCTGTATGATGTGGTATTTCTAGGAGAACGTTAATTAATAATTTAATCGAAAATCCTGTTTTGGTCTTGGCACCCTGGGTTTTGGTGCGAACACTAATTAAAAGCAACTCCCTTCTCGAGAGATGTGACGTCACTCTCTCTCTCTCTCTCTCTCTCTCTCTCTCTCTCTCTCTCTCTCTCTCTCTCTCTCTCTCTCTCTCTCTCTCTCACTTGACGATAAAAAGAATTTCATTTCTTTTTCCAAACAAAATTATGGCACACATATAAGCTTATAAGGATCAATCAAAATCAATATCGGGGCTCATTATCATTGACATAATTTCCTTGTTGGGATAATAGAATTTACCATTAGGTATTTTTACTACTTTTATGTTTTTATTAAGTTTTGTAATAAATTAAAATTGTAATTAATTCTTTTTTATCATTAGCAATACTAATATTCTGGTTAATATTAAAAACGTTTTTTGTTAATTGTATTTTTATTACGATTTATGGTAATTAGGTGTTTAATATTATTTACGTTTTATGTTAATTAGGTGTTAATATTATTTACGTATTACAATAATTAGGTATTTAAAACATACATTTTATGTTAATTAAATAATTATTTTATTTACATTTCATGTCAATTAAATAATTATTTTATTTACATTTTATGTCAATTAAATAATTATTTTCGTTACACTTTATGTCAATTAAATAATTATTTTATTTATTGTAAAAAATATAAAAAAAACCAAATTAATTGAAATTAAGGACAAAAAAATAAGTAGAAATATAGGAAAAGAAACAATGGAAAAAAAATTGTAAAAAGTTGAAATCATTGACAAATGATATCGATCAATATCGAAATTTAAAGTAAATAATTTTAAATTGAATAATTAATAAGAATTTTTAGTGTTTAAGTAAAATTGGAAAAAATATCAAATGTGAATATTTTGAATTTAAGTGAACGTAAATTAAATAGAAACAAGTGTTTTATGTCAATTAAATAATTATTTTATTTACATTTTATGTCAATTAAATAATTATTTTATTTACATTTTATGTCAATTAAATAATTATTTTATTTACATTTTATGTCAATTAAATAATTATTTTATTTATTGTAAAAAATATAGAAAAACCCAAATTGATTGAAATAAAGGACAAAAAAAAAAAAATAAGTAGAAATATAGGAAAAGAAACAATGGAAAAAAATTGTAAAAAGTCGAAATATTGACAAATGGGAAAAATCGAAATTTAAAGTAAATAATTTTAAATTGAATAATTAATAAGAATTTTTAGTGTTTAAGTAAAATTGGAAAAAATATCAAATGTGAACATTTTGAATTAAAGTGAACGTAAATTAAATAGATAAACAAGTGGTACACGCCCACATTCGGAAATTATTTAACACTCGCGGAAGTTATGAAATCATTCAGGTGTTTGAATCTTCCGGCATTATTGTTTTCTTTTCAGTAAATAATATTCATATTTATTATGTATTCATAGTTGAGAAGAATTTATTTTTAGAGAGAAATTCAATTTTTCGCAAACTATTAAAAAATGGTAAAAATAAGTTACTTTTTTGGTTTTTTCAGTGTATTTTCGAAAGGAAAAAAAGTATTCTCTAGAGAAGAAAATATTCCGTCGAAAAAAAATATTCTCAAAAAGAAAAAAATATTCTAACGAAAAAAATATTGTCGAAAACAAAAAATTACTTTCAAAAAGAACAAATTATTTTCAAAAAGAACAAATTATTTTCAAACAGCAAAGAATTTTCTCGATACGAAAAAGAATTTTCAAATTAAGAATTTTCAATTAAAAAAATATTCTTGAAATGCAAAAATTTATTACTCAAAAGAAAGTATTCTTATATTCTTGTAGATAAGCAAAATTAGGAAAAGAATTTTCTTAAATTTGAAAAAAATTTTCTCATCCAACAAAAAGGAAGGCAAAATATTGTCAGAATGAAAAAATTCTCCTCTTTTTGAACAAAAAAGTAATTTCGAAATGAAAAAAAATTTTTATTGTTGAAACAAAAAATATCCACCAAAAGAATTGTCTCAAATTGAAAAAAACATTTTCATCTCACAAAAAGAATGGAAAATTATTCTTGAGAAGAAAAAAATGTTGTTCTTGAAGCAAAAAAATATTCGCGACAAAAAGAAATTTTCTCAAAGTGAAAAAAAATTCTAAAACTGTATCTAGGAAAAATAGAAAAAAATTCGTGAAATGAATAAAAGTTTTTAAATCGTAGAAAAAATTCCATAAACGAGAAAATACTTCCAAACTGAATAAAATTCACAAAAATAAAAATCTTCCCAAAATTAATTAATATTCGAATAAATAATAAGAGAGAAAAATTTACTAATAAAAGTTTAAAAGATATTTCCAGAATTTTAAAAAGATTTTTTAAAATAAGACTTTTTTTAGACAATTTTAGGTTATTTTTGAAATACCAAAAGATTTAGAAAAATATTTTAAGGATTCCTAATATTTTTTTTTAATTTTGGGTAAAAAAGTATTTTTTTCGCAAAATTGAACTTTATTCAAAGATTACTTTCACTCCATTTTCACTTCTCTTTCAATTCACTTTCACTCCACTTTCACATTCATTCAAAATTTATTTTTAATCAATTTTCACTTCACTTTAACTCAAAATTTTTTGCAATTCATTTTCACTTCACTTTCACTCAAAATTTATTTTCACTTAATTTTCACTTCACTTTCACTCAAAGTTTACTTTTACTTTATTTTTCTTTCACTTTCACATTCATTCAAAATTTATTTTCAATCAATTTTCACTTCACTTTAACTCAAAATTTTTTGCAATTCATTTTCACTTCACTTTCACTCAAAATTTATTTTCACTCCATTTTCACTTCTCTTTAATTTTCACTTCACTTTCACTCAAAGTTTACTTTTACTTTATTTTTCTTTCACTTTCACATTCATTCAAAATTTATTTTTAATCAATTTTCACTTCACTTTAACTCAAAATTTTTTGCAATTCCTTTTCACTTCACTTTCGCTCAAAATTTATTTTCACTCCATTTTCACTTCTCTTTCAATTCACTTTTACTCCACTTTCACATTCATTAAAAATTTATTTTAACTCAATTTTCACTTCTCTTTCACTCAAAATTTACTTTTAGTCTTTTACTCCATTTTTACTTCACTTTCACATTCATTTAAAATTTATTTTCACTTAATTTTCACTTCACTTTCACTCAAAGTTTACTTTTACTTTATTTTTCTTTCACTTTCACATTCATTCAAAATTTATTTTTAATCAATTTTCACTTCACTTTAACTCAAAATTTATTTTCACTTAATTTTCACTTCACTTTCACTCAAAGTTTACTTTTACTTTATTTTTCTTTCACTTTCACATTCATTCAAAATTTATTTTCAATCAATTTTCACTTCACTTTAACTCAAAATTTTTTGCAATTCATTCTCACTTCACTTTCACTCAAAATTTATTTTCACTCCACTTTCATTTCACTTTCAAATTCACACAAATTTAAATAAAAATTGGCGCGGACGTGAAATTAGTCTTAAAGTGAATTAAAAGTGGAGTGACAATAAATTTTCAGTAGAATTGAAAGTGTAATGAAATTGAAGTGAAAATAAATTTTGAGTAAAAGTAAAAGTAAAGTGAAAGTGAAATTGGAGTAAAAATAAATTTTTGAGTGAAAGTGGAATGAAAATGGAATAAAAATAAATTTTTACTCAGAATAAAAGTAAAGTGAAAGTGAAATTGGAGTAAAAATAAATTTTGAGTGAAAGTGGAATGAAAATGGAATAAAAATAAATTTTTAGTCAAAATAAAAGTAAAATGAAATTGCAATTGGAGTAAAAATAAATTTTGAGTGAAGAAGGAATGAAAATGGAATAAAAATAAATTTTGAGTAAAAGTAAAAGTAAAGTGAAAGTAAAATTGGAGTAAAAATAAATTTTGAGTGAAAGTGGAATGAAAATGGAATAAAAATAAATTTTTACTCAGAATAAAAGTAAAGTGAAAGTGAAATTGTAGTAAAAATAAATTTTGAGTGAAAGGGGAATGAAAATAGGATGAAAAAAAATTGTGAGTGAAAGTTGATTAAACGTGAAGTGAAAATGGAGTAAAAATAAATTTTCGAGTGAAAGTGATGTGAAAATGGTAATGAAAAATATTTTGACTGAAAGTGGAGTGGAAGTGAAGTAAAAAAAAAAGAGAAAATAAAGAACCAAAAAAAAAAAATTGCAACTGCAGAACATTTGTAAAATATTTGCAAAAAAACGACTACCATCGAAATGAGAATATAGGGAAAATTCAGGATAATATAACACAATTTTCCATGGGGCAAAAACGGGACACGATGGAATTTCCAATTTGGAACGAGAGTCTGTAGCTTCTAAAACATAGATTCGGGATTAAGAGCCACAATTTTATTGCAAATAGGCGAACGGTGTCGAGGTGTATCGGCGTATAATGCACCACGCGTAGTTATTACGTGGAACGAGAACGAAGGAATAGAAGAGAGGAATATATAGAGAGAAGAGAAAGGGTCGTAAGGGCGAGAGAATATATGAGAGAGGGTTAATGACCATGGCCACTAGATCGAAACAATGCAAGCACTCCCCCCCCTCTCTTTCTCTCTCTCTCTCTCTCTCTCTCTCTTTGCCCAGAGGCATTTTCAGCACGTCATTTCACTGGCGGCCAGAGCTTTTGCACTCAAACCGCACCCGCAACCCGAGATTTTCGACAACGGAATTTCTCTATTCCTTCAACGAAAACCACTGGCAACCAAAACCATGAACCTATATCTCTCCTCTCTCTCTCTCTCTCTCTCTCTCTCTCTCTCTCTCTCTCTCTCTCTCTCTCTCTCTCTCTCTCTCTCGCCCCTGCCACAAAACAACATCGGGGCCAAACGATAATGATGATAATT
The DNA here is from genome assembly GCA_032873175.1 of Leptopilina drosophilae. Taxonomy (NCBI): domain Eukaryota; kingdom Metazoa; phylum Arthropoda; class Insecta; order Hymenoptera; family Figitidae; genus Leptopilina; species Leptopilina drosophilae. The sequence goes on along the minus strand of CM065485.1, from coordinate 2,564,562 downwards.
AACCATTCGGCAACTGAAATGTAATCATTAGACTCTTAAGAGGAAAATTTTCTCAAAACGATAATTCGTATCCTATTCGTGGCGTATCGAGGAAGCACAGAGCTCTACACACGCTTTTGCCTCGCTTTGTGCATTAAATTAAAATACGCGCAAATTTCCTATTATTAATTATGCCAGAATGTGGGTTATGATTTTTTTGTCTTTAATTTTCTGTAATTGGAGTTTAGAAATTTAAATTGAAAAATCAAAATCATTTAAAAACATAAATTACAAAACCAAAATTAAAAAACTTAAATTACAAAATCAAAATTTAAAAACATAAATTACAAAACCAAAATTGAAAAATGTTAGCTTCCAAATCAAAATTTAAAAACATTTTCAAACAAAAATATGTAAATGAATAAAAAAATAACAAGAAAATTTTAAATAAATAACAAGAATTTTGGTAAACATTGTCATTTAAGACTGTATAAATTTTGGATGGTACCAAACGTAACAGACAAAAATATAATAATGAATAAAAAAAAACAAGAAAATTTAAAATAAATAACAAGAATTTTGGTAAACATTGTTATTTATGACTGTATAAATTTTTAATGGTACCAAACGTGACAATTTAAGTTAGAACAGAAATAAAACCAAAAATAATACTAGTTGAGAAAGTTTATAGTAAGGAAAATAATAGTCAGTTGCAATAGTTTGTGCCAAAATTAATAGCAGTTACAACAAATGGTACCAGAAAAATACTAGTAGTTGAAAAAGTACCAAAAATTATACTAGTTGAAATACTTAGTACCAAAAATAATACTAGTTGACACATTTGATACCAAAAGCAATACTAGTTACAACCAATGGTATCAGAAATAATAATAGTTGCAATAGAACCAAAAATTATACTAGTTGAAGTAGTTGGTACCAAATAGTTGACATATTTGATACCAAAAGCAATACTAGTTACAACCAATGGTACCAGAAGTGCTAGTAGTTGCAAAAGAACCAAAAATTATACTAGTTGAAGTAGTTGGTACACCGAATAGTTGACATATTTGATACCAAAAGCAACACTAGTTACAACCAATGGTACCAAAAATAATAACAGTTGCAATAGAACCAAAAATTATACTAGTTTCGAAAGTGGAGAACAAAACTAACACTAGTAGAATAAAGTGGTACCAAAAAAAAAACAGTTTCAACGAAACCATAGAAAACAAAATTAATACCAGTAAAATAAAGTGGGATAAAAAAATAATTGTTCCAACGAAACCAAAAATAGTAATAGCTTGTAATAAACATTACCAGAAGTAATAACTTTCGGTATTATTTATTATAAAACTATTATTATTTTTAGTTGTCATAGTCATTTTAGATGGTACCAAAAAATTAACTGCAATAGTTGGTACCGAAAGTAAAATCGTAGTTACAATAAAAAAATAATAAAAAAAATTAAAAATAACACTAGTTGAATAATTGGTACCAATAATAATACTAGTTAAAGTACTTGGTACCACAAATAATAGTAGTAACATTTGTTGGTACAAAAGTCGGTAATAGTTACAACAAATGGTATCAAAAAGAATAATATGTGCAATGAAACATAAAAATAAACTAGTTACAAAAAAAGAAAAACAAAATTAATAATAAAAAAACTAATTAATAACAGTTAAAGTAATTGGTGTGAAAAAATAGTTACGACAACTAATACCAGAAATGATAATAGTTGTAAATAAATGGTTCCAAAAATAATACTAGTCGTATCAGTTGGTGCCAAAAAAAAATTAAAGTTATAACAAGTGGTACCAGGAGTCATAATAGTAGTTACAAGGAATTCAACTAAAAATAATAATAGTTGGAATGAAACCAAAAATTATACAAGTAATGTATAAAAAAAAAGTTCTAAAGAATGGTACCAAAAATAATACTAGTGTTAGTAAGAAAGAAATAGTTGTAAAGAATCTGAAACCAAAAATATTACTAATGTAAGAAAGAACATAATAGTTCTAAAAAATGGTATCAAAAATAATACTAGTGAAAGTACTTGGTACCAATAATAAATCCTGTTGCTTTACATCATACAAAAAATATTACTAGGTAAAGTATTTGGTATAAAAAATAATAGTAGTTACTAGAAATTGTACCAAAAATAGTATTAGTTGAAATAATTGAATGGTACCAAAAATAGTACAAGGTCAAGCACTTGACACTAAAAACAATATTAGTTGCAAGGGATGGCACAAAAAATTTAACTAGTTAAAGTACTTGGTACCAAAGATAACAGTAGTCGTATTTTTTGGTACCAGAAGCAATAGAAGTTACAAGAACTGTTACCAAAAGTAACAATTGTCGTTTTTGTTGGTACCAAAACGAATAATAGTTACAAGAAATGGTACAAAGAAATCGTACCATTTCTGGTAGGTTAAGTACTAGATAATAATAAGAATACTAGTTCAAATAGTTGATAATGATTGAGATAAATTTTATGAAACAAATGTTCTAATGAAATGAATGGTACCAAAGGCAATACTTTTTAAAGTATTTGGTACCAAACAATAGTAGTTACTAGGAATCGTACCAAAAATAGTCTTAAATATAATAGTTGGTAAATATTTGTTATAAATTTTAGTACCTACTTAATTAATTAATTTTAGTACCAAAAATTATTGTCCTAGTTCAAGTAGTTGGTTCCAAAAATAACAGTAGTTATATTCGTTGGTACTAGAAAGCAATAGTGGTTAGAAAAAATGGTTCCAATAATAATACTAGTTGCAAAAATTGGTAATAATTTAAATAAATGATACCAAAAATAATACTAGGTGAAGTACTTGGTATCAATAATGATACTAGTTGAAATAGTTGATGATAATTGATTTAAATGTTACTATAAAATTAATAATAACCAAAAATAATACCAGGTAGAATATTTGTACCAAAAATAATAGTAATTACTACAAGAGGTACGTGAATAATAATTACTGCTATGGTACAAAAAATTATACTAGTTGCAAAAAGTAACAGTTTTAACGAATGTTACTAAAAATAATACTAGTTGCATTAGTTGGTAGCAAAGACAATAATACTAGTTACATTAGTTGGTACCAAAGATAATAATACTAGTTGCATTACTTGATACCAAAAATAATACTAGTTGCATTACTTGATACCAAAAATAATAGTAATTACAAGGATGTGGTACCAAAAATATTATTAGTTACAAGGATGTGGTACCAAAAATATTATTAGTTACAATGAAGGATAATAATTAAAATTAATGGTACCAAAAATAACACTAGGTCAAGTACTTGATACTAAAACCAATTTTACAATAAATGATAATAATTGAAATTAATGGTACGTAAAATAATCCTAGTTGAAGTACTTGGTACCAATAATAATACTAGTTGCAATAGATAATAATTTAAAAAAATGGTACCAAAAATAATAGTAGTTGCAATAGTTGCACGTTTACTAGTAGTCCAACGAATATTTTCGGAGTTCCATTATCACATCGACTATCAATTAAATTTTTCGTCCCATTAGTAAATTTGAAACCAGAAAATTATTCGTCTTTTTACCAAGAAAAAATTATTTCATGCTTAGAAATAATTTTTTTAAAACATTTTCGAAGAATTGAAACGAACATAAAAGAACATTCCCAGAAACTTTGTCTAGAACCAACGTTCGTCTGACTTTTAGGAAAAATATACCTTTTTTCGTCTTCATTTTTTTTCTTTCTTTTTTTTTTTTGATGAATTCAAGTTTCCTTAATTTAAATTTGTTGTAATTTGATCTCAACTCTGACGGTGGTGTGGTCTACCTTTGGGTGTGACCGACTCCTTCGTCGTGTATTAATTGAGAGATGGTGGTGGGGTTGGAAATAAAAATTGTCGGCAGACTTGAGACACTCGAAGTGGAAAATTTAAAATCAGTGAGGGAAAAGGAAACGAAAAGAAGGAGGAGGAATGGTTTGAAAAAAACTTTTTTATGAGGGATTCTTGTCGACTCTCGTGAACCACGTGGAAAAAAAAAGTTTTTTTTCTTTTTTTTCTGCTACTGATTCTGATGTAATAAGGATTTCTGGAGAATTTTTAACTTGCAAAACTTTTTATCAAGATTTTTCTTCGTTACAATGATTGTCATGAAATTTATTTATAAGTTATAAAAGTCTGTATAAAATATATTTTTTTGTAATTCTATTTTTTTTTTTTACTTTTTTTTCGATTTTGTTTCGATAAAGAAAAAATGTATTTTTGTTTTCGATTCGCATTGAAAAAGTACAATTAATTAAAGAATTCAAAAATTTTCCTACCAAATATTAGAAAATTTGGAAAAAAGTGAATAAAAAAAAATTGCAAGTTAAAATTTCATAGTGACTCGAAAAAAAGTTTCTTTGATTTTTTTTCTCCTCACGAGCTTTCAACGTGACGAAAAAAAGAAGAAGAAAAAAAGTATAGTATAATGCATTTCTAGAAAATGAGCTCGTGCATTCTCTGAAGAGGTAGGATTAAAATCCGTAGGAAAGTGTATATATGTGTGTGTGTTAGTGTGCGTTTTTCCTTGTTCTCAGTTCCCAGGGGAGTGTTGTCTGAAGACGACTAAAGTTTGACAAATCCAGGCCACGTTGACCCAAGAAAAGAAAAATGCTGGAAAAATGATTTATTGTGGTGAAAGAAAAAAATGTGTCTTCACTCAGCAAGAAAGAAAAAAAAGAATAGAGAGAAAGAAAAATACGAAGAGAAAAAAGGAGAAAAATGGTATCAATTGGTCGGAATTTAGAGGTAATTGTTTAATTTTTGTGCTTCTAGTACCAACTATTAATATTGATATTTTAATTTTAAAATGATTGTTAAAAGATTCGATGCATTTGACAATAATAACTGATTACTGTAGCTACAATTAATGGTACCAATAATTACAGTAGCATTTAATAGTAACAATTAATGGTACCAAAAATTATACTTGTGATTAATGGTACCAAAAATTATACTTGTGATTAATGGTACCAAAAATTATACTTGTGATTAATGGTACCAAAAATTATACTTGTGATTAATGGTGCCAAAAATTATACTTGTAGTTATTGGTACCAAAAATTACACTTGTACTTAATGGTACCAATAATTACAGTAATATTTAATAGTAACAATTAATGGCACCAAAAATTATACTCGTAGTTAATGGTACCAATAATTACAGTAACATTTAATAGTAACAATTAATGGTACCACAAATTATACTTGTGATTAATGGTACCAAAAATTATACTTGTGATTAATGGTACCTAAAATTATACTTGTAGTTAATGGTACCAAAAATTACACTTGTACTTAATGGTACCAATAATTACAGTAATATTTAGTAGTAACAATTAATGGAACAAAAAATTATACTTGTAGTTAATGGTACCAATAATTACAGTAATATTTAATAGTAACAATTAATGGTACCAAAAATTATAGTTACATTCAATTCTAGTCACGACATATGGTACCAATTATTAATTGTAATCATAAGTTATGGTACCAATTAATAATTATGGTCACATGTTATGGTAATAATTTATAATTGTAGTCACAAGTTGTGGTATCAATGAAAACTTGCAGTTACAATTTATGGTACCAACTAGCAATTTTAGTTACAATTATTTGCAAAAGAAAACTGTACTTTTAGTTATAATAAATGGTACCAACTGATGATTTTCATTACAATTATTAAAACCAACTGTTAATATTAACCCCAACTGATGGTACCATCCAAGAAATGCAATTACAATTCAAGGTAGCAATTAATGACTTTTATTTAAAATTATGGTTCCAACTAAAAATTGTCTTTATAATTAATGGTACCAATAAAATAAAATAAAATAAAATAAAATAAAACCGAATAAATAACGTTACAACGAATGGTACTAAAAATAATAATAGTTTAAGTTCTTGGTACCGAAGATAATACTAGTTTAAGTTTTTGGTACCAAAAATAATAATAGTTTCTTCTTGGCACCAAAAATAATACAAGTTTAAGTTCTTGGAACCAAAAAAATAGTTTTAGTTCTTAATATAATAAAATAGAATAAGTTCTTAATGCCAAAAAATAGTTAAAGTTCTTGGTACCAAGAATAATAATAGTTTAAGTTTTTGGTACCAAACATAATCCTAGTTTAAAATCATGGTACCAAACTTAATACTAGTTTAAGTTGTTGGTACCAAAAAATTAATAGTTTAAGTTGTTGGTACCATAAAAATAGTTTAAGTTATTGGTACCAAAAAAATAGTTTATGTTGTTGGTACCAAAAAAATAGTTTAAGTTGTTAGTACCAAAAAAAATAGTTTAAGTTCTTGGTATCAAGAATAATAATAGTTTAAGTTCTTGGTACCAAAAAATAGTTTAAGTTGTTGGTACCAAAAAAATAGTTTAAGTTCTTGGTACCAAGAATAATAATAGTTTAAGTTCTTGGTACCAAAAATAATAATAGTTTGTTCTTGGCACCAAAAATAATACAATTTTAAGTTCTTGGATCCAAAAAAAAAATAGTTTAAGTTCTTAATATCAAAAAAATAGTTTAAGTTCTAGGTACCAAGAATAATAATAGTTTAAGTTCTTGGAACCGAAGATAATGCTAGTTTAAGTTCTTGGTACCAAACTTAATACAAGTTTAAGTTGTTGGTACCAAAAATAATAATAGTTTAAGTTGTTGGCACCAAAAAAAATAGATTAAGTTGTTGGTACCAAAAAAGTTCTTGGTATCAAGAATAATAATAGTTTAAGTTCTTGGTACCAAAAATAATACTAGTTGCCATAGTTGATACCAAAAGCAGTACTAGTTGCAACAAAACGGTACCAAAATTAATAATACTTGCAATAGAACTAACTTCAGAAACAGAACATCAGAATAAACGAAATAAACTTCCCGATTCCGTGAACTATTTTCAAAAATATAAAACCAAGTAAGTTGGTATACAGTAAATAGATACAAAACAATGAATTTTGATCGCAAACATAAGAGGAGGAAAACCACCCAATTTTACGAAAAACTAAAGTAAAAAAAAATGTAATGGTAGTTTTAAAATCCACTTTTCCTATACGATTTTTATTTCTTTTCTTCTTCTTCTTCTGCTCCTTCTTCTACTTTTTTTTTTGTATTTTCATAATACACGAGTAATGCCTGAACGTTGTACTCACCCCTTGGGTATTTTGCAATTCGTGCGAGTGTGAGGAATTTTTGCCATTCCATCGGTGGCAATTTGCCTGATGCATAGTCGATTCCAAAGTGCGGTGAATAAAAAGGAAGCAAGAAAACGAAATTTTAAAGGAGAGTGAGAGAGTGAGTGAGAGAGAGGGAGAGAGTGAAGCAGAAGGCGAATGGAATCGGGGGTGAAAAGGAGAAGTGAATCCAAGACCCCCTTGGGAACTTTCAGGCCGGAACGCAAGATGTGGAAAAGAACGCCTGGAGAAAGAAAAAGGAAAGAGGAAAGCGGAAAGAAAAGGAGAAAAAGAGAGTAAGAGAGTGAGTGAGTGAGCAGAGACCGTGGAAAGTCAAATTTGCTCATGATAATGCGAAAATCTCGCGGAAAAGTAGAATTGTTTGTCCGCAAAAGTGACGGCTTGGTTGGGCTTGACTTGACTTCCTTCAACTTACCTGAAACAAAAAAGAGAAGAGAAAAAATGAGAATGAGGTCGGGTAAAGTTAAAACATTGCATCTAAAACAAGTTCTCCCTCTTATCTACTGGGTGCTCTTTTGAATTTCAATTAAGCACACTTTCAATTTTCTTTCGCGGCTCAACTTTTTTCACTCCTTTTTTTTTCTCTCGTTTATAAATTATTTATTTTCACACGCCCATTTTCATTTTCAACTTTTGCTTTAATAAATACTAATAATAGAATTTATTAATAGTAATAGAAAAGAGTCAAAATGATTTAATTTTGTATTTTCTACATAATTTGTAATAGGAATAAGTTTTTTTATTGTAAAAAAAATAATAATTATAATTAAATAATAAAAATAATAATAATAATAATAATAATAATAATAATAATAATAATAATTAAATAATAAAAATAATAATAATAATAATAATAATAATTAATAGTTGACAATACTTTTAACAAAAATATTATGATTAACAAAATTTAGCAAAAACAAAGAAATAAAAAATAAGAACAATAAAAAAGTCTATTAATTCGAATCAAATTACTAACATTTTGCTTCAAAATCAATAATGTTTACCAATAAATAGTAATTCTTACCAATTTATTAAAATTAATTTCTACTAACTTTCAGAGATTTACTTTTTGCTTTCAAAATAGTAAATTTTCCCTTTTAAATAGTAATTTCCAATAAATTATTTTTATTTTATGTTCTACTAATTTTAAGTCACTGATTTGTTGCTTTTAAATTAGTAAATTTTCCTAATAAAGTTACTAATAATTTATTTTCATTTCACTTTTGTTTCAACTAATTTTCAAGTGACTAACTTTTTTGCTTTCGAATTAATAAATTTTTCTAACAAATAAAATTATTACTAATTTATTTTAATTGTACTTTAAAATTTCTACTAATTTTCAGGTGATTAACTTTTTGCATTTGATTTAGTAAATTTCACTATTGGTTATTTCTTCTACTTGGTTAGTAAAATTTATTAATTCAAAGTCAAAAAGTCAGTCATTTATTGAAAACAGTGAATATTTTTAATAATTCAAATTAGGAGAGAAAAAACTTATAGAAAAAAAAAGTTTTAACTGAAACAGACAAAAATAAGATTTTAATTTCTATTCATTCGTGTAATTTTTAGACCTGGGAAAATTTTTTTCCATGTAAATAATCATAAAAATAAGATAATAATAGTAATAATAATAATAATAATAATAATAATAATAATAATAATAAAACAATGTAACAATAACAAAATCAAAGTAACAATAATAAGAATGACAATATTAAGATAACAAAAACGTTCAAGAATAAAAGCAAATAATAATAATAATAATAAAATAATAATAATAATAACAATAAAAAAATAATAATAATAATTGAACAAAATAATTAAAACTAGCATGTAACAAAAATAATACAAAGGAAAAATTAATTACAATAATAATACTAATAAAAATAAAAATAAGAATGAAAATAAAGATTGATAAAAATAAAAATAATAATAATAATAATAATAATAATAATAATATTAACTATTATTGTTATTATTATTATTATTATTATTATTATTATTATCATTATTATAAAAATTATAATAACTTTATAACAATGAAAAAACTGTACTCAAAATAGTGTTTAAAATAATAAATAATATAAAAAATATAATTAAAAAAACGGAAATAATTCAGTAATTAGAAAGTAGCGATAACAGTTGTTGAAAAATAATTCTCTTTACAAACTTTATAAACTAATAAATCGTCATGTGTTGAAAAAGTTGTTAACAAATTTCTCTCAGCGACTTTTTCATACCCTTACATTTTATTCGATATTTATTTCACATTTTATTTACATATTTCTATTTGCATTTTCATTTGCATTTCTAATTATATATTTATTTGCATACGTAATTGCACATTTATTCATATAATTCATAACATATTTATATCAAATTATTTGCATTTTTTATCTACATATAAAAATCTATTCCGTTGACGTTTTAAAATTGAAATTGTTGAGAAGAAAAAAAATTTCCATTTTCTCTTTCAAATTACAAAACGAAAAAAAAACAATTTTTATCAATTTAAACAATAAATAAAAAATCTGTACAATGTTGCACATTTTGATAATTTGAAATTATAATTAATAAAACTGAATATTAGTATTAATCTTTTACAATCGAATAATTATTAATATTTATTAGAATTAAATTATTGCTGTTATTATTGAATCGAAATTAAGTTATTATTAATATTTAATTTGAAATTAAATTATTATTAATATTCAATTTGCAATTAAATTATTATAAATATTTAATTTGAAATAAATTATTATTAATATTTAATTTAAAATTAAATTATTATTAATATTCAATTTGAAATTAAATTATTATTAATATTCAATTTTAAATTAAATTATTATTAATATTTAATTTAAAATTAAATTATTATTAATATTTAATTTAAAAATAAATTATTATTAATATTTAATTTAAAATTAAATTATTATTAATATTCAATTTGAAATTAAATTATTATTTACAAATGAACCGAAGCGAATGCCTCGTCCAATTGCTATATAAATTAACAAATTATTAAGTTGTAATTAAATCCTTATTAATGTTTGTTTTGATTAAAATTATTATTTTTTAAATTTAAATTGAATTGTTATTATTCTTTTGTAAATTAAAATATTAAATATTACATTATTATTAGTTACAAAATTAATATAACTTACACTGAAATAAATAAATAAATGAATAAGTGAATAAATAAATAAATGAATGAATAAGTGAATAAATAAATAAATAAATAATTAAAATTATTATCAGGCATTAAATATGAATTTAATAATGAAAATAAAATAATTATTATTGCTATTAATTTACAAAACGGGCTGTTTTAATATATTCATAATGAAAAAATATTAAATTTCAAATTGTTGCGTTAGTAAATAAATTTTTTTTATTTCATAAAATACGTTTCCAATTTCCATTTTTTTCCAGTCACATTTCTTTTTTTTTTTTTTTTTTGGTTTTGTCATTCATTAGTTTTGGAAATTACTTCCGCCGATGACGTTTGTTGCCCGGAAAGTGGAATTTGAGTTTTTCGAGACACACCTTTTACACATAAAAAGCGGAGGGTTTCTCTCGTATAGTAAAAAAGAAAAAAAAAACGTGAGTTGGAACTTTTCTTATCGCTTCGGAGATTACTAACGCTTTAACGAACTTTCGCAAGATGTATTATATAAGGGAGTGAAAATCCCTTCACGCGAAGAACGATTTCGGACCGAAGAAATTCGTAAATCTGGTTAAACCAATAGGCGACGAAAAATAAAAAAAAAAAAAAAAAGAAAAAGAAATACCAGGGAAAAAACTCCTAAAAAGAGATTTACTCTTGACAGATTTTGTTTCCATACTTATTTTGCCCTCTGGAAAATAGGAAACTGTCACAGTAAAATAATAATAAAAAATAAAAATGTAGAATAAAATAAATTTGTAACTGTAGTGTCAAGAAAATATTTTTTTTCCAAAAATATATTAACCAAAAATATATTATACAAAAATATATTAACCAAAAATATATTATACAAAAATATATTAACCAAAAATATATTATACAAAAGTATATTAACCAAAAATATATTATACAAAAATATATTAACCAAAAATATATTATACAAAAATATATTAATCTGGTAGAAAAGTGTTTGGTAATTTAGAAAAAATAACATTATTCTAGTTATAATAAATTCATCGGTAATTTAATATCTCCACTTGAGAACGCCAAGGTCGCCACCAGATGTCAGGGAAAATTCCAAGAAGGAAAACTGCCATCTAGCGGTGACCTTGGCGTTCGCAGGTGGAGAGTAGCAACTCCATCTTGAATCTCTAAACGTTCGTGATTCTGCGCAATTATTTTTTAATCAGACATTGAATTCAGAAAGTTCGACAATTAATTAACATATAACAGAAATAGAAAATAAATGAAAAAAATAACTAAATTAATGAAATAAAAATTCTGCAAAATAATAAATGAAATAGAAATCAACAAAAACATGAATGAAGCAAAAAATAAATAAAATAACGAATGAAATGAAGAAGAATAAATAAAATGGTGAAGAAAGAAGAAAACAAATATGTCGAGAGAAAAAGAATCAGTCGAAAAATTTCGAGAAAAACGGACCAAATTTTCAGTTTAGTTGCGATGAAAAAAAAAAATGTGAGAGAAAAAAATGGATGTGACTTCTTTTTCCTCATGGATAGTTTAGACATTGGAATATAGGAACAATTTGGGATTTAAAATCTTGGGAGTTTCTTGAAGCGCATGTAATTCTTTGCTCCTTCTTCGGTGTGCATATTCTCCTGTCCAACTTTTGAGCGTCGTCTCTCTTACCATCACTCTCACTCTCTCTTTTTCTCTCTCGCTCACTCTATCACTCTTTCTCTCTTCTTCGGATATATAGTTGAGGAAGTATGTCCGGCGAAGCGTAAAGTAGCGATCGACCATAAGAGGTTGAAAGAGAGACAGCAAGGGGATGAGAGAGAGAGAGAGAGAAAAAAAAAGCGAGCGCAAAAGAGAGGGGGGGGAGAAAGAGAGAAAAATATGGAAAAAGAGAGAGAGAGAGAGAAAGAGAAAAAAAATATAGAATAAGAGTTAGAGAGAGAGAGAGGAAAATATAGAATAAGAGAGAAAAAGAGAGAGAGAAAGAGCGAGGGAGGAAAAGAGAGAGGAGAGAAAGAGAGAGAGGAAGAAAAAGAGAGAGGACAGAAAGAGAGAGGAAGAAAAAGAGAGAGAGGAAGAAAAAGAGAGAGAGAAAATACAGAATAAGAGAGAGAGCGAGAGAGTAGGAGAAATCGAAGAGAGAATTACTAGACTTGTGCGAGAGAGCTTACTGTCAAGGGGGTTTGAGAAAGGGAGATGGAATAACTTTGAAAATTCGTGCCTCGAGGGAACTTCGTCTCGAGAGCAAGCACCTGAGTTAAGGGTACCAAGAGTGCCATAAATCCGATTAAATTGCACCGACGATCTTCGATTTTGAGCATGACACTTGTGAATTCTTACAATTACATGTCCCACTTAAAAGTATTTTCGTTTCCAATTTTTTCTTTCTCTCTCTCTCTCACTGTCTATTCATTTATTAATTCTCTACTAGTAACGTAATCGTTTCAAGTTGAAGTGGTTCACGAGACGAAGGAAAAAAGAAGTCTTTCGAGCTTTTCGCAAATTAATTATATACACTGAAAAAAAAATTTATTTGATTCAAATAACCGATTATTTGTCTATAATCAAATAAATATTCACCTAAATCAAATAATTTTTATTTGAATCAATTAATTAGTGTTTGCTTCAAATACTGAAATATTTGATTCAAATACAATTTATTTGACATAAATACAATTTATTTGACATAAATACAATTTATTTGACTTAAATACAATTTATTTGACTTAAATACAATTTATTTGATTCAAATAACCGATTATTTGTCTAAAATCAAATAAATATTTACTTGAATCAAATAATTTTTATTTCAATCAATTAATTAGTGTTTGCTTCAAATACTGAAATATTTGATTCAAATACAATTTATTTGACATAAATACAATTTATTTGACATAAATACAATTTATTTGACTTAAATACAATTTATTTGACTTAAATACAATTTATTTGATTCAAATAACCGATTATTTGTCTATAATCAAATAAATATTCACGTAAATCAAATAATTTTTATTTGAATCAATTAATTAATATTTGCTTCAAATACTGAAATATTTGTTTCATTAAAATTTATTTGACATAAATACAATTTATTTGACATAAATACAATTTATTTGACTTAAATACAATTTATTTGACTTAAATACAATTTATTTGATTCAAATAACCGATTATTTGTCTATAATCAAATAAATATTCACCTAAATCAAATAATTTTTATTTGAATCAATTAATTAATATTTGCTTCAAATACTGAAATATTTGTTTCATTAAAATTTATTTGACATAAATACAATTTATTTGACATAAATACAATTTATTTGACTTAAATACAATTTATTTGACTTAAATACAATTTATTTGATTCAAGTAAGTATTTATTTGATTATAGACAAATAATCGTTTATTTGAATCAAATAAATTTTTTTTCACTGTATATATAAAAGCGCTCTCCTTCGGAAGATGGAAATTTTCGAATAGCGACATTTTTTCACTTCCCCAGAAATAAATGAGAAACATTTTCGAAAGTTGGAAATAATATTTATTTGTGGAAAAAAATTATTGATAGTAACTGCAATTGCAGACTTCGCACTTGGATGAATAAATTTAAAAAAGTGGCAAAAATTAGCTACTGATGAATTAAACTTCACAAAAAAAAAACCATTTAGAAACTTTGGAAAACTGCAAAAAAATTCCATTCTATATTTTATTTTCCTGACTTTTTCCTAATTTTCAATAAAAAATATTTACTCCTTTCTTGTCCTACTAATAAACTGAATTCTTGCAACGAACTTTATTATACATTTGAAAATAATTCATTTCTTTTGAGTAATTTTAAGTAAATTCTAATTTACATAATTTTATTCAGTTTAGAAATTTTATGGAAATAAAAATATAGAAAAACGTTAAATCGCAAAAAATTTTTAGAAAAAATTACATTTTTCTAAGAATTCAATCAAAATTTTGGAAAATTTATTGAATTATTGCCAAAAAAATGTTATTACAATTTTTTTTCAATTGAATTTTTGAGAAGAAATTTTGAAATTTCATTAAAATCCAAATGAATAATTGAATTATTTAAAAAAAAAAATTTAATTTAAACGTTATTGGAAATAATTGCTTTCTTTGTAACCTTTGAATTTAAATATTTGAAAAGAAAATTGAATTCCTGTGAAAATGTTTAATATTGAATTATTTTTTAAAAAATCTACTTAAAATTGTATTTAAAACTATTCCAATATTCTTGTAAATAATTGAATTCTTCCAAAGAATTAAAAAAAAATCATTTTTCTAAATAACTGATTTATTATTTTTGAAAATAATTTAATGGCTGATGGGAATTTTACTAAATAATTTTCAAGAATAATTGAAATTCTGCGATGAATTTTATTAGTAATAAAAAATAATTTAATAATTGCTAAGAATTTAAAAATAATCTTCAAAAATAATTAAAAATTCTTCCATGAGTTTTATTATTTATCAAAATATAATTGAATTTTTGCTTAGAATGGTATGAAATTTTGTTTAAAATTGAATTTTTATGAAAAGTGTCTAAAATTACTAAAAGCAATTAAATTACTGTAAATTATGGTACAAAATTTTTTGTAAAATATTACAGATTTTTGAAATTGCTATTCTAAACTATTTAAATTCGAGTAGAAGTTTTATTATTTACGAATATAATTGAATTTTTGATGAATTTTATCAATTTTTCTTTGAAACTTCATACGAAAATACTGAAGATATTGAAAATAATTAAATTTTTGATATTTCTTGACAATAATTAAATTGTTTTAGAGAAGCTGATTATAATTTTTGAGAATAGTCTCTATTCCTTTTTTATTTCTACACTGAAGAAAAAAATTTAACTGATTCAAATAACCGATTAATTGACTATTAGAAATTAAATATTTAATTGAATTAAATTATTATTTGATGGAGCCAATTAAATGCTCTCTAAATCTGAATTAGTAGAATTCTACTAAGAATTAGTAAAATTTTACTAATTTTTTGTAGTTTTCATGAACGACTTTTCACCTTTTTAATTTCTAGAATATTACTAATTTTTAGTAAAATTCTACTAATGTTTTAGTAGAATTCTACTAATTGAAAGTCACTTTTTCACTAAATGAATCAGTGAAACTGTTTTATCGACTATTGACAAAACAGATCTACTAATTGTTAGAAGAATTCTACTAATCAATTAGTAACGTTCTACTAAGTAACGTTCTACTAACAATCAGTAAAATTTTACTAATTGTTAGTAGAATTATTACTAAATCATTTAGTGGACGACTTTTCACCATTTCATTAGTAACTTTCTACTAATTCAGATTTAGAGAGTGGTATTTGAATCAATAAACAGAAAAAAATAAGTGTTATTAAATGTGTTGCGTGTAGTTTTCAGATTATGTTGTTTTAACACAATTTTAATGTTATTTTAACCCCATTTAAAGTGTATATTAACTTAACTCCCTCTGGTGTTAATTTAACAGTCTCTATTGTTATTTTAGCACCAATGTAGTGTTATAACCACACAGCGTCGGTTAAAAATGTTGCGTGTAGTTTTAACACTACTTTTAGTGTTAAAAAATAACACTACTTTTAGTGTTAAAATAACACTTCTTCTTTCCTGTGTAACTTGAGTATTTGAAGCAAATATGAACTTGAACCATTTAATTGGCTCTATAATAAATATTTTTGATTCGATTAAATATTTTATTGATAATAGTCAATTAATTGGTTATTTTTTTGTAGCATTAGAATTATTTCTATTAGCGAATTTAATGCAGTGGAAATATAAAAGAAACAAGTCGTAGGGTTTTAGTGGCTAAAATGTAAAAAAAAAGTGGCCAAATAGTAGAATGATGTAAAACAAAGTAGTAAATAGTAGGTTCTAGTAGATGAGTACGAAGCCTGTAATTGGAGGATTTATTAATATTAGTTAAATTTGATGGTACCAACTGTTATTGGTGGTATTATGAATGGTAGAAACCTAGAAACAACTAGTGAGACAATTAGTATTAAATTAAAATTTTAAATACTACTACAAAATATTATTATTATTATATTATTATTATATTATTATTATTATTATTATTATTATTATTAATATTATTATTATTAATATTAAACATTTAAAGCAATAGTACTGATGGTATTGTTATTATTTTGGTAGCAGCAAGTAGTGGCATTAGTTGTGGTGCAGTAGTGAAATTAGTAGTGGTACAGTAGTGGAATTGACAGTGGTACCAATATTAGTAGCATTAGGTGAATTGGCAGTGGTACCAATATTAGTAGCATTAGTGGAATTGGCAATGGTACCAACATTAGTAGCATAAGTAGTGCTACGTAAAATAGTAGCATTAGTGGAATTAACAGACCAAAAATAGTAGCATTAGTGGAATTAACAGACCAAAAATAGTAGCATTAGTGGAATTAACAGACCAAAAATAGTAGCATTAGAAGACCAAAAGTAGTAGGATAGTAGTGGTACTAGTGACTACGACTGATGGTACCAATCACTAGTTCCAATCCTACCATCCTTAACACTCCTTATACAATTTTCGCTCCTCTTCTTCGAATTCACAATTTCCGCAACCATTAACAAATGTTATTCACAACATACCTATTCCTAATTCATTCCCCCAAAAAAGAAGTGGTAGCAAAAAATCATTCTCTAGTCAAAAACCAAAAAAAACAAAATCTAAAGTAGACATTGAAAGAGAAACGTCAAGTTATTTTCCCCCGAGAGCCGGACCATTAAGCTCGATATAAATTCTAGTCACAAGTATCCGCTGCTGTTTTACGAGCATCACATCGTAATGGCGTTGGAAGGCCGAGAGGGAGGTGATGTATATATCGATTTTATGCGAAATGTTATATGTAGCAAACACGCATTCTCATTCAGCATAAACGGACAGAATCGTTCGCAAACGAGAAATGGTCGAGGGAGAGAGAGAGAGAGAGAGAGAGAGAGAGAGGGCAGGGAGAGCCTAGTAGTGAGAAGGGACTTTCGTGAGTATGAAATTTACATCTGGTTGATGAGCAGTAGAGAGAAGAGAGGGTCAGAGCAAGCGAGAGAGTGAGAGTAGATGAAGAGAGACCACTAGGAATCCATCAGATGGACAGGAATCGTTTTTGGAATGAATATCTCCAGAGATCCTTGGGAAATACACCGGAGGTGGTCTTATAATACGAAGCGAATGGGTGAGAGCAACGTCACCGCAATTGTACCATAACCATATCACTAGTGCTATACATATATACACCACTATCAAGTGGGTGTGTATGTGCGTGTGGCTTCAAGCAACCATTGCTTGAAATTAGTCTGTTCCTCACAGACTATATATAGATATACAGATTGTGTTGTAAACTTCGTCAGAGTGAAATCCTCCTGGCTTCGCTTATATACCGCCACGTCACGTTCAACAGACGATCCTCCGTTGTCAACATCAACGTCAACATCAGCCATTGACGCACCTGCAATCTAGCACTGAGAACAATTTCCACGATTTACGGGACCACTCCCAAAGCGTAAGCGCTCCTTCATCGCTGCCAAATGACGAGTCAATATATACCAAATAGTGAGAGAGAGAGAGGGGAGAGAGTTTCTCGATACACACAACACTTCAAATATTTGATCGGAATTGTAGTATCGAATTTGCTTTTCCAATGCTCTGAATCCTTTGGCAATTTCCAGCAAAGGTTTTAGGAGACGATCAACACCTTAATGTTGTTTTAGAAGCTGACACCTTAATGTTAATATTCCTATTTGAATATTGATGACTGGATTTATTGCATTTGGCACGGGGAATAAATTTTCGATTTTGTTTATGTAATAAAAAAACGAGTTTATGTAATAAAAAAGCGAGTTTATAATAGAAAAAATGTTGAAGGCTTCTTCAAATTGTGTTTGTTTTATTTAAAAATTGTTAGAACAGGGCTAAATTTTTTATGAATAGTAGATCCTCTTAATTTAATAGTTTCAAGTTGCAACGAATTGATACAGAAAATCTGGACCAAATACAAACATTGATCCAAATTTTTCGCATCAAGTTGAACCACTTTAGTATCAATTTGATGCATTAAAAAAAAACTGTGGGTTGGTGGTTCAAACTGAATATTCTGGATGAATATAGTTTCAAGTAAATAGGGTTCTAACTGAATATTCTTTCAAGTAAAAATGGTTCTAATTTAGGATGCAACTAAAAATGGTTTAAATTCAGGTTCCAACTAAACATGGTTCCAACTAAATGGGGTTCCAAGTGAATATGGTTCCAAGTAAATAGGGTTCCAATTGAATATTCTTCCAAGTAACAATGGTTCTAATCTAAAATCCAACTAAAAATGGTTCGAATTTAGGTTCCAACTAAATAGGGTTCCAAATGAATATTCTTCCAAGTAAAAATGGTTCTAATTTAGGATCCAAGTAAAAATGGTTCGAATTTAGGTTCCAACTAAATAGGGTTCCAAATGAATATTCAGCCAAGTAAAAATGGTTCTAATTTAGGATCCAACTAAAAATGGTTCGAATTTAGGTTCCAACTAAAAATGATTTCAACTAAATAGGGTTCCAAGTGAATATGGTTCCAAGTAAATAGGGTTCCAACTGAATATTCTTCCAAGTAAAAATGGTTCTAATTTAGGATGCAACTAAAAATGGTTTGAATTCAGGTTCCAACTAAACATGGTTCCAACTAAATGGGGTTCCAAGTGAATATGGTTCCAAGTAAATAGAGTTCCAACTGAATATTCTTTTAAGTAACAATGGTTCTAATCTAAAATCCAACTAAAAATGGTTCCAATTTAGGTTCCAACTAAATAGGGTTCCAAATGAATATTCTTCCAAGTAAAAATGGTTCTAATTTAGGATCCAAGTAAAAATGGTTCGAATTTAGGTTCCAACTAAATAGGGTTCCAAATGAATATTCAGCCAAGTAAAAATGGTTCTAATTTAGGATCCAACTAAAAATGGTTCGAATTTAGGATCCAAGTAAAAATATGGTTCTAATTTAGGTTCCAACTAAAAATGGTTCTAATTTAGGTTCCAACTAAAAATGGTTCTAATTCAGGTTTCAAATAAAAACGATTACAATTTGGGGATAGGAGTCAGCTAAATATACAGTTCATAGTAAACATGATTTTAACTAAAAACAGTTAATAGTAAATATGGTTCTAGGTAAAAATTATTCAAAGTAAATATATGGTTCCAATTAAATATGGTTTTAACTAAATTACGTTTTCAACCAAACATGACTCAAACTAAATAGGATTAACTAATTGACCCACTTAGAGTAAATAATAGTAGTAATGACCCATTTTGAATAAATAATAGTAGTACTAGTACTACTATTACTAATGGAAGTAATAAATAATAGTACTAATACTAGTAGTAGTAATTAATAGTAGTACTAGCAATTACTGATAATTAACAGTAGTACCAGTAATCAAAAATAGTACTTAATAATAGTCAATAATAGTACGAATAATTACTAGTAATTAAAAAAAGTACTAGTAATTACTAATAATTAATAATTGTACTAGTAAACACTATTAATTAATAGTAGTTCTAGTAAATACTATTAATTAATAGTAGTTCTAGTAAATACTATTAATTAATAGTAGTTCTAGTAAATACTATTAATTAATAGTAGTTCTAGTAAATACTAGTAATTAATAACACGGTAAATCGTTTGGTATTAAAATAACACCAAAAAGGATTAAAATAATCCAATTTAGTGTTGTTTTAATCCATTTTGGTGTTATTTTAATACCTAACGATTTACCGTGAATAGTACTAGTAAATACTATTAATTAATAATAGTACTAGTAAATACTAGTAATTAATAATAGTACCAGTAAATACTAATAATTAATACTAGTTCTAGTACCCCATTGGTAATAATTTCATCTAAAATCAACTACAGCAAATCATTCGAACTAGAAAAACTCCAGATCGGAAATAATTCCAACCACGAGACAAGTGATTGCCTAGAGCTAGTGAAAGGAGATGTTTTCAGTGGAGTAAATCGCGTATGGTCAGACACATTCATCTATTCGTTTAGAAACAAAAAGCGCATTCAAATGTGTAAAAATTATTATTTTACAGTAAATATCCTCTTTTTTTCATCACGTTCATAATTTCTTAAATTATCATTCTGTTTATCCTGTAAATAAAAATTGAAAGAAAATTATTGTGTGGAAAAAAATTGTTATCGAATATGAAGACAATGGTTTTTATTTGTAATTTTTTTTTCATTTTTTTGTGAACAAAGGAGCAGTGAAGACTGATTTTTCATTTTACTCACGCAACATGAAAAAAAAGATTGAGACAATTTTCAAGTAAATATAAGTAAGAAACAAGGCATTTCGTGGTAACGGCCCTCACGGTTCGATGATGTTCCACCGGAAGTCCTCTACTGTCTCTGTTACTCTATTTCTCTCTCTCTCTCTCTCTCTCTCTCTCTCTCTCTCTCTCTCTCTCTCTCTGTCTCCCTCTTTCTCTGTCTTTTTTCCTTTTTGTTATTTTCTATTTCTTTCGCCTTTTATCTTCAGTTTTCTATCTCCTTCCGTCGACGTTTATCTTTGTCTTTTTCTCTTTTTCCTTCTCTCTCTGTCACTCCTTCTTCTTTACTCTCTTATTTCTCTTTTTCTCTCATTCTCATTCTTTCTTTTTCTTTTTTCCACTATTTCTCGCTTTCTCTCTTTTCCTTTTTTTCTCTCTTTCTTTACACATTTTCTCTTTTTTCCTTTTTTCTATCTTCCTCTTTTTTCTATTTCTTTCTTTTTTTCCACTTTTCTTCTCTTTTTTCCGATTTTCTTTCTTCCACTCTCTTTTTGTATTTCTTTCTTTCTTTTTCCAGATTTTCTCTCCTTTTCTACTTACTTCTCTCTTTTTTACACTTTTCTTCTCTTTTTTTCCGATTTTCTTTCTTCCACTCTCTTTTTGTATTTCTTTCTTTCATTTTCCAGATTTTCTCTCCTTTTCTACTTACTTCTCTCTTTTTTACACTTTTCTTCTCTTTTTTTTGTTATTTACCTTCTTCCTCTCTCTCTCTTCTCTATTTCTTTCTCTCTTTTTCCACATTTTCAATCTTTTTCCCACATTTTCAATATTTTTCTACTTATTTCTCCCTTTTTCCAACTTTTCTTCTCTTTTTTTGCTATTTTCCTTCTTCCTCTCTCTGTCTCTTTTTTTGTATTTATTTATTTCTTTCTTTTTTCACATTTTCTATCTTTTTCTACTTATTTCTCTCTTTTTTCCACTTTTCTTCTCTTTTTTGTTATTTTCCTTCTTCCTCTCTCTGTCTCTTTTTTTGTATTTATTTATTTCTTTCTTTTTCCACATTTTCTCTCTTTTTCTACTTATTTCTCTCTTTTTCCACTTTTTCTCTGCTCCTCTCTCTTTTTCTATTTCTTTCCGTCTTTTTTCTAATTTTCCACTCTTTCTCTCTGTATCTTTCTCTTTCTTTTTCTAATTCTTTTTCTAATTCTTTCTCTCTTTTCCACTTTTTTCTCTCTTTTTCTCTCTTTATCTATTTCTTTCTCTCTTTGTTTTTTCTCCCTCCCCCTTTTTCTATTTCTTTCTCTCCTTTTCCACTTTTACTCTCCTTCCCTCTCTTCTTCTTTCTTTCCCCTTTATTTTCCTTCTTTCCCCCTTTTTTCTCCCTTTTCCCCTCGTTTTCTCTCTCACTCTCTCTCTCTCTCTTTCTCGCTCTTTTTATCTCCCTCTAGAAAACTAAAACTTGCTCCACGTACCAAACACGCATGCATCAACCTACAAGTGGTAAAAATGTTGTTAGCAACGCGAAAAAGGCAGGAAACGCCTGAGAAGGGATTTAAAAAGAGGTTGTAAAGTGTGCAGATTAAATGCAAGGCAGAAAGAGAGAAAGAGAATAAAAGAGAAAAAGAGAGAGTGAGCGAGAGAGTAAGAGAGAGAGAAAAGTGGCGCCCCCATGGAGAAGTTGGTGGAATGAAGGGGGGCAGAGAGCAATTAAAGACGCACATTTAGGCCGATCGAAGCGTAACGAATCAAAGTAAAAAGGAATGGCCGCACTTCCGGAAACTAAGTAATTGAAGCGACTAGGAAGGAAGAAACAGATAAAGACGGCAGCAAAAAAAAAAAAAAAAAAAAGAAAACAGGAAATTAGGATTGATGAAACAATGATAAGTTAAAAATAAAAATTCTTAAGCAGCTCGCATGTCAGTTAATCGCTACTTAATTATTATCATTATTATCATTATTATTATTATTATAATTATTTTTGTTATTTTTATTATTATTATTATTATTATTTCTGTTTTTATTATTATTATTATTATTATTATTATTATTAATATTATTATTATTAACATTTTTATTTTTATTATTTTTCTTATTATTATTATTATTATTTTATTTTTATTTTTATTATAAAAATGTAACGATAAAAATAATTATATCAATTAATGATAATTAAAATAATAGCAATTATAATAAAATTAGTAGTTTTTTATATTAATAAAATAAAATTCGTAACTAACTTCTTAATAATTTATTTTTTTATAAACCAGTAGTTTATAAAATTTGTATTTTAAACTACTGGTGCTTTTATGAGAAGGTAGACTTAAGTATTAGTTATTCAAAAACTGGTTGTTTAATGTACTAGTAATATTCAAGAAATGGTTGTTTAAAATTTTGGGAGTTCAAAAAATAGTAGTTGAAAGTAATGGTAGTTTTAAGTATAGTAGTACTTTTAAGCATTTTTGTAGTTAAAATTTGGTAGTTTAAAGTAACTTGTAGTTTCAAATTGTAGTTTAAAGTATTCAATAGTTATTTAAAATACTAATAGTTAAAAACTGGTAGTTTAAAGCACTTAGTAGTCACAAACTGTTAGTTTAACGTACCTAGTAGTAGTTTAAAGTTCTTGTAGTTAATAACGTGTAGTTCAAAATTGTAGTTATTGTATTCAGTAGTTTCTTAAAGTACTAGTTGTTTAAATTTGGTAGTTTAATGTTCCAAGTAGTTAAAACTCGGTAGTTTAAAATACCTAGTACTAACAAATTGACAGTTAAAAGTACCTAGTAGTTAATAACTTGTACTTTACAGTACCTAGTAATAGTTTAGAGTAAATCTAGTTTAAAGTAGTAATAGTAGTTTAAAGTAGTAGTAATAGTAGTTTAAAGTAGTAGTACTGGTAGTTTAAAGTAGTAGTACTGGTAGTTTAAAGTAGTAGTACTGGTAGTTTAAAGTACAAGTAGTTTACAAAACTTGTAGTGTAAAGTATCGGTAGTTCAAAAACTGGTGGTTTAAAGTACTATTACTTTAATACAACAAATAAATTTTTTTTTTCAAATAGTAAAAAATATTTTTTTTCCAAATCGTAAAAAAAAATTTTGCAATCGTAAAATACCTTTTTAAAACAAAAACGAAAATTTGCCTTACTTTTTGAACAGAATCGAGTGAGTAAAAAAAGCAAAAAGAGTGAAGAGAACAGGAAACAAGAAGAGATGGGAGGAAACGTGGAGAATGAGAGAAAACAAATGAAACGAAAAAAAAACGATGAAGAAGAAAAAGAAGAAGAAGAAGAAAAAAAGGGAGGAAAAAAAACGAGGGATGACTTCGGAGTAGGCCGAAGTGACAAGAAGAAACGGGAGGATTCACTTCGTATAGCTTCGACTAGCGGGCTGTGGCAACCTGTTGAATCGACGAGGCATCGTAACTGGAAGACTTGAATCAAAGTGTAATTTTAGCAAAAGAGAATACGCGCGCCTTATATTCTTTTCCTTCCTTTCTCCCCCTTTAAAGAAACCCTGATAAATGTTCTTCTTCACTTTCTTTCTTTCCTTCTTTTCTTTTCTTTTCTTTCATTCGGTTTTTTTTTCTCCTCTCGTTATATTCGACATGAACGAGAGACCTAGATGACAGTAATTGGACTTGGAAAGCTTCTTTACGACTCTGAAGCAAACAATAAAAAAAAAAGAAAAAAAAATGAAAAGAGAAGAGAGAAGAAAAAGAAAAAAAACAATATTCAGAAAACAAAAATAATAGAGAGAAGGAAAAAAGGGACTTTCAAGGACTTCGAGAAACCATCGAATTGAAAATATATCTTTTTCTTGGAAATTTCGATTAGAGGAGATAAAAAATTGTAAACGGAAAAAGACATTTTTTTTGCCATCGCCTCGTTTGTTGTAAAATAGATCGATACAATTTTTTTTAATTAACTTTATAATTAATAATGTCAAAGGTGTGAATAGAAAAATAATAATTAACACGTTGAAGGAGTATATTAAATTTTGCGAAAGTATTTTATAATTTGGGGAAAAAGTGCAACACAAGGAATTTTTAATGTAAAAAATACCAAACATTAAAAAAAATTATGTGGAATTTAGTAAAGTTACCTTAAAACTGAATTAAAATTCTTGACATTTAATATAATTATACTATGTTCTACATAATTTTTTTTTTAAACTTGGTCAGAATTTCGGTTTGTTGCACTTTTTCCGCAAATTGTAAAATACTTTTACAAAATTTAATTTACATTTTCCTTTGAGTGTAATTAATACTAATATAAAATTTAATTAAAAATATTAATAGTACATTAATTCATAATTAACTTAAGTATCAATAATTAATAATATTAATATACAATTATATTGCACGAAAAAATCTTCACCTGGAACAACTACAAATTTCAAGATCCTAAAGTTCTGAAAGTTCAAATGAACGAAATTTATTTATTTCTTCAAAAAACTAAATTTTAATTGTAACTATTTTGCTTCACTATTCAAAAAATTAATTACTCAGTTTCTAAAAGGAAAATTTCAGTTTTTTAATTTTTTTGTGATTAGTAATTTATTAAAATATCTCCAATAAAAAATATTTCGTTCATTTGAACGTTCAAAACTTGGGAATCATCAAATTTCACTATATTAGCGAAATTTTTAATTATTGCGACCAATACTTTCTCTATTTTAAAGACTACTTTCGCTATTTCAACGAAAGTAATCGCTGTTCCAGTTGAAGGTTTTTTTACGTGTATAGTATTATTAATTATTATGATACTAATAATTAAATAATTAAGTATATAAATAGTATATACTGTAATATTTAAACATTAAGAAAATAGTTTCTTTAACTCAATAATAGTTTACTGGATTCAAATAATTGTTTTTCATTGTAAAATAATAATAATAATAATAATAATAATAATAATACACTGAAAAAAAAATTTATTTGATTCAAATAACCGATTATTTGACTATTATCAAATAAATATTTACTTGAATTAAATAAAATGTATTTGAATCAAATATTTCAATATTTGAAGCAAATACTATTTAATTGATCCAAATAAAAAATAATTAAATGAAGTAAATATTTATTTGATAATAGTCAAATAATCGGTTATTTGAATCAAATAAATTTTTTTTTCAGTGTAATAATAATAATATAATAATAATATAATAATAATATAATAATAATATAATAATAATAATATAATAATAATATAATAATAATATAATAATAATATAATAATATTAATAATAATAAAATAATAATAATAACATAATTTAAGTGAAAATAATTCAAATATAATGGTTACGATTGTAATTTAAATAATCTATTACAATGTGTATATAATTTAACTAATAAAAAATAACAGTTGTAAATTAAAAAACAATAAATATTACGATAAAAGCAAAACAAAAAGCTAAGAACTTTTCCCCCTACGTAAAGTACCATTCATTACCACACACTATTCGACTGATTGTTATGCAAATTACAAACACGATAATTAATCACTAAAATCATTTTTATTTTTCAAAAAAAAAAAAAAAAAAAAAACTACAAGAAACATTTCCTAGACTGAAAATGATGAGAGAGTGAGAAAGAGAGTAAGAACCAAGTGGTAAAACGGGTCACGCGGTCATTCCGGATTGGTGGCTAACGAGAAAAAGAAAAGGGAAAGATAGAGAAAGAGAGGGAGAGAGAGAGAGAGTAAAACCGAGGACGTTCAGAGAGAGAACAAAGAGAGCAGGTCGAGTGGTCAGGCGGGAATCTGCAGCAACTTTTTTTTGTCTTTCTCTCTCTCTCTCTCTCTTAAACACCAAGAGAATTCCTTTCAAGAAATGATTATACATTTTACTAGTTTTCACTTTAAAAAGCTTATTCACAGTTGATGAAAAAGGATTTTTTTTTTTTTTTTTTGAAAAACTATTAGATATGAAAGGCTAAATGAAGTTTTAGATAAGTGTGTAATTTAACTGCTTGCTGTTAAAACTGTCATTCCTTTGAAATTCAACGTACTGTGCGGTGGGAGTAGATTAAAATACCATTATTTCCAAGTACGAGTATTTTCACCATGAATCTTCTTATTTAAAAATTTTTCATTTATTTCTTTTGAATTTTTCATTTTTTTTTTCTTTTTTGAATTTTATATTTTTATGTATTCAATGAGGAAGATTGAAAAATATTTTCAATTGGTGAATTATTAACAATGATAATTAATAATTAGTTAATTAATTAATTTTATTAATTTAGCAATGATTATTATTATTGTTGAGTATTAGTAGCAATTATTAGTAACTAATTATTATTAGTGTTAATAATCGTGACTACTAGTAATAACTGTTCGTAGTTCTCGTCACTATTTACTACTATTTACTACTATTTACTACTATTTACTACTATTTACTACTATTTACTACTATTTACTACTATTTACTACTATTTACTACTATTTACTACTATTTACTAGTAACCAGTAGTTACTAGTGTTTGTAGCCATCGACTAAAACTGGTCACTACTAGTAAGAAACTATTCGTAACTATCTGCAAATACTGGTGACTACTAGTAGGAACTATTTGCAACTATCAATTGATGACAGAGACTACTAGTAATATTTGCATTGAAGTCTAATTGTAGTTTTTGACAATTGTTAAAAAAACCGTAATTAATAAATTGTAACTATTTCCAAAAAAGGTGACAATTGGATGTGTCGTCGTTTTAACTACACCTAGTGATAACTACTAATAGTTATAACTACTAATAGTTAATATTTGCATTGAAGTCTAATTGTAGTTTTCGACAATTGTTAAAAAAAACTAACTATAACTATTAGTAGTTATAACTATTAGTAGTTATCACTAGGTTTAGTTAAAACTATTAGTAGTTATCACTAGGTGTAGTTAAAACTATTTGTAGTTATCACTAGGTGTAGTTAAAACGATGACACATCCAATTATCACCTTTTTTGGAAATAGTCACTACTAATTTTAATTGTACCTAGTGATAACTGCTCATAGTGATATCTAATAGTAGCGATGACTATTAATAGTGACAACTATCAATAGTGATATCTACTAATCAGGGGAACAAATAATCGTGATAACTGTTGTGATAACTATTAGTAGCGATCACTTTACTTTACTTTACTACTATTAAAGATAATATTTTCTACTAGTGAAAATAATATTTACTGCTAGTAAAAATAATATTTTCTACTAGTGAAAATACTATTTACTGCTAGTAAAAATAATATTTACTACTAATAAAAATATTTACTACTAATAAAAATATTTACTACTATTAAAAATCATACTACCACTAGTAGAAGCAGTGGTATTTACTACTAGAAAAAATAATGGTATTTACTACTAATGACACTAATGGTATTCACCACTAATGACAACAATTTTATTCACTACTAGTGAAAATAATAGTATTCATTAGTAGGGACAGTAATAAAAAATTGTAAAAATGACAGTAATCCTAAATACTATTAGCGATGGAAATAGAACTTAGTTCTGGTGAAAAAAAATACTATTTACCACTAGTGACAGTAATAATAGTACTACTAGTGACAGTAATGGCAAATACTACCACTGATGGTGAAATACCAAACAAAATTCTATCCAAAGACAGTAAATACCAACGGGGGGAAAAAATGCTACAAAAATTACACGTTTTTCCGCTTTCGAAAGCGGTTTATGCTAAATACTGCCATGTAAGGGATTCTCATCATCTCTATAGAGATACGGAGAGGAAAAGAGAGACAGGGGGAGAGGAAAAAAGAAAAATAAAAGTAAAAGGAGAGAGAGAGAGAGAGAGAGAAAGAGAGAAAAAGGGAGATAGAAGAAAAAGAAAAAATAGAGAGAAAAATTTAATACAGAAAGAGAAAGAAAAAAAATACAGAAAGAGAGAGAAGAAAGAGATACAGAAAGAGAGAGAAAAAAGAAAGACAGAAAGAGAGAGAAAAAAGAAATATAGAAAGAGAGAGAGAGAGAGAAAACGAAATACAGAAAGAAAGAGAAAAAAATACAGAAAGAGAGAAAAAATAGATGTAGAAAGAGAGAGAGAGAGAGAGAGAGAAAACGAAATACAGAAAGAAAGAGAAAAAAATACAGAAAGAGAGAAAAAATAGATGTAGAAAGAGAGAGAGAGAGAGAGAGAGAGAAAACGAAATACAGAAAGAAAGAGAAAAAATACAGAAAGAGAGAAAAAATAGATGTAGAAAGAGAGAGAGAGATAGAGAGAAAACGAAATACAGAAAGAGAGATAAAAAAGAAATATAGAAAGAGAGAGAGAAAAAAAACCAAATACAGTAAGAAAGAGAAAAAAAAATACAGAAAGAGAGAAAAAAAAGAAATATAGAAAGAAAGAGAGAGAGAGAAAAGATAGAAGAATGAGAAAGAGAAAAAAAGTTAGAAGAAAAAGGGAGCAAAACCCACAGAGACACAATGACAAAAATTTAAAATTCTCCCAATGCGGTTAGATCATAAAAAAAGGGAATAAAGGTCCTAAAAAACAAATGCCGTAAGAGAAATGGCGACATCAAGAAGACGTAATATTATATAGTGATTCATTCAGAGAATATTACAAACTCTCCTCTCCATGATATATGTCTATTTGAAGAGGCCATTAGGAAAATAGCCACGATCGAAGGATATTAGAGTTGAAAAGCAAAGGACAGAGGGAGGGAGAGAAACGACATTGACAGTTGCGGTCTCATTAGTTGTTTGAATTTCCCTGGAAACGAAACAAGAAGACAAAGTTTATTGAGAGAGGAGTTGACTTGCCAAAGTAGAAAGAGGGAAAGAGAGAGAGAGAGAGAGAGAGGACTTGAAAAGCCAAGCAGTCAAGTTGGACGACTCGCAATGGATACTTAGGTGTGCCTTGACCCCAACCTTGGGAGCTAAGGAATGCACGACGCGCCATGAGACGCTTAAGAGAGCTCACCCCACCGTAACCATCGACTCGTTGCATTGCCTCTCGTCACGTACTTGATTCTCTCTCGTCCTCTCTCTCTCCTTCTCTCACCCTTTGCCCTCTCTTCTGTCCACCCTCTCTCGCTGAACCCTTTTTTTATTTTCACTTTTTCCCTACATTTTTTCTTCTCTTTTTCTCTCTTTCTTTCTTTCTCTTTTTCTTTCTTTCTTTCTTTCTTTCTTTCTTTCATTCTCTTTTTTCTTCTTTTTCTGTTTTTCTTCTTTTTTTTTCTTTTTTCTCTGTTTTTCTTCTTTCTCTTGTTTCTTCTTTCTCTGTTTTTCTTCTTTCTCTTTTTTCTTCTTTCTCTGTTTTTCTTCTTTCTCTTGTTTCTTCTTTCTCTGTTTTTCTTCTTTCTCTTCTTTCTTCTTTCTCTGATTTTCTTCTTTCTCTTTTTGCCTTCTTTCTCTTTCGCCCTTGTTACTTTCTACTCTCTTTTGTGTTTCGGTTCTTTGCATTTTTGCACTTTCGCTTTTTGTCTTACTCTTTCTTTCACTTTTCCTATTTCTCTTTTTTTATTCGTTTTCCACTTTTCTCTTTTCCTATTTTTTTCTTTATACACTTTTCCTTTTTTCTCTTTTTGATTTTCTCTTTTTTTCCTCTTTCTATGTTTTTTCCCTTTCTCTATTTTTTTCCTGCTTTATTTTCTCTCTTTTTCTATTTCCCTCTTTCTATATTTTTCCCTTTCTATACTTTTCCCTTTCTCTATTTTTCTCCTGCTCTATTTTCTCCTTTTTCTATTGCTCTTTTTCTATTTCTCTTTTTCTATTTCTCTTTTTCTATTTCTCTATTTCCGTATTTTCTCCCTTTCTCTACTTTTCCCTTTCTCTATTTTTCTTCTGCTCTACTTTCTCTCTTTTTCTTCTTTTTTCTTTTTATGTTTTTTCCCTTTCTCTATTTTTCTCCTGCTTTATTTTCTCTCTTTTCCTATTTCTCCCTTTCTATATTTTTTCATTTCTACACTTTTCCATTTCTCCATTTTTCTCCTGCTCTATTTTCTATTTCTACCTTTCTATACTTTTTCTTCTCTTTGTTTTTCTTTCTATACTTTCCTCTTTCTCTATTTTTCTCCCTTTCTCTATTTTTCTATTTTTCTCCTTTTCTCTATTTTTCTCTCTTTCTTTATTTACCTCCCCTTTTATATTTCTCTATTTGTCTCTCTTTCGCAAATTCTACCCCTACTTCTCTTTTTCTCTTTTTGTCCCTTTTTTCTCTTTCTCTTCTTTTTTTTGTCTTAGCCTTTCTTTCTCTATTTCTCTCTCTCTCTCTCTTTCTTCCCTTTTCATCTTCTATTAGAAAACAAGAGAAAAGTAAAGGCCCCATTTTCTCTCTCTCTTTCCCACTCTTTTATTTTCCTCTCTATTTTTCTATTTCTCTCTTTATTTTTTCTCCCCCCTTCTCCCCCTCTCTTTCTCTCTGTTCGAACTCTTAATTTGACAATCACAGAGTTCATAATTGCTCTATTTCCCTTATTTCCTCTACCACTTTTTCTCGACTGTTTCCTTTTTTTCCACCTCACCAAAGAACATTTTTCATTTCCTTGTATTCTCTCTCTCTCGTGTTTTTGATCAAGTGCTATTTTCAATCCAGTTGCATTTCATTTCATTTCTGTTTTTCTTTCTTTTCAATCCCCCCCCCCCCCCTCTCAGTTTTCACAGAGAAAATTTTTAATTACTTTATATGTATATTATTTTTTTATTTATTTTTTTTACACACTTTGTCAATCTGTCTTTAAATGGAAAAATTTATAAATTGTGGAAAATTTATCATCGCACAAAAAATGTTTTTCTAAAAATAATAGAATAAAAAATTGCTTTTTAAATTGTAACTGCTTGTTCATTAAAATTATAAATTGTACAATATTAAAAATAAAATATAACATTTTATAGAGCAGGGGGAGAATTTTATTTCAATTTTGAAATTCAACCACTTTTATTTTGTTAAAATTTCGTACATCCTTAAAAAATTGTGTCAAAATAAATAAGAATTTGTTTTTCAAAATTAAAATGTTTCAAACAAATTGCAATTTCGTTTAAAAAATCTTAAAAAATTATGATAAAACAAATTCTAAAAATTAGTTTTTTAAAATTGAAAAATTTCAAAATTATTTTAAATTTCATAAAAACTAAAAAATTATAATAAAATAGTTCTAAGGATATATTTTTTAAAACATTGCAATGTTGTTTTTCAAAGAGAATTAAATTTCTTTAAAAAAAAATTTTGTATTATTTAGAAAAAAATCAATTAATGTTTTCATAGAAGTTTAATTAAAAATTTGGAATATTACAAATTTCTCGAAATTGTTAAATAAAATTGTTAAGGAATTTAATGTTATTATTTTTTGTATACATTTCATTCATTTTCTTATTTAAATTTATGTTCGAAGAGTTTTTATTAAAATTTTTGAGAATTTAACTATTTTCAAGATTTTCAATTAAAAATTTTTAATTCTTCAAAATTTAATTTACAAGAATTGTAATAAAATACTTTGAAAAAAATATTATTTACAAGGGCAAAACAAGGTAAACAAAGGTTAATGAAAAAGTTTTGAAAGTTAAAATGAAAATAGAAAACTATTTTCATTTTCATTTTAACTTTCAAAATTTTTTCATTTATCTTTGTTATTAAAGTGAAAACGAAAGTCAGAATAAAAATGAAGTTTTGCCTTTTCGGCCCCATGAATAATAAAATAAAAATAACTTCACAGAATTATTCTTTTTATTTATATTTATTATTATTATTATCTGTTATCTATTATTATTATTATTATTATTATTATTATTATCTGTTATCTATTATTATTATTATTATTATTATTTTATTATTAAAACTATTATTAAATTGTAAATTGTTAATTTCAATTTGATATAATTAGCTATAATAACAACATAATATAATATTCATTAATAAAACTCATTAACATAAACAAAATAGTAGTGATGGCAATGTATAAGGAATTTAGTAATAATTCCAAACAATCATAATTCAAAGCAATATTTGCAATTATCAATAGTTACAAATATTTTGAGTTAGAATTAATGATAATTACTATCAATGCTAATTAATGAGAAAACCTGTTACAACTGGTGGTTGAGTGCAATAATTGACAACAATATTAAACTATTATAGTCGACGGTTGCTACACAATTAACAGTTTAGTTTCCATCACTGCTAGTAAAAAACAAATAATAAAAATTAAAAACAAAAACCAACCAAAAATGAAAAAAAATTAAAAACCGAATCAAAAATAATAAAGATTAAAAACCAAATAAAAACTAATAAAAATCAAAAACCGAATAAAAAATAATAATAATCAAAAACCGAATAAAAAATAATAAAACTTAAATGCCGAGCAAAAAATAATAAAAATTAAAAATCGAATCAAAATTAATAAAAATTAAAAACCGAACCAAAAATAATAAAAATTCAAAAATTACACAAAAATAATCAAAATTAAAAACCGAATTAAAAATAATATAAATTAATAACCGAATCAAAAATAATAAAAATTAAAAACCAAACCAAAAATAATAAAAATTAAAAACCGAACAAAAAAAAATAAAAATTCAAAAATGACCCAAAAATAATTAAAATTAAAAACCGAATTAAAAATAATATAAATTAATAATCGAATCAAAAATAATAAAAATTCAAAACCGAACTAAAAATAATAAAAATTAAAAACCGAACAAAAAATAATAAAAATTCAAAAATGACCCAAAAATAATCAAAATTAAAAACCGAATTAAAAATAATATAAATTAATAACCGAATGAAAAATAATAAAAATGCAAAAATGACCTAAAAATAATCAAAATTAAAAACCGAACTAAAAATAATAAAAATTCAAAAATGACCCAAAAATAATTAAAATTAAAAACCGAATTAAAAATAATATAAATTAATAACCGAATCAAAAATAATAAAAATTAAAAACGAACTAAAAATAATAAAAATTAAAAACCGAACAAAAAATAATAAAAATTCAAAAATTACCCAAAAATAATCAAAATTAAAAACCGAATTAAAAATAATATAAATTAATAACCGAATGAAAAATAATAAAAATGCAAAAATTTCCTAAAAATAATCAAAATTAAAAACCGAACTAAAAATTATATAAATTAATAACCGAATCGAAAATAATAAAAATTAAAAACCGAACTAAAAATAATATAAATTAAAAACCGAACAAAAAATAATAAAAATTCAAAAAGAAACCGAAAGTAATAAAAGTTAAAAAAACAAACCAAAAGAAATAAAAATTAAAGACCAACCCAATAGTAATAAAAATTTGAAAAAACGAACCAAAAATAATATAAATATAAAATTAATCATAAATTAATGAAAATTTAAAGAAGTAAACAAAAGATAATAATAATTAAAACAAGAAAAAAAATCAAAATTGAAAATCGAACAATAAATAATAAAAATAAAAAATTATTCTTAAATTAATAAAAATTTAAAGAAGTAAACAATAAAAAAAACTAAAACAAAAAATTAATAATCAAACTCGAAAAAACAAAAAAATAACAAATGAAAATTACTAAAGAGTAAATAGAATGAATAAAAAAAATGATTGTTACTAACAGCGAATATTTCATAACAAAAAAAAAAAGAACTAGCTTCGATTAAAATTAAAAATAATGTTGTTGTAAGCACAGTTTTAAAATTTGTGTCTAGGAAAATTTTCAAGTTGTTGATGTGTCTGTATACTATTATATACACCCATTTCTCTTTCGAGGGGAAGAAAATTTTCATAAGTATGTTCTTATTAGGAAATTTTGTGAATTTCACCATGCTCATTTGGATGCTAATGATTTTGAATGAGATCCTCTGTTGGTGAAAGAGAATTACAACATTGCGCGTTTACTACTATAGAGAAAGTGAATTTTAAGTAAAATTTCGGTTTTACTTATGCAGATTTATGTAAAGTTTCGTTGAACTTTATTAAAGGGGAGAGAGAGAGACAGAGTTTTACTTTATTAGAGAAAAGGAAAATTTAACTTTTGATAATAAGTTTTCTCAGTGTAACATTTGAATCTTTCCAGTTTTGTAAATTATAATTTACAGTATGAGAGACACAAAAATAAAAGGAAATTTGTAATGGAATTTTTCACCCCTTAGTTGAGGGGACGAAATATTTTTCTACAATTTTAAATTATTGTTATTTAATTATTTATTTAATTATTTATTTCAATTATTGTTATTTAATTATTTATTTAATTATTTATTTCAATTATTTATTTCAATTATTTATTTTAATTATTTACTTTAATTATTTCGAATTATAATTATTCTTAATTATTATTGTAATAATATCTCTTTAACTATTTTTATTTTTAACTATTTTTAATTATTTTATCAACTTTCTTCCGCGTTTTTTTATCAACAATTTTTTTCCACGTTTTTTACTTGCAGATTTTAATTATCATTGTTTATAATATTTTCTAGACTATTTTTAATTGTGACTAATATTTCTTGCACTAGATAATCATTATTAATTTTTCTCGATGTGAAAAATTTTAGATGACAATTTTTATTCCTACTTTAATTATTGTTATTACTTTTATTGTTTTATAAAATTTCTTTCACGTTTTTTTTACCTACAATATTGTAATAATATCTCTTTAACAATTTTCAATTGTTTTATAAATTTTCTTTTACATTTTTTCCCTTCATTTTTTTCCACGTTTTTTTACTTGCAAATTTTAATTATAATTGTTTATAATACTTTCTAGACTATTGTTAATTGTAAATAATATTTTTTGCAATAAATAATCATCGTATTATTAATTTTTCTCGAATTGAAAAATTTTAGTTGGCAATTTTTATTTCTATTTTAATTATTATTGTTTTATAAAATTTCTTTCACGTTTTTTTACTTTTACAATTTTTTCTCCATTTTTTGCTTGCAGATTTTAAATATCTTTTTGTTTATAATATTTCTAAACAATTGTTAATTGTAACTAATATTCATTGCAATAAATATATTGTAATAAATAGTCACTGTATTGTTAATTTTTTCTCAAATTGAAACATTTTAGTTCGCAATTTTTATTCTTATTTTAATTATTATTGTTTTATAAAATTTCTTTCACGTTTTTTCACTTAAAATTTGTTCCCCTATTTTTTACTTGTAGATTTTAATTAACATTGTTAATTAAATTAAAATTAAAATCTACAAGTAAAAAATAGGGGAACAAATTTTAAGTGAAAAAACGTGAAAGAAATTTTATAAAACAATAATAATTAAAATAAGAATAAAAATTGCCAACTAAAATTTTTCAATTCGAGAAAAAATTAACAATACAGTGAATTGTAAATAATATTTATGGCAATAAATATAATCATTATTAATTCTTCTCCAATTGAAAAATTTCAGTTGACAATTTTTATTCTTATTTTAATTGTTGTTTTATAAAATTTCTTTTTCACGTTTTTCTACCTCAATTTTTTTCCACTTTTCTTACTTGCAGATTTTAATTATTATTTTGTTCATGATATTTTCTAGACTATTGTTAATTGTAACTAATATTTTTTGTAATAAATAATTTATTGTAATAAATAATTTATTGTAATAAATAATTTATTGTAATAAATAATTTTTGCAATAAATAATTTATTGTAATAAATAATTTTTTGCAATAAATAATTTATTGTAATAAATAATCATCCTACTGTTAATTTTTCTCGAATTGAAAAATTTTAGTTAAAAATGTTTATTCCTATTCTTCGAGAGACAAAATTGGAAAATAAAAAAGAAAACAAAGTGTGTAAATCCAAAGTCTGCAAGAAAATATAGTAAAAAAGTTTCATTTGAATAAAATGTATTGTACACATTTTCTGATAATTGAAATCTTTTTTCCTCCCTGTTTTGTGTGTGTGTGTGTAATAGAATATTATTCGTATTCTAAAATGCAAATAGGAATGTAATCTTCTTTAAGAATCGAAGCAAATACAAAAGCAATCTGATCAAGTTTCATTACGGTTACGATGGTAATAAGAAGGTAAAGAATAGAAAGTACAGCTGAAAGGTGAAATTAAATGAGTGTCGGGAGTAAAAATGTACGAGTCTCATAATCGCAGACTCTCCTTTTTCCCTTTTCTCGAACTTGATACTAAATAGAAAAAGGGATTTCTCCACATTTAGTGATTGAATTTTCCAATATTTTTCCTTCCACTCTTTACTTTTCATTTTATACACACTAGAAAAAGAAAATCTACAACAAATCATGTTTTTTTTCTTCATTTTCTCTTTCTCCTTGAAATTAATGTTGAAAATCGTTTTTTAACTTCATTTTCTTTTTCTCCTTGAAATTAATTTTAAAAATCGTTTTTTAACTTCATTAACTTAAAATCGTTTTTTCTTCTTCAATTGATTAAAAGTTTTTTCATTAAATTGATTAAAATTTTTTTTCTCTAAATTAATTTTGTTTTATTTTTTTTATTTTATTTTTAATTTTTTTTTTCTCTAAATAATAAATAATCAATAAAATTAATTTGTGTCCCTGAAGTTGACATCGATGCTTAGCATCGAAAAATATTTGTTGTATAAAACCAAAAATATCACTCAATTTTTTCCAAAGTTATAAATTAAAAAAATTAAATAGTTTTTTTACAACTTAAAACTTAGGGAAAAATTGAGTGATTTTTTGGTTTTGCACAACAAATACTTTTCGAAATATAAAAATATAAATATAATAATAATATGTATGAAAATATTTGTTGTACAAAACCAAAAAAATCACTCAATTCTTTCCAATGTTTTAAGTTAAAAAAATACTAGGATAGTTTTTTTTACAACTTCAGGTATTAATTTAATAAATTAATGTATAATTAGTTACTAATTAAATAATTATTTAAAAAAAAAAATAAAATGAAAATTTTTCTTTGAACGCTAAACAATAATAATTATTTATATTCAATTTGCCCGAGGGGATGTTTGCTTCCATTAAATTCGTTATTTACATAAAAGTTTATGGTGAATTCGTGGAATGTTATTAGACACGCACATGTCATTTTTGATCGGGAAAGTGTAATAACAAAGGGGGTGCCTCGCGCTTGTGAATAAGTAACACACAAGGATCAAGACGACGGATATCAGGCGAGTGTCTTTTGACAAAAGCAGAGAATCAGGAAGTAATAATATTGTGAAAAGAAATGTCACAAGAGGGATGGCATGTTGTGTCGAGCAAAAGTGTGTATATGTGTCTCCATGTCTATGTGCGTGAATCAACTAAAAAGTAAAGTGCCTCTCGTGTCAAAGGTTGAAAATAATTCAAATTGAAAGGCCCCGGATAGAAAAAGAGAGAGAAAGAAAGTAACGAATGAAAATGGGGGGGGGGGAAATTGCATTTTTTACATTTTTTTTTGCTTCTTTTTTCCTCCTTTTTTCCTCCTCTTTTTACGCTCTTATTCTAAAAGCGAAAAAATTTAAATTATTCGAAAACAAAAAAGTTTTTCAGTTGTAAATGTAAATAAATAAATAAATAAATAACGAAATAAATAAATAATGAATAAATAAATAACGAAATAAATAAATAATAAATAAATAACGAAATAAATAAATAATAAATAAATAAATAACGAAATAAATAAATAATAAATAAATAAATAACGAAATAAATAAATAAAAAATAAATAACGAAATAAATAAATAAATAATAAATAAATAACGAAATAAATAAATAAATAATAAATAAATAAAATACTACCAATTTATCACTTTGTTATTTTTAATTATTATTACTAAACATGAGGTTATAACTTTACATTGGCAATTCGTTTGCAACGATTCAATTAATTTTCATAAACAATAAAATAATTCGCCGAATTTCAATTATTATTTTTAATAAAATTTTATATATATTAAATGATTTCCACGAAAAATGCTGACAAAATTTTATTACAATTTTTTGAAAGAATTCAATTTTATTTCTCAAAATTTCGATAGAAATAAAATTTTCCTTCGTCGAGAAATTTTTCCAAAGTTTTTCAATACAATTGAATTTTATTAGAAGAATTTTATTGCTTTAGAAAAAAATTGATTTTTAGCAAATGTTTCCAAACTTCTCCAAAATTCAATTTTTAAGTGTTTTCAACAAAAATTTGAAATAATTTTTTAATTCTTCTCATCTTTTTAAATTAATTATCATTTCTTTAGAATTAATTAAAAAATAAAGAAGAACTAAAAAATTATTTTTAATTATTATTTTTTTATAATTAATTTAAAAATTAAGAAGAAGAATTAAAAAATTAGGTTTAATTATTATTTTTTTATAATTAATTAAAAAATTAAGAAGAATTAAAAAATTATTTCAAATTTTCAAGTATTTTCAACAAAAATTTGAAATAATTTTTTAATTCTTCTTTATTTTTTAATTAATTATTATTTTTTTGATAATTAATTTTTAAAATTGACAATTTTATTTTTTAAAAAAAAGTAAGTAAGAAATTAGCAAGTAATTGTTGCTAATAGAAAACGAATTAAAAATACTAAAAAAAAATTAATAACAAACAGTTATAGAAAAAAAATTAATAACAAACAGTTATAGAAAAATAAATTAATAACAAACAGTTATAAAAAAAATTAATAACAAACAGTTGTAAAAAAAATTAATAACAAACAGTTATAAAAAAATTAATAACAAACAGTTATAAAAAAAATTCATAACAAACAGTTATAAAAAAAATTAATAACAAACAGTTACAAAAAAGTAAATTAATAACAAAGTTGTAAAAAAATTAATAAAAAAATATATGCAAATAAATAATTAAACAGAGAAAGGGAGCACAAGACACTGTGATTGAATGAAAAAAAATTCCCTTTCGTAAAATGCAAGTTACACATTATATTGTTACAGTAAAATGCACAATGCGAATAAAATATACTGTCGCTCTGTAATCATCGAAAATCTGCGGCCAGACGTCCTTCTAAACGAGTTCTGCATTTACTGAGACAAAAACTTGCACATATATATATATATATATACCACACAGGCACACACGTATAAAGAGGACACTATCGACCTTTTTTGAAAACTTTTTTTTTCTCGCCTTTTGTGTCACGACTGATTTCTTTTTATGCAATGCAAGCCTCTCTTTTCCTTTGTGATTCGATTTATGTTCAAACGAATAAAAAAAAATTTTCACTCTTTATTTATTTGAATAAATAAAAATTTTAATGTAAATTAAATTAAATAAGAAAAACTCTAGGGAATTTATAATTTGTAATATTTTGTAAATTAAATGGTAAAAGTCCTACGAAGTTAATAAATTATAATATTTTATAAATTAAATAATAAAAGTCCTACGAAATTTATAGTTTATAATATTTTATAAATTAAATAGTAAAAGTCCTACGAAATTTATAATTTATATTTTATAAATTAAATAGTAAAAGTCCTACGAAATTTATAATTTATATTTTATAAATTAAATAATAAAAGTCCTACGAAATTTATAATTTATAATATTTTATAAATTAAATAGTAAAAGTCCTACAAAATTAATAAATTATAATATTTTACAAATTAAAAATATTAGGATTCTAATTATTAAATTTTCAATTCCTCGGCGGGGATTCGAACGCGGGACTCTTATCCCGAATTCAGACTTCTAGCGGCTTTAACCACCGCGGCTATTTCGCAACTATTTTAATTAATCCTTTTTTCAATATTATTTCATTTATATTATCAAGTAATTAAAAAAACCTTTTTCGTTCGTTTGCTAATTAAATATTTTTACTTCACAACACTAGTTAATTGTATATTCTTCGCTTTTTTCAATAAATAAAAAAAAATATTCATTATAATACTGAATTTTCTGGTATTTAATTATTTTTTCATAATTCATAATATTTGATACAATAAATATTATGAAGCAAATGTAAAAAAAATTTCTTTCAGTTTATTAATAAACGGAATAAAACAATGCGGTATTCGTATTGTATTAACACAATTAAAATCGTTATTATTAAAATAAAGAATAGAATTTTTTTCGAATAGAATAATATTTTTACATAATTATACTTTTTTTTGTTTTATTTATAAATTAAGCCGAATAAAAATATAAATTAAACCGAAAAAAATATAAATAAAACTGAATAAAAATATAAATTAAACAGAAGAAAAATATAAATTAAAGAAAAAAATGTTTTTGTTTGTTTTATCTAAATTAAAGAATGGAATTTTTTCAAATAGAATAATATTTTTAAATAATTATACATTTTTTATACGTCGGTGAAGTTTGCAACGTTTATGATCAACGATTGAAAGAAAAAAAATCATTTTCCCACCAAAAAGAATGAAGATTTTTGTTCACAAATTTTTTTTTTTTGTAAATCATTATTCAAAAAATAAAATGTATTATTTCCTGTACAAAAATTTGGAAAAAAATTGCATAAAAAAATATTTTTTATCAGAAATCGTTTACTATAAACGTTGTTAACTTCACCAACGTTTTTTTATTTTATTTATGAATTAACTAGAATAAAAATATGAATTAAACAGAATAAAAATATAAATTAAACATAATGAAAATATGAATTAAACAGAATAAAAATATAAATTAAAAAAAAAAAATAAAAAAGTATTAAATGTATTATAACTTAAGGGCACATAATAGTTATTATAAATTATATAATATTTGCAATTACGTTTTATAAAATTATTGTAAAAAAATTATATAATGCTTTATATAACAATTATTAAGGTGTGAAAAATTGTCAAGAGTTGAGAAAAAAAAATAGAAATTATAATAAATTGCAATGATCGTTAAAAAAGATTGAAAGGATCACACCATTCATATTATTATACATATATATAATATAATAAGAGTAAATTTTTGTGTTTGTATGTGTTTGTATATAAATGTTGTACCTGTAAGTGTGCCCTTCCTTTCCCTTTGCAAGGTCATAAAAAAGTGCAGTGCGTATGTGGCGCACCCGAGGGCGAAAGAAGACTCTCCTCTTCCTCCTCCTCCTCCTCATTCTCCTCACGTCCTTCATTGTGTCTCAAGGTCTTTTCTCTTTACACACATACACAAACACAGACACTTGTCTTTTATTACTAAAAAACACTACGAAATTATTCTTGGAATATTTTAAGTTCCTTAACTGTGCAATCGCGGGAAAGGGAAACTAAGAGAGAGAGAGAGAGAAAAAGGAAAAAAAGAGAGAGAAAGAAAAAGGGAAAAAAAGAGAATGAGAGAGAAAGGAAAAAAGAGAGTGAGAGAGAGAAAAAAAGAAAGAGAGAGAGAGTTGGATCATAGGTAGCCGCTCGCTTATCAATAAAATCAGCACCTAAAGGAAAAATGCTAATGATTTTGTTAATTAAAAGCCGCGCGCGCGCGAGTGCGAAAAAGTTAAGTCTTGTAAATT
This sequence comes from Leptopilina drosophilae, assembly GCA_032873175.1. Classification (NCBI taxonomy): domain Eukaryota; kingdom Metazoa; phylum Arthropoda; class Insecta; order Hymenoptera; family Figitidae; genus Leptopilina; species Leptopilina drosophilae. Next base: position 2,522,561 of record CM065485.1, on the reverse strand, counting down.
AATTTATAGGCTTTGCGAAATTTTTCTCTCCTTTTTTTTCACTATCTTTCATCATTTGGATATAAATTTCAAAAGGAATTTTAGTTTTCGCTTTTAATGGAAAATTTCCTTCTTACGCAAAAATAGTTGTAGAAAAAAATTCCTTCTGAATAAGCAAACAAACAAAATTGAAATACATTTAAAAAGAGTAAATAAACGAATCGTAACTAATAAAAAATTATTTAACTAAATCAACAAAATTTCCATAAAAAATGGGTTAAAAAATAAATAATAAATAGTAAATAAACAAATCTGAAATAATAAAAAAATATTTAACTAAATTAACAAAATTTCAATGAAAAATGGATAAAATAATAAGTAATAAATCAACGAATCTTAAATAATAAAAAAAATTTTTTAACTACATTAACAAAATTTCAAAAAAAAAATGGGTAAAATAATAAATAGTAAACATTATTTAACAAATTTAATTACTGAATTGAAGCATAAGTTAGATATTAAAAAATTATTAGAAAAACGAGTGCGAATAAGAAAAATATAATTAAAAAAAAATTGAACAACATTGAATAATTAATAGAGAAAGATTAACCAAATAACAAATATATATTAACTAAATGTTAGCAAATTTTGAGTATTAAAAAATGTATAAAAATAAAAAATTTATAAAAAATTTATAAAAATAAAAAATTTATAAAAAATTTATAAAAATAAAAAATTTATAAAAAATTTATAAAAATAAAAAATTTATAAAAAATTTATAAAAATAAAAAATTTATAAAAAATTTATAAAAATAAAAAATTTATAAATAAAAAATAATTTTAAAAAATAAGCAAACAATAAATGTAAAAAATAGCAAATAATTTAAAAAAATTAAATGAACAGAAAAGTATGAACAAAATAAATATTGTCCAATGAGTAGAAAATATTCTTTAAAAAAACAAAAAAATTAAACTGAATATTAAAAAAATATTGAGTGAAAGAAAAAATGGACAATTAATTGATAAAAGAAATTGAATTATTTGTTTTTATCTTTTAAAAAAAAAACTAATGACTAATGTAGTTAGAAAGGCGAAAACCCATCCAACCCCCTCTCTGCACTCTTAAATTGTAGGAAACAAAAGAAAATGGGAAAATGTTACTTCTTAGGATTTTGCAGGTCTAAACACGCTTGAAGAAAGCAATAAAGATAAGGACAAGAGAAGAGGTATCAACAAGTTTTCTATAGTGAAGGACATTGACTTGTTTACATTGAGAAAAACTAATTTCGAAACGGAATATTATTTCAATTTCAAATTCAAATTTTTATTTTTAATAGTTTTTAATAATTTTTAATTATTTTTAACGATTTTTAACTATTTTAAATAATTTTAAACGATTTTTAACGATTTTAAATAATTTTTAATGATTTTTAATAATTTTTAATTATTTTTAATTACTTTTAAGGATTTTTAATTACTTTTAAGGATTTTTAACCATTTTGAATCATTTTTAATGATATTTAATAATTTTTCATAATTTAACTTTTAATCATTTTCAATTTAAATTTAACTACATTTTATTAGCTAAATTATAATTTCAACTTAAATTTTTACTAATTGTTTGATTTAAATTTCTATAAATTTTAATTTTCTACTAAAAAAATTTTAATTTTCAACATAATTTTGACTTTTTAATTTTTATTAATAATTTCGATTTTAATTTACCACTAAATTTTAATTAAATTATTTTTACAAATTTTGATTTTAATTTTCACCCTAATTTGTATTTCTACTATTTTTTTCATTTTTATCTAATTTTAGTTTCAAATAATTGTGCAACAAAAACATAATCAACTATAAATAAAAAAATTAATATTCGTTTCGAAACTAAAATATGAATTCTCAAATTTCATTCAAAACTGTTTTTATAACTGGAAATACTTGTTGATTTGTTTAACAAATTATGTAACTCTTTAATATGAAAAATATTTAAAATTTAAAAAAAAAATTTTAATTTAATTTAGTTTAATTTTTTTAAATTTTTATTTCGATTATATTGTTAATATTTAAAAAAAACACTTTAAAAACACTAAAAACACTGATTTTATTCACTTCGAGCGACTTGACTGAGAAACACAAAAAATTGGAAGCACAAAAAAAAATATTTTTGGAAAATATCTTTCTTAATTTTTCACACGTTGTCTGAGGAACGCGGTCATTGAACTGAGCTCAACGAAGGCAAAAACCCTTGATCGAACCCCCTCTCTACTTCCTATATTTATTGCCGAAGAAAAGAAAAGATTTTCCTACTTTGAATTTCGCAGGTCTAAACATGTTTCAAGAAAGAAAAGATAAGGACAATAGAGGAAAACATCAACAACTTTTCCAACAAAGCCGAAGGTCATTCGCTTGTTTACATTGAGAAATACCAATTATCAAGTTCTAAAAAATTTTTTCGAAATTGAAAAATAAAATATTTTAAATTATTGAAAAATCATTACAATATAATTTCAATTTAACTGATTTTTTAACTAATTTTAATTTATGGGAGAAAATAAAGGGGAATTAAATTTTTAATTTTATTAAGTTAAGTTTTTTTTTTTATTTATTTTTTTTTTTATCTTTATCTTTATACATTTTACTAAAAATCCACCCCCCCCCCCTTCTATACAATAATTTAAAAAAATTTTTAATAAACACTTGATAATATTAAATAAAATTAATTACTTTTAGTAAATTTCAATAATTTATAGTATTTTACGCTTGTTAAAAATTGCTAAAAATAATTTTTTTGTTAATTTGACATAATAAACAGTAATTTAATTTTTAATTCCGTCCCGCACTGAGAAAATTTATTTTGATTCAGATAATCGATTACTTGTCTAATATCAAATAAATATTTACTTGAATCAAGTAATTTATATTTGAAGCAAATAATTTTTATTCGAAAGAAATAATTTATATTTGAAAGAAATAATTTTTATTTGAATCAAATAATTTATATTTGAAAGAAATAATTTTTAATTGAATAATAATTGAATAATTGAATAATTGAATAATTGAATAATTGAATTGAATAATTGAAATAATTTTTAATTTATATTTGAAACAAATAATTTTTATTTAATTCAATTAATTTTTATTTCAATCAAATAATTTTTATTTCAATCAAATAATTTTTATTTCAATCAAATAATTTTTATTTCAATCAACGAAATAGTTAAAATCAATAAATACTTCAAATGTTCAAATACTAAAATTATTATTGGTTCAAATCCAAAATTTATTTAAATAAATGGAAAAAAATTGAACAAAACTTGATTTAAGTAAACATATTTGATAATAGACAAGTAATCAATTACTCAATTCAAACAAATTTTTTCCTCTGTTAAACAGTAATTTTTCTCCATGAAAAACAATGAAATATTTTAGAAATTTTTTTTTAATTTTGTAAAATTTAATTAAATCCAATAAGTTGATTCTCTTTTATTTTAATTAACAAAACGTATAACTGTGAAAAAAAATGGTAGTAAAAATTTTCAATAGGAAATGAAAGTTAAACAATTTAGTCGTGAAGTGTGTATATATATTTATGTGTGTGTGTTTGTTTCGAAGTGTATATATGCATTTTACAGCAAAGTAATAAAATGAGGATTCAACATGAAGGAACACATAATAGCCCATGGTTATAACTCATTGACGAATTAATGGATCCATGCACAATGTATATACGACCACTATGTGCACTATGCTCAACATAAAATACACACCATTAGTGAATGTAATTTTTCGCCCCCCCCCCAAAAAAAAAATATATACCATATACAATTTTCACTCATCCCCCAAAAAAGAAGGAAAATAAATAAATAATTTTCATCTCCCATGGGAGGCATTTTATTAATAATGCAAAAAACAATTTTTCTCATTGCATTGTTATTTTAGATTTAGTTATTTTTTTTCATTTTTCTCTCTTTTGTTTCTCTTTACAAGTTCGGACACTTTGCAATAAAATCCAAAGAGGATTTTTATTATTATTTTTATGCTAATAAATTATTGTTTAGTTTCAAAATTGCAAATTATAAAAAAATAGAATCAGGTATTGAATTTTTTTAATTATTATTATTATTATTATTATTATTATTATTATTATTATTATTATTTTATCATTATTTTATCATTATTTTATCATTATTATTATTATTTGTATTTTTATATTGTATTGTTCCTATTTTTTTCTTTTTTTCCTGTTTTAATTATTATTATTATATTAGTTTGATTAAAATAATAATAGAATAGATTTCATGGAAATGGTAAAAAATAAAAAACGAGAAGAAAAAAAAGAATGGAAGAAATAAACTAAAAAATAAAAAAAAAATGAACAAAAATTAGAAAGTAAAAATAAAAAACAAAAAAAAAAAGAAAGGCAAGATGAAAAAATAGGTTAAAAAATAGAAAAGAAGAAAATGTAAAAAACTGAAAAATGGACAAAGAACAAACAAAAGAAAAACAGAGAGTAAAAATTAATTAAAAAAGAATTTAAAGAATTTAAAGAAGAATAAGAGAAACGAAAATAATTAAAAGTATAAAATAAGAAGAGAAAAAGAAAAAACAAAAAATGAATACAGACACGAGTAAAATAAAAAAAACAAAAAGAAAATTTAATAAAAAAACATGAGGAAAAATGAATGAAAAAAAATAAAAAGAAATACTTAACAAAAAAACAGGAATAAAAAATATAGAAAAAAAGGAAAAAAATAAGAACGAAGAGAAGGAAAAGTAAAGAAAAGAGAAAATAAATTAAACAAAGAATAAAGAAAAAGAATCTGGAAAAAATAAACAAAAAAAACAGTAAGAAGTGAATAAATAAATAAAAAATGTAATAAAAATTGTGCAAAAAAACGAAAAGATAATGTAATCAAAGAAAAAAATTAATAAAAAATTAATTAATTATAAAAAATATAAGGAATTTAAAAATTATTATTAATAATAATAATAATAATAATAATAATAACTTTTTATACTAAAAATTAATTAACTAATTTTATACTTTATTAAAAGTTTTTTTAGTAGTTTATTTATAATTATATTAATTTAATTAATAAAAAATGAAACGAAAAATCAAAAGGAATGAACAAAGCAGAAAAACGTTAACAAAATGTTTTTACATTTTGTCACTGTTTCTTTGCTTTGTTCAACAAACGAAATGGAAATAAAACAGTCCGAAAAATACAAAATGGAAAAAAAATTAAAATAGAAGAAAAGAATAAATCAATAATTCAATGTAATAATTAACAATAATAAATTTACAAATAATAATTAAATGCCAGCAACTAATTAAAATTACGAAAATTAATTAATATACAAAAAAGAAAGAAACAACATTACTTCCATCAAACAATTATATGCATTGAGAAAGATACAAAAAATTTTCGGTCCAGAAAATCAGATCAAATGGATTTAAGAAAGATTTTTCGAAAATTTACATTAAAGATTGCCGTCTAAGATTTTCAGGTCTTTTGAAGTTTTACCTTTGGGATTTTATCTCTACGTGCTTTTTAAAGCGGAAGGTTCCATTCTATATCCGAATAAGAAGAAAAAAAACGAAGAAGACGAAAACGAAGATGAAGACGAAGAAGAAGAAGAAGAAGCAAGTTTGTTATATTCTCAACGATATAACTCAAAAGCAACAAATACTCTATATACTCTGAAGAATATTTAACGATCTGCCCCATGTTGGAATCTCTTCGAATGCGGATAAGCGGTTACGGATAAAAGATGAAAAGGACGAATGAATTACTTTAATCTGAAAGATCGCAAATTCGTTTCTACCAAGTAGTAGTAGTAGTAAAAGTACTAGTAGTAGTGAGATTCTGTCTTCTTTTGAGTTGGTTACTCTTTGGAAAACGTCGCATTACTTTATTTATTCATGTTTCTTGCTTATTCCCCCCCCCCTTTAACTCTCTTTCTTGCTTTTCTATTTTCCAAAAGATATTTTCTTCTATATATGAAAAAATCACTTACAAAACAAAAAAAAGGGGAAAAAAACAAATTACAAAGTAAATATTGAAGAAAAGATCTACTTTCAATTTTCTGTCTCTCAATTTTCAATCAGAAAAATATTTCGAATTGGAAAATGTACTTTGGAGAATAAAGGGAATTTTATTAATTTTATTAATATTATTAACTTTATTAATTTTATAAATTTTATTAATCTTATTAACTTTATTAACTTTATTAATTTTATTAATTTTATTAATTTTATTAATTTTATTAATTTCATTAATATTATTAACTTTATTAATTTTATTAATTTTACTAATTTTATTAATTCTATTAACTTTATTAATTTTATTAATATTATTAACTTTATTAATTTTATAAATTTTATTAATCTTATGAACTTTATTAACTTTATTATTTTTATTAATTTTATTAATTTTACCAAAATACATTTTTTACTATTCCGTCATTATTATCTATAAATTATATCTATAAATTATTATCTATAAATAAATAATCTATTATTATTTATAAATTTTATTAATCTTATTAACTTTATTAACTTTATTATTTTTATTAATTTTATTAATTTTACCAAAATAGATTTTTTACTATTCCGTCATTATTATCTCTTCTACAAAATTTCATAGTCTATGCACAGTCACATTTATAGTTTTAAATCAAAACAAAAAAAAGGGGAAAAAATCCTAAAATTTCGAACATATACAAATAAACAAAAATATTTTTATTACTTCCTTTAATTTGATTCTAATTATTTTTCAATTTTTAATTTCATTGCCTAAGCTTTTATTCTTCATAACTGAAAAATTTATATTTCACTAAAAAAAATTTTTAAATTGCAATATTTTTTCATTTCAGTTTGGAAATTTTGAAAAATATTAAAATAGAAGAAAAATAATAATTAAAAAATAATTAATGTTTCAAAACTTGAATGTTTAATACAAGGGAATTTTTTTAAAATATTGGAATAGAAAAAATATTACGTTTATTTTTAATGTTTAAAACAAGAAATTCCTAAAATTTCAAACATACAAATAAACGAAGATATTTTTATTACTTCCTTAAATTTGATTCTAATTATTTTTTAATTTTCAATTTGATTACTTAAACTTTTGTTGCTCATAACTGAAAAATTTATATTTCACTAAAAAAAAGTTTTAAAATTGCAATATTTTGTTTTAAAAACTGAAAATTTTTATGAAACAAGAAAATTTTTTTAGAATATTGGAATAGAAAAAATATTACGTTTATTTTGAATGTTTAAAACAAGAGAATTATTTAAAAATATTGAAGTAGAAAAAAATATTACGTTATTTTTTAATGTTTGAAAGAAGAGAATTTTTTTGGATTTTAAATTAAGGGATGAGGGATTTGGATAGTCCGTGCCTTCAATATTTTTCGTGTATTTTTTTTAATAAACGAAAAAAAAGTTTAGAATTTAAAAAAAAATTGAGAGTAGAGTGTAAAAAATTTTCCCGGCACTTTAAAACATTAAAAGTTGCAATTCGGGAATGGAAAATGTTTTTGAAAAAGAATTCCAAAAAGCGGAACAATTTCAGTAATGTAACTTTAAAAAATTCAGTTGTCGTTTAAACTGGGGAAAAAAATTTTTTTTTCATTCAATTTAGTAACTTGACTGTAAGTGGAAGTAAAATTGTTCACACTTGTGAATAGTTTTTTCTAAGTTAATTTAAAGAAAAAAATTTTTTTAACAAAAATTCTTAACAAAAATGTTTTTCAAACAAAAATTCTTAACAAAAATTTATTTTTCAGTAAAACAAAAGTCTATAAATTGCAATATCTTTAAAATTAGGAAAAAGAAGAAAAAGCGAAGATCTGAAAATATTTTTATTTTAAAAAATAAATAATTTAAAATAACAGTTTATTTTTAATTTCAAATGAATTTTATTTTTAATAAAAATACAATAATTAAGAAAAATTATAAATTAGGCAAAAATTCCTTTTAATAAAAATACAAAAATTAAGAAAAATTATAAATTAGGTAAAAATTCCTTTTAATGAAACTGAATAATTTTAGATCAAAGTGGTAGCAAAAAAATATGAAACAATAACAAAAATATAAAATTCTGAATAAGAAATAGATTTCTAAGAGTTTAAAATCTTTTTGAGTGATTTGGAAAGATCTTTTGCAAAACAAAAGCAAAAGAAAGAATACTATTTCCTATTTCTTGAAATCCTTGAAAGTGGTCAACGAGAATCGATTTCTTTTGCTCACAAACCTCAATTATTATTATTGAGAATTTTATATTTTCCTGTAGATAAAATGTACAGTATTTTTCGAAAAAACGAAACTAATGGAACATTAATTTTCAATTTCAATTTAATTTCTTTTCATTTTTTGATAAGTGGAACTTTTTTTTTATATTTTCAATTTAGTTTCGTTTTTCTATTTCTGGAAAAGAAATTACTTATTTTTAGTTAATTAAATTTTTCTTTACTTTTAATATTCAATTTTTTTTTACTTATTTATTCTTTACGAAACACAAAAAAAAATAAAACACATTTGAAATTTTGCAATTCTAAGCAAGTAAATTTTACCACTTCTAAAAAATTTTTTAAATTAAATTTAGACTAAATTTTACTATTTCTATGACAAAGTTGTATTTTTAGAATAAATTTCCCTATTTTTTAAAAAATAAATTAAATTATTATTTTCAAAAAAATGTTTACTAATCTCAGTAGCAAATTTTACTAATTTCAGAATAAATGCTATTTTAATTTTGACAGAAAAAATAATATCTAGAAATTAATAAATACAGAAGTAATAATACGTGGAAATTAATATTGATTATTACAAAAAAAAACGTACGGGAAAATTGTTTAAACAAATTAATAAAAATTAAAATTTTCTTGAAAACTGTTAAAAGCTAATTGATTAGCTAATTGATTCTACATAGAAAATTAAAAATTTTTTGTATATGTCATTTTTCGTATTTCGTTTACAAAATTGTTATAAACAAATTATGTTGTATAAAGATTTTTTTTTATCGCAAACATAAAATGGATTTTAAGTTTTACAATTAGATTCATAGGCAAATTGAAAAAAAAAGATAAAGATGTTTTAATGTTTACAGTTTTTGATTGTTTAACAACAATTGTTTAAACAATTTGATTAAATCTAACAATTTTTAATAATTTGTTACATGATTTGTTTATAACAATTCAATAAAGTGCGATTTGGAAAAAAAACCTTTACAAAACTTTTCTTATTTTTCCCAAAGAATCGAATGGTATTAAGTGTTTCGAAAAATTGCTAAACTTAACTATTTTGTTTAAACAATTGTTGCTAAATAATTGAAAACTAAAAATATAGGTCTATTTTTTTCAATTCGGCTATGAATTTAATTGTTAGTTTTCCTAAAGATTCATTTGTTTATGTTTGTAAGGAAACACTTTTTATCAAGCATAATTTGTTTATAACAATTTTATTATTTAAAATTTTTTTTTTAAATAGAAAAAATTTTACTCGGAGAAAAATATGCTCCACACAATAGTTTTTTAACTTTTGACACAGAATCGACGAGCGAGTTAAAAGTTTTCAAATTTTTTTTCAAATTTTTATTAACGTGTTTAGTCAATTATTGTTTAAACAATTGGAAATTAAAAACAAGTGTACCTTTTTTCAATTTGCCTATGAATCCATTTGTAATTTTACTTAAAATCAATTTGTTTACGTTTGGGATGAAACTTTTTTGTGATGAAATTTTTTCTAGCATAATTTGTTTATAACAATTTTATTATTTAAAATTTTTTTTTTAAATGGAAAAAATTTTTACTTGGAGAAAAATATGCTCCACACAATAGTTTTTTAACTTTTGACACAGAATCGACGAGCGAGTTAAAAGTTTTCAAAGTTTTTTTCAAATTTTTATTAATTTGTTTAGTCAATTATTGTTTAAACAATTGGAAATTAAAAACAAGTGTACCTTTTTTCAATTTGCCTATGAATCCATTTGTAATTTTACTTAAAATCAATTTATTTACGTTTGGGATGGAACTTTTTTGTGATGAAAATTTTTCCAGCCTAATTTGTTTATAACAATTTCATAAACAAAATACGATTTGAAGAAAAATATGCTCCCTTTCAAAATATTTTTTTAATTTATCACATGGATTATAAAATATATTGATTAGACTTAACAGTTTTCAGAATTTTTGAATTTTTATTAATTTGTTTAGACAATTATTGTTTAAAGCAATGGAAAATTAAAAACACGTATATTTTTTTTTTACTTTTGTCTATGAATCCAATTGTTTCCTTTCTCTAAAAAGGAAGTACTTACTTTCCCTAATAAAAAATAAAAAATAAGAAATAAAAAATTGGAAATAAAAAATTAGAAATAAAAAATTAGAAATAAAAAATAAATAATAAAAAATAAGAAATAAAAAATTGGAAATAAAAAATAAGAAATAAAAAATTAGAAATAAAAAATAAATAATAAAAAATAAGAAATAAAAAATTGGAAATAAAAAATTAGAAATAAATAATAAATAATAAAAAATAAGAAATACAAAATTGGAAATAAAAAATTAGAAATAAAAAATTAGAAATAAAAAATAAATAATAAAAAATAAGAAATAAAAAATTGGAAATAAAAAATTGGAAATAAAAAATTAGAAATAAAAATAAATAATAAAAAATAAGAAATAAAAAATTGGAAATAAAAAATTGGAAATAAAAAATTAGAAATAATTGGAAATAAAAAATAAATAAATGATAAAAAATCAAAAACAGAAAAATCGGTTTTTTTGATAAAAATAAATAAATTTCCCTTTTTTTTTTTATTAATTGAAAAAAGAGGCAGTGTTTGTGTTTGTTTGTCGGAGAGTGGGGAGGGGGGATGGAGGAAGGGTTTTGTGGTGAATCGTTACGTTACTGTGGGTGTAGAGGAATATAACGCGGAGCGTGGACTAACCCGTCAAGTTCATATTGCCGGTTTCCTGTCATTAACGTACCGCATCTCGCGCACCAAAACCCCGACGTATTTCTACGTACATATACACTCTCTCTCTCGTTACATTCACATTGAAGCGTCTACAATGCTACATGAATATCGTTTCATCTAGTGCACAGCATGATCAGCGCAAATCCACACACATCCATCTCTCCAGTATAACAACGTTGCTGGCTCGCTCTCGTTATGAAATAATCATTAATAAAACGCCAATTAACTGAAACAAACTTTTATCAAACATTTCGCCGACAGTTCGGCAAAAATCTATTTCTCTTCATTTTCGAGAAAATGGATAGATCCCATTTTTTACACGCGATTCCCTCTCTCTCACTCTCTCTTTATGTGCGTTATTTTTATTTTTGTTGTTGTTGTAATTTTGCAAAAATTAAAATAGTACTGTACTTTTTTGGGGATTTGCATAAACATTTAATTTTGCACTGAAAAAGAAAATTTATTTGATTCTAATATTTTGATTAATTGACTATTATTGTTAATTAAATATTAAATTGAATCAAATAATTGAAATGATAAAATAAATAATTGAAATATAAATAATTCAAATAATTGAAATAATAAAATAAATAATTCAAATAATTGAAATAATAATTCAAATAATTGAAATAATAAAATAAATAATTGAAATAATAAAATAAATAATTTAAATAATTGAAATAATAAAATAAATAATTCAAATAATTGAAATACAAACATTCAAATAATTGATATATTAACTATTGAAATATAAACAATTGAAATAATAAAATAAATCATTTAAATAATTGAAATAATAAAATAAATAATTCAAATAATTAAAATAATAAAATAAATAATTCAAATAATTGAAATAATAAAATAAATAATTCAAATAATTGAAATACAAACAATATCAAATAATTGATATATTAACTATTGAAATATAAAAAATTGAAATAATAAAATAAATAAATCAAATAATTGAAATAATAAAACAAATAATTCAAATAATTGAATTCACGAAAAAAAAAATTTCCACCTAGAACAACTACAAATTTCACTATATCAGCGAAATTTTTAATTATTGCAACGAATAGTTTCGCTTTTTAAAAAAATTCTTTCGTTACTTCAGCGAAAGTAATCGCTGTTCCACTTAAAGATTTTTTTTTCGTGAAGTTAATTAAATGGTATTTGCCTTAAATACCGAAATTATTGGTTCGAATACAATTTAATTGAGTCCAATAAACATCTACTTGATTCAAGTAAATATTTAATTGATAATAATAATCGATTGACAATAATTGATTATTTTAATCAAATAAACTTTTTTAGTGCGTTTTGCCCTGAATTTTTCCCCATTTCCTTTTTTTTTATTTTCTTCCCTAACTCTATAAAGAATGATTCACTCTAAAAATGATTTAATACTCAAAAAAGTTCTTATTATATTTATTCACGATTTTCTTTAATTGTAAAATTATTCAAAAACATCAAGAAATTCTTTTTCTTAAATAAATATTGAATTATTGTTATTCTTCCATAGGAATTAAAATTCTCCAAAAGATTCCAAATTCAAACCTTTTTAAAATTCGACACAATAAATTATATTCAAAAATTATTTTCATTTGAATTCAATTCTTATTTTCTAGAATTTGTCAACTGAAATTCTTCTTCAAATCAATTGTTTTTAATAATTTTTAAAAAAGTTATTTGAAAATTTTCAAATTCAATTTTACAAAAAAACATTTTCAATATAATTTAATTCTTATTTTCTAGAATTTCTCAACCGAAATTCTTCTTTAAATATATTATTTTTAATAATTTTTGAAAAAGTTCTTTGAAAATTTTCAAATTCAATTTTACAAAATTTTAATTATTTGAAAATTTATTTATTTAATTTCATAAGAACTTCAATTAAATAAATATTAGAATTTGAAAATAAAAAAGTCGAATAATTAAACAAAAATTGAAATTTAACTTTTACAAGAAAAAAATAATTGTATAGAATTATTAGTTGAAAATATGAAAAATTAAAATATATTCAAAATAAATTATAATTTGATACCTTTTCAAAATTCAACACTTTTAAAAAATTCAAGCAATTCTGCTTTTAATATTCAATATTATTATCGCAAATTTCAAATAAAATTCATTTTAAAATCAATTTTTATTGGAAAATTTTACCAGAATTCAATTACTTAAATACAAAAGTAAATAATTCATTGAAAAAATTCCATATTTCATAAAATTGAATTCTCATAAAAAATTTTAGCAACAATTTTTTTAAATAATTGAATCCTTTCGGCAAATTTTAATAAAATTTTTTAAAATAATGACAATTTTTTGAGGAATTTGATTAAACATTGTATTAAAAAATAATTGAACTTCTGCAATAAGTGTTATTATTTATAAAAATAATTTAATCATTGCGAAGAAATTTAAAAAACAATTGTAAATAATATTAAATTTCGGTTAAATTTTTTTTTGTTTATAAAAATATTATTAAATTTTTTCGCAGAATTTTATTAAAACAACAGATTTTGAAAATCATTCTATTCATAAAGAAATTCGAAAATAATTAAAATTTTGCCAAGAATTTTATCAAAATTTTTGAAAATAATTCATTTTTAAAGAAAATTCTTAATATTTATAAAGATAATTGAAATTTCTATGAGAATTTTTTTTAACCTTTGAAAATAATTTGACTTCTGTGAAATATGTTATCTGTCAATGTTTCAATAATTTAGTACTTTCAACGAATTTTTAAAAAAATTTTATATTTTTTTTTAATTTCATGAAATTGAAAAATTATTGAGAAATTCAATTGAAATTGTATTGAAAATAATTAAAAAATTCAGCGATGAATTTTATTATTTATAATTGAATTTTAAAAAACAATTTAATTATTTATGAAAAAAATTGCATTATTACGAAGCAATTTATTGACAATTTGAAAATAATTGAAATCCTGTAAAAATTTTATTATTTCTAAAAATAATTAAATATTTGCGTGGAATTTTATTAAAATTTGTTTTAAACAATTGAACTCTTGGGGAAGATTTTTTTTATAATATTAGATATTAAGAATCATAAAATTGAGGCAAATTTGTTAAAAATAATAGAATTTTTGAAAAAAATTTCAATGCTTATAAATATAATTGAAATTTTTAAGAGAATTTGTTTAAACTTTTTCAAAATAATTGAATTTCCGGGAAGAATTTTATTACATTTGAAAATAAAAATGATTGTCTTTCTGTAATCCTGTTGCTACTTATGCAAAATTTATTAATTTTTTTCTAGTATTTTCAATTAAATTCTTCTATCAATAAAAATAATTTTATTAATTCAGTTAGTGAAATAATTTCACTATTTTATTTTTAGCAATAATTTCACTAAATGAATTAGTACAATTCTACTAAAATTATTTTTATTAATTCATTTAGTAAAATTATTTCACTAAGTGAATTAGTATAATAATTCTACTAAAATTATTTCTACTGATTCATTTAGTGAAATTATTTCACTAAGTGAGTTAGTAAAATAATTTCACTAAGTGAGTTAGTAAAATAATTTCACTAAATAAATTAGTAGAAATAATTTCACTAAGTAAATTAGTAGAAATAATTTTATTAAAATTATTCTACTAAAACTTATTATACAGAAGAAAACTTATTATAAGAAAGAAAATATTTAGGAAAAAAGAGAATATTTATAAATAAGGGATATTTATAAATATTCTCTTTTTTCCCTAAATATTTTCTTTCTTTTTTTCTCAGTTTTTCTTTTCAGAAAAAAGCAAACTTTCTTTGCAAATACATTTGAATGTAATTTATTTGCCGATTTACCGAGGAAAGAAATACGTTTAAAAGTGAGTGAGTGAAGGAGGGAGAGAGAGAGAGGAGTTAACTCGCGACACCTGAAAATCACTTTTCAGCGAGGTTCCGCACGGAGTAACATGGGGAGTGTCAAGGGTCCTCGTGACACCAATAAGATTTTCCAAGAAAAAGCAATCTTGAAAAACAGTTGTCGTACAAAAGCTTCCAAATGTACTTTACGTTCTTGTTTCCAATAGATAAATCGTTCCTCCTCCACATCTTTGTTCTCGATTTTCATTTTTGTTTTCGAAAATATTTCCAATAATAAATTTTACAAAATTGACAAATTAATATTTATTCTATAAAATAGACAAACTGATAATATATTTTAGAAAATAGACAAACTGATAATATATTTTAGAAAATGGCCAAATTGATAATATATTTTAGAAAATAGACAAATTGATAATATATTTTAGAAAATGGCCAAATTGATAATATATTTTAGAAAATAGCCAAATTAATAATATATTTTAGAAAATAGCAAAAAAAAATTAATGTCCATTTTTAATTTTGTCCTTTTCTTTCGAAGCTCGTGTCTTTATTAATAAAAAAAAAATACTTTACAAATTCTTAATATTAATCACAAGCTTACCGATTGGCAAATAACTTCAAGAGATGATCAATTAACTCACCTGAAACAGAAAGAAAATTTTTATAAGTTAATTGTTTCTTTAAATAAATGGCACAAAAATAAAAAAGTATTTATACACTGAGAAAACAATATATTTGAATCAAACATAATTATCTTTGTTATACAGTTAACCAAAAAATGATTTTTGAATTAAACATAATAATTAACATAATAATTAACATAATAATTAACATAATAATTAACATAATAATTAACATAATAAATAAATAATAAAAATAAATAAATAAATGCTAATAAAAATAAATGATTAATTATTACGATAATAGCATAATAAATTTTACATAATAAATTTGGTTCAATAAAAAGTTTAGTTCAATAACATGTATGTTTAATTCAAACATATTTTTTTACTTGACTGCTTATTTTTTAATAAAAAAAAATTTTTCTCAGTGTCAATTTTTCTCACAATCTATTGCTTGTAATATTACAATAAATAAACAATATAAAACCCTTTATTAATAGCTTGTTAATTTTTTATTAGCATTTCTTTCAAAGTAGTACAAATTTTTTTACAAAAAGAAGAAAATGAATTCGAAAAAAAATTGAATCAATAATTCTTTTTTCCGGGCAAATAAAATTCGAAACAATATTAAATCCATTTTGCATGAAAATTTACAGTAAAAAAACTTTAAAGCAGAATCATACAGGGTTTGTTACTGTTATTATTGTTTTGAATCTAAAATGACATTCTATAACAGCCAATCATGCTTACTATTTAACACTAAACTAACTTAATATTGCCTCAATGAAATGGAGCTTAAACTCTGAATTTTCATTTCGCGAAATGAATTCGTCTCGTTGATTTGCTTTTACGGCTTTTGCAACACTGTTGGTAAATATACGATAACTTTTCCCCGTTTCATCACCTGATTCTCCCTTTTTCTCTCTCTCTCTCTCTCTCTCTCTCTTTCTCTTAATTGTGAGTAAAACACGTGTGTCGAAATAAGAGAGAGAAACAAACTCAGAAAGACGAGAATGAGAAAATGAAAGAGAATGAGAGAAAATAGGAGCTAAAGATAAAGGCAGAGAACATGGCGAAGTTAAAGGTGAACCCTCGGTTATTCGACTCCTAACTAACATCATTATGTAATTAGATACGTGCCTACCGCCACGTACTTCCAGACTGGGATTCAAAACCTGAACTACTGTGACGTCAAATAAATAAAGTTACACTTTGGTTTCAGCAAAAAAAAAAAAAAAAAAAATTAGAGAAAAAAAACAAGAGCAAAATAAAATTCCAGAGAGGAAATATTGATTATAATATTTAATGAGTTAGTAATCTTCATCAGACATTTTAATCCTACTAGTGAAGGATTACTGTCAATAATACTGATAGTACTGATAGTAATTCATTATAGTTACAAATTATGTTAATTATGTTGATAGTAGTAAATTATGTTAATTATGTTGATAGTAATAAATTATGTTAATTATGTTGATAGTAGTAAATTATGTTAATTATGTTGATAGTAGTAAATTATGTAAATTATGTTGATAGTAATAAATTATGTTAATTATGTTGATAGTAGTAAATTCTGTTAATTATGTTGATAGTAATAAATTATGTTAATTATGTTGATAGTAATATTCACAAAATTGTCAATTTCACTCTAATCTATTCTAACAATGGACAATTTAAATTACCAGCGATTGTTGCTGCCAATAATTCTAAAAATAAATAAACTACCAGCAATTTTAGCAACAAACAATTTCAACCAGATTATAATCCAAACACCATTTTAATTTTAAACTAATATTTTTTTATACGGCAGAAATTTTCGTTGACAGTGACTTCGAATACCAGCGATTTGAACAATCATCAATTTAAAAACAAAACTTTAAAATAACTAGTAATTAAAATTACCAGCAATGTAAACTACCAAAGATTGTAAATATCAGCAATTTAAGAACAAAACTTTAAAATAACTAGTAATTAAAATTACCAGCAATGTAAACTACCAAAGATTGTAATTAACAGCAATTTAAAAACAAAACATTAAAATAACTATAGTGAATAAAATTACCAGCAATTTAAACTACCAAAGATTGTAATTATCAGCAATTTAAAAACAAAACTTTAAAATAACTAGTTATTAAAATAATCATCAATGTAAACTACCAAAGATTGTAATTATTAGCAATTTTGACTATAAAATGTTGTTGATACTAAAATTCAAATTAACAGTAATTTTAACCGTCATAGATTGCAAATTACCAGCGATTTTGACTAGAAATTTTTTTAATACTAGTGATTCGAATTACCAGCAATTTAAACGACCAGAGATTATATTTTTAAATATTCGATTTGTACTATTATCGATTTTGACCAAAAAAATAAAATTGGCAAATAGTAAAATTTAAATTACCAGCAATTGGAGCTACTAATAATATAAATTTCCAACGATCTTAACTACTAGTAGTTAAAATTACCAGCAATTTTAACAGTGGAAAATTGTTAATACCAGCAACTTTTACTACTATTGATAAAAATTACCAGCAATTTTAAATACAAGTTGTTAAAATTACAAACAACTTTAGCAACTAGTAGTTAAAATTACCAGCAATTTTAACTGTGGAAAATTGTAAATACCGGCAACTCTAACTACTATTGATAAAAATTATCAGCATTTTGAACTACTATTGATAAAAATTACCAGTAATTTTAAATACAAGTTGTTAAAATTACAAACAACTTTAGCAACTAGTAGTTAAAATTACCAGCAATTTTAACTGCGGAAAATTGTAAATACCGGCAACTCTAACTACTATTGATAAAAATTACCAGCAATTTGAACTACTATTGATAAAAATTACCAGCAATTTTAAATACAAGTTGTTAAAATTACAAACAACTTTAGCAACTAGTAGTTAAAATTACCAAATATCTTAGCTGTTGAAAATGATAAAAAGCAGAGATAAAATTATTAGCAACTTTAACAACTAGTGATTAAAATTAGCAGCATTTTTAACTACTAATAATGAAAATTACCAGCAACTTTAACAACTAGTGATTAAAATTAGCAGCAACTTTAACTATTAGTAATGGAAATTACCAGCAATCTTAACTTTTAATAGTTAAAATTACCATAAATCTTAACTTCTAATAGTTAAAATTACCAGCAATATAAACTGTCAAAAATTGTAAATACCAGCGATTAAAATTACCAGCAATGCAAACTACCAGAGATTGTAACTGTCAGCGATTTCAACTGAAAAAAATCGTTAATACTAAAATTTTAAGCACCAGCAATTTTCCCCTACCAGAAATCGTAACTTTTCCTAATTTCAACCAATAATAATTTTAGCAACTATTAATAGAACAACTAATAATAAATAAATAAATAAATATTAAATTTTGAAATCATTTGCTTATTTTCCGTAACCAACAAATATAAAAATCCTGACAAACCGATAAAAATCTAAGACAACATTCATGGGACTCATAGAGAATTTTATGTGCGCAAGGAAAAAGGCAACAAAAATGGATGAAATGATTTTGCAAAACGAAAAAAAAAATGATAACACTCGAGGATAAAATAGAAGAGGAAGAAGAAGAATTCTTCTTCAGGGAGTCAAGACAAGAGTGTAAAATGAGCATCAGGAACATATCGTCTCAGCATTCAACGTCGTCCTTGACTCGAGAAGACT
This sequence comes from Leptopilina drosophilae, assembly GCA_032873175.1. Classification (NCBI taxonomy): domain Eukaryota; kingdom Metazoa; phylum Arthropoda; class Insecta; order Hymenoptera; family Figitidae; genus Leptopilina; species Leptopilina drosophilae. The sequence goes on along the minus strand of CM065485.1, from coordinate 2,503,437 downwards.
TCTTCCTTAAAACCATCAGCCGCAAGTAAAATGTGTCAATGTGTGTGTGTCAAAAAAAAAAAAAAAACAAAGACGCGTGTATTCACCACGCACTACGATAAAATAGCAAAAAAAGAAAACAAAGGAAAAAAGGAAAAAAAGGAAAAAAGAAAATAAAGAAAAAGAGAAAAAAAGGTGAATAAACAGAAAGCTACAATAATGTTGAGAAATAAAGAGTGCAAGAAAAAAGCAGGAAAAAGTCTTTTTGTTTAAAACTACAAAAAAAATTCACCTTTCCCTCTCTTTTTCCTGCTTTTATGCGTATATACATATTTTCAAAGACGAAATGATCATGGACCAACTTTATTACCCCGTAATTTAACATAATCTTAAAACAAAATTCTCTTATTTCGTCATTTTTATTTTTGGAGAGAAAAACTTGAAAAACGGAAAGAAAAGAATTAAAATATTTCCGCTGTTAGAATAAAAATAGATAATAGTTCAAATTTGATTGAAACAACAATAGTGGATTGTAAAAATCAGCAATTGTAAAAATCAGCAATTGTAACAATCAGCAATTCTAACAATCGGCAATTGTAACAATCAGTAATTGTAACTATCAGCAATTGAAATTACCAACAATTGTAACTATCAGCAATTGTAACTATCAGCAATTGACATTACCAGCAATTGTAGCAATTAACGAATTTAAATACCAGAAATTATACTCAACAGTGTTTTATAATTACCAGCAATTATTGCTGACACCAAATAATTATCACAACAAGCAACTAGTAATTTTTACATCCAGCATTTTTTACTATCAGCGATTTTAGCTACTAGGAATTTTTTTATTAAGATCGATTAAAACAACCAGCGATTTTTATTGTCAAAATTTTTCCTATCAGCAATTTTTCTTGCTAGCAATTTTTATTTGTAGCTGTTTTAACTACCAGTTATTGTAATAGCCAAGGTGATTTTAACTACAAGTAATTTTTACTACTGGTTATTATAACTTCCAGCAATTACAACTGCGAGTGATTATTTTTGCTAGTAATTTTAAGAGCGATTTTAATTACTAGCGACTTTTATTGCTGACAATTGGAACTAATGGCAATTTAAAGATTTTAACTATTAGAAAATTTTCACTATTGGAGATTTTAACCACTAGTGATTCTAATTAACAGCAATTTCAAATAATGGTGATTTTTACTGACAGCAATTTTAACTACTAGTGATTTTTAGAGACAGCAATTTTAACTAATAGAGATTTTTAATGACAGCCATTTTAACTACTAGTGATTTTTAATGAAAGTTATTTTAACTAATAGCGATTTTTAATGACAGCCATTTTAACTACTAGTGATTTTTAATGAAAGCCATTTTAACTAATAGCGATTTTTAATGACAGCCATTTTAACTACTAGTTATTTTTAGAGACAGCAATTCTAACTACTAGTGGTTTTTAGAGACATCAATTTTAACTACTAGTGATTTTTAGAAACAGCAATTTTAACTACTAGTGGTTTTTAATGACAGCAATTTTAACTCCTAGCAATTTTAACTACAAGCAATTTTTACTGGTGGTTATTATAACTACTAGTGATGATAATTATTAGTGATTATTTTTGCCAGCGATTCGAACTAGCAGCGATTTTTAACTACTGGCGATTTTTATTGCTGACGATTGCAACTAACGGCGATTTTTACTATTAGAAAATTAGGACTATTAGGTATTTTAACTACTTGGGATTTTTATTCACAGTAATTTTAACTAATAGTGATTTTTAATGCTAGTAATTTTAACTAGTGACAATTTTTGTCGACAGCAATTTCCACTACTAGCAATTTTTGTCGCTGGCAATTGTAAATTATGGCAATTATAAATAGCTACTTAATTTTATTGGTGTATTAACAACCTAACAGTGATTGTGATAACGATTTAAACTTCCAACGGTAATAATTATCAATAATTGTAATTATTATTAAGTTAACAATAGTTGTAATTGTAATTGCACTTGTAATTAAAATTGTAATTGTGATTTTAATAATAAATTAAACTTCCAACGGTAATAATTGTAATTATTATTGAATTGACAACAGTTGTAATTGTAATTGCAATTGTGATTAAAATTTTAATTGTGATTTTAACTGTAATTGTAATTGTGATTGTGATTTTAATTATAATTGTAATTGTAATTGTAATTGTGATTGTAATTGTAATTTTAATTGTAATTCTAACTGTAATTCTAACTGTAATTCTAACTGTAATTAAAATTGTAATTGTGATTGTGATTTTAATAATAAATTAAACTTCCAACGATAATAATTGTAATTATTATTGAATTGACAACAGTTGTAATTGTAATTGCAATTGTGATTAAAATTTTAATTGGGATTTTAACTGTAATTGTAATTGTGATTGTGATTTTAATTATTATAATTGTAATTGTAATTGTGATTGTAATTGTAATTTTAATTGTAATTCTTACTGTAATTCCAACTGTACTTCTAACTGTAATTCTAACTGTAATTGAGATTGTAATTGTGATTGTAATTAAAAAAAACAGTTATTAGAATTTAAAGTCAAAATCACCATCTTGCCTAAAAATTGACTAAAAATTGTAAAATTAAAATTAAAAATACCAAAAATGGTAAAACAGTTTTTTTTTAATTTTCCCTTTTTCTGCATTTTTTACATATAAAGAGGGAGAGAGAGAGAGAGAGAAAGTGGCGAATTAGTGTAAGTTTTGCCTTGAGAAAGGGGAAGTAGCCGACATATTAGGCAATTCCGAGGGAGAGTTAGAAGCCCGGTGATTTATATTACCGGCACGTGACGCCGACTTGAAATTATCATTAGTCGGAAATGACCCCCTTTTCCTCTTTCTGCCACCTTAACCAAAATGGACGTTTGTTGTTCAATTAACTTCTGTTCGGCGATTACACTTCATTTCCGTGTCTCATTTCCTTAGAAATTTCAATTAGCACACTTCAATTTTAAAGCCGAAAATAGAAAGAAATGCCGAGTCAATATATTTACAGTTATCTGCTTTATAGTCGAATCAATAGTCATGGTTTTTCCAAAATTATCGCAAAATTGAGACGAAAAGGAGAATTAAAATTTTAAAAAAAATTTTATTCCTTTTTTGTTTCAATTTTCCTTTTTATTATCAATTCTCAACCTATTCAATCATACTTTAATTTTCCTTAGAAATTTATCTATTTAACAAGATTTTTCGAAAAGTTTTTTGCAAGTTTTTTTGAAAGTTTTTTCGAAAATTTTTTTGAAAGTTTTTTCGAAAAGATGATTTTTCAAAATTCTGTTTTCTAAAAGAATTTATTTTTCTTTCCTACACGTAAAAAGAAATTTATCTGGAACAGCGATAAGTTTCGCTAACACGGTAAATCGTTAGGTATTAAAATAACACCAAAATGGATTAAAATAACACTAAATTTAATTATTTTAATCCTTTTTGGTGTTATTTTAATACCTAACGATTTACCGTGAAAATATCGAGTGTCTTAACTAAGACAACTAAACATTTTACTAATTTAGCGAAATTTGTGGCTGTTCCAGGTGAATATTTTCTTGCGTGTAGAAAAAAGGATTTACAAAAAGCACCAAAATAAATATTTACAAAAACGTATTGGGGAAAAAATACAGAATTGATAAATAAAATAAAAATCTTCCCCCCTCCTCCAAAAATGACTTCTTTTTAAATTCAATTTGGAAATTAAACGAAAAGTCCAAAAGTAAAAATATAGAAATGTGTTAAAAAGAAGTACACATGTATAAAAGAAGAAGAAGAAGAAGAAAAAAAAGAAGAAGAAAAAGAAGTAGAAGAAGAAGAAAAAAGCGATGAAAAAACGAAGAAATGAATCGTGGAATTCAGGAGGCTTTCTGTATTCGGATTTCAACCGCGTCGGGGAATCGATAGCCAGACAACTCTCGACTCGAGACCATTCACGTTTCACGAGCTGGGGGATCCGCAATGGAAAAAGATGTTCGGCAACCTTTTCAACGACAACTTACTAGCTTCCTCTTTTCTCTTTCTTGGACTTTTCTCAACACACACACACACACTCGTACCTACACCCCCGCAAAAACTCAATCGTTTAATCCAAAGTGTTCAGAAGTGACCGAATATCTCTTAGTTCCCTCACAACATACCACGAATATTTTCAATTGTATTCCAATTCAAAGACCAAGTAAAATGCAATACAAATACATATACGAAACTTACCAGCAGTAACAGTCAAAGATGCAACATTATTTATTAAACGATATTGACTTTCTTTTCTTTTTTTTTTCATTTTTGTTCCCTTCTATTTTTACTCCCCAGACAATATACAATGTTGCTGAAATTACTCTCGACTGTCAGTTTCAATTTCTATTCTTGGAATATGCACTTATTAGAAGAGAGAGAGAGAGAGAAAAAAAGCAGATCCAATCAACAATGTTTCGACAATTTATTCCATTCGATATGAGAGATAAAATTAGAATTACTGTTTTTATTAACGTTTTCCTAGTCTGAAACCAGTGATTTTTACAGTAAGCAATTCTAACTATCAGCAATGTCGACTATCAGCAATTATAATAAATTTTCAACTCTAAGCGACTTAACTAACAGCGATTTTTACAATAAGTATTTTGAACTATCAGCAATATGTACTATCAGTATTTTGAACAGTTAGCAAATTTACTATCACTACTTTGAACTATCTGCAATATTTATTATCAGTATTTCAAACTATGTCAGCAATATTTACTATGAGTATTTTAAACTATCAGCAATATTTACTATCAGTATTTTAAACTATCAGCAATATTTACTATGAGTATTTTAAACTATCAGCAATAATCACTATCATTATTTTAAACTATCAGCAATATTTACTATGAGTATTTTAAACTATCAGCAATAATCACTATCATTATTTTAAACTATCAGCAATATTTACTGTCAGTATTTTAAATTGTTTGTGATTCAAACTATCAGCGACTTTTATTACCAGCAATCGCGACTACCAGCAATTCAAACTACCAACTGTTTTTATTATCAGCAATGATAACTATCATCGTTTATAATTAATTTTTTTAAATTACCAACCATTTTTATTTCCAGCAATTATAACTATTCACAATTTTAATTACTAGTGATTTTTAATGACAAATATTTTCACTGCCAAGAATTTTACTAACCCTGCGATTTAAAGTATTATAGAAATTTTAACCACCAGCGATTTTACGACCAGGGATTTTAAATAATAGCAATTTTTATATCTAGCAATTTTTACCAACGTCGTTTTCAGTATCTTTGATTTTAACTACAAGCAATATGTTTAATCTTTTTCTGATTTTTAATATTTTGAATGTGGTTCCAATTAGTAACGATTTTCATGTCCAGCGATTTTAATTGTCAGCAATATTATTATTTGTAGCATAATTTATCTGCCAGGGCACTTTACTGATAGTAATTATCGTTTAATCAGAAAAAATTTTAATTACCAGCAATTTTTATGGCTAGCGATTAAAATTGTACTAGCAACTTTTATGGCTAGGAAATAAAATTGTACTAGCAATTTTTGTGACAAGCGATTAAAATCATACCAACCATTTTTATGTCTGGAGATTTTAACCACTAGAGATTTTTATTCTCAGCAATTATAACTATCAGCAAATTTTAATTACTATGGATTTTCATTGAGAGTTTGTGAAAATACCAGCAATTTTAGCCAAAAAAACAATTTTTATTCCTAGCGTTTTTAACTAATAATAATTTTTATGTCCAGCGAATTATTATCAATAGAAATTTTAATTAGCAACCATTTTCATCATCAGCAACTTCAATTGGCAGCAATCGTAAAAATAAAAAATTGTAACAATTATTCAGAAGTCATTCATTGATTTTAATCGAAATTTTCCATTCTTAACCATTTTTCACTTTTAGTGAAAAATTTACAGCAAAATGTAGAGAAAATTTATTGACGATAATATAAATGCTGATCGATATGGAAATTAAAATTTTTTTTTTTTGCCGAAAAAAAATAAATATAGATATGGAAAAAAAGTGAGGGTTTGTCTCGAATCGAGATTTGCTTACAGCTTTCGCTCGAGAGGGCCCCCACACTGCTTATTTCCTTTCTTTGCATTCTCTCACATGTACATAACTGCACGCCAGCTACATTTCAGTTCTGGTGCCTCGAGGCACGTCTCTCTCTCTCTCTCTCTACAATACTGCATTACGAACTCTCAGCCTCTTCTTCTCTCGCAAATTTACCTCATTTATTCTCTCTGTCCCGCTCACCTATATTCACCCACTCTCATTTCGCTTTAGTCCCGCGTCTTTTGCCTCCATTCTCAATCTTCAACATCTCTCTCTCTCCCTCTCTCTTATTCGCTCTCACATTCACTCTCTCTCAAAAAGTTACGATTTTAAAACCACACCAGTGACAAAAAAATTTTTTTTCTCCTTTACATAAAAGTACTCAAAAATAATATTAATAATATTATTATTAATAATAATAATAATAATAATAATAATAATAATAATAATAATAATAATAATAATAATAATAATAATAATAATAATAATAATACTAATAATAAAAATAATAAAAATACTAATGATAATAATAATAATAATAACAATAATAATAATAGAAATAATAATAATAAAATTAATAATAATAAAAATAATAATAATGAAAAAATAATAATTCAATAATAATAATTTTTATTGCAAAAGGTAAAAGAAGAACAAATTATTTTTTCTACTAGCTAGAAATTTTAGTTATTGCTGATTTTAGAAAACAAAAATTTAAACTGCACAGCAATTTTTGCTACCAATTGAATTTTATTACCAGCGATTGCAGCATTGAAAAATTCAACTATCAGCGATTAAAATTACCAGCAACTTATTTTCATACCAGAAATTGTAAATATTAGCAATTAAAATTTCTAGCGATTTTTTTTTACTATCAGAAATTGTAAATTCCAGTGAATTAAATAATCAGTGATTAAAATAATAAGCGATTTTAACTGTCAGCGATTAAAACTATCAGGAATTTGCACTATCGGAAATTGTAAATATCAGTAATTTTAACTACCAGAAATGGTAAATACCAGCGATTAAGAATACTAATGTTTAAGATTTCCAACAATTTTAACTACCAGGGATTATAAATACCGGCGATTAAAAATAATAGTGATTAAACTTACCAGCAATTAAAACTACTAATATATAAAATTACCAGCAATTTTAACTGCCAGTAATTAAAATAACCAGCAATTCTAACGGCTAGTAATTAAAATTACCAGCAATTTTAACTGCCAGTAATTAAAATAACCAGCAATTCTAACTGCCAGGAATTAAAATTACCAGCAATTCTAATTGACAGTAATGGAAAATAACTAGCAATTTATCAGTGATTAGGATTTCCAGCAATCTTTACTATCAGAGATTTAAATACCAGCAACTAAATCCAACAATTTTTTATGTTTATTACTAATTAAAATTACCATTAATATTCACTACTAATAATTAAAATTACCAGCAATTATAACTATTAGTATTTGAAATTACCAGCAATAAAAACTACTAGTCATTAAAATGATCAGAAATTATAACTACTAGTAATTAAAATTACCAGCAATATAAATTATAACTAATTAAAATAACCATTAATTCTAACTACTAGAAATTAGAATTACCTGCAATTATAACTACTAGTAATTAAAATTACCAGCAATATAAACTATGAGTAATTAAAATAACCATTAATTCCAACTACTAGAAATTAGAATTACCAGCAATTATAACTAATAGTAATTAAAATTACCAGCAATATAAACTATGGGTAAATATAATAACCATTAATTCTAACTACTGGGGATTAAAATTACCAGCAATTATAACTACTAGGAATTTAAATTACCAGCAGTCTTAATCACTAAAAATTTTAAGTACCAGTGATTTTTACTACCAGAGATTACGACAAACAGTAATTTTTACTACTAGCGATTTTTACCAGCAAGGATGTTAATTAATAGTAATTTTTATTATCATTAATTTTTACCAAGAGTTTTTACTACCAGCAGTTTTTACTATCAGCAATTTTGACAATTAACGATTTTAATCACTAAAGATTTTAACGACAAGTAATTTTGACTGCCTGTAAATTATGACTGGTAGTAATTTAGACTGACAGTAATTTTTACTACTAGTAATTTTTACTACTAGTAATTTTTGCTAATAGTAATTTTTTCTACTAGTAATTTTTGCTAATAGTAATTTTTACTACTAGTAATTTTTGCTAATAGTAATTTTTACTACTAGTAATTTTTTCTAATAGTAATTTTTACTACTAGTAATTTTTGCTAATAGTAATTTTTACTACTAGTAATTTTTACTACCTAAGATATTAACCACCAGCATTGCTAACTACTAGTAATTCAAATTACCAGCAATTAATTAGTAATTAATGTTTCCAGCGATTTTTATCACCTAAAATTGTAATGTAAATGAAAAAATCGTTGGTAAGTTTTTGCCAGCGATTTTAAATTGAAAAATTTTTAGATACAATCGATTAAAGCTATTAGCAATTTTAACTACTATTTTAAAGATCTCCGATTATAACTATAGATACTATTGAAATAAATTCCTAATTCATTTCTCAGAATACGCACATGACCCCAATAACTAATTATGTTCCTAAACAATTAAATTTTCCTCCTACAAAAAACTGAAGAAAAAAGAAGAGAGGAAAATTTTTCCTCCCCATTTGCCTAAAATATATTTTCATTCGCTCGAAATAAATTTATCGACCTTTTCCTCGCGCGATAAATTAATAAACTTCAAGTGCGTCGGATAAGAATAAAATTGAAGAGATTTTCCAAATTCCTCGCGCATACTATGGAAAAATTCTTTTTCGAGAAATCCATCTATCTTGCTTTACGAGACGCGAGCGATGGTGAAAATTGTTGGCGTTTGAGCGCGCGCACATAAGTGTGAGAGAGAAAGAGAGAGAGGAGTTTGCATATAATCGCGATTACTTGCCAAGAATTTGATGAGAATGAAAATAAAAGAATGATGCAAAAAATATATATAACGATGTAATGTATATTATACACAGATAAAAAAAGAAAATTTTTTTTTCGTTTCTTAAAAAATTCCCAACACTTGTAATCATTAAATTTCTTAGTATATGGAAAAACTGAGTCTACAGTATGAATATATTTATTTATAGTGAAAAATATTTCGATGACGCGTCGTAAAAATTCTCTATATTCACGTTTCGCGATTCTTCTCTTCGCACCAGCAAGAATCAGAACGATCAAGCAATCATAAAACTTGAAACAGAATTTCTAACAGGAAACTTCATAGCTTTCGACTTCGTATCATCCAACTTGTTCTTCTGCTACTTCTTCTTCGACTTCTTCTTCTTCTTCTTCATCGTCGTCGTCTTCTTCTACCAGTTACGAGCAGCACTCCATGGTCCGCCTGTTTCCTCGTTAAATGAGAAGTCAGAAATGCAGAAAATATCGCGCAAAAATCTCTCTCAGTAAAAAGAAACTCTTGGAACATTATATTCACCTCAAAGTCGATTTTAATTCACACACTAAATACTTTTTCCCTTTAGAATAATTTTTACAACATTTAAATGACATTATTAAAAAGGAAAAAAAATTTTCGAATAAATAAATCCGAATAAATGATATAAGAAAGACTTTTGGAATAAATAAATAAAATTTCGAATAAATAAATAATTAAATAAATAAATAAATAAATTTAAATACATTTCAAGAAATCAATTAAGAATAAATGTAAATTAGAAAAATTAAAAGTAAATTAGAAAAAGCATTAAAAAAATAGGAAAGAAAAGAAAAAAGAAAGAAAAACAAAGAGCCAAAAAGAAAAGAGAAAAAAATATGTAACTATAATTAAAAGAATAAATAATTGAATGTTTTTACTATCAATATTTTGAACTAGTATCGATTTTAAGAATCAGAGAAATTTACTATCAGTATTTTTCACTATCAGCTATTTTAAACTATCAGCTATTTTTACTATTATTATTTCAAACAGCAAGCGATTTAAATAAACAGCGATTTTTACTACGAGTATTTTGAACTATCAGCAATATGTAGTGTTAGTATTTAAAACTATCAGCGATAATTACCATCAGTATTTCGAACTATTAGCAATATCTACTATCATTATTTTGAACTATCAGCGATAAATACTATCGATATTGTAAACTATCAGCAATATTTACTATCAATATTTCAAACTATCAGCAATATTTACTATCAATATTGTAAACTATCAGCGATATTTACTATAAGTATTTTGAACTATCAGTAATATTTACTATCATTATTTTGAACTATCAGCAATATTTATTATCAGTAATTAAAAATATCAGCATTATTTACCATTAGTATCGTAAACTATCAGCAATATTGACTATCAGTACTTTAAATTGATTGTAATTTGAAATACCAGCGATTTTTACTATCAGTACTTTAAATATTTTAATCTGATAGTGATTCAAACTACCAGCAATTTTTACTGTCGATTTTAACTACCAGCAACTAAACATAGAAGAATTAAGGCTATCAATAAGTTTAACTATCAGCAATTTTAATTTTAATCGATTATAGCTACTAGCGGTTAAAACTATCAGCGCTTGTTGCTGTTGACAATTCTCACTACCAATGTTTACAACAATAACAACAAAAATTCAAGTAAATATGATTAAAATTACCAGTGTTTCAAACTATCAGCGATTTTTAATACGAAAAATTGTAAATACCAGCAATTAAAACTACTAGCGATTTAAATCATCAGCGATTAATATTATTGCAGTGATTTTACATACCGAAAATTATATATTTATACAAGAATACAAAAAAGGAGTCAAAATAAATATTAGGACAAAAAAATAAATAAAAAAATGAAAGAAGAGAAATACACATTTTCTTAAGAATATCAAAATTGAAACAAAAAACGTATCGAAAGTGTTGCGAAGCAACATTTTTAATTCGTTTTTTGTATCAATTTTGACACCCTTAAAAAAACTGTGGTAAAAATCATTACTAAAAAAAAATAAATAATAAAAAAATAAATAAAAATTAATAAATAAATAAAAAAAAATAAAAAAAATAAAATAATAAAATAAATAAAATAAAAATAAGAAAAATATAAAACATATAAATAAATAAATAAATATAAATAAAAAATAATAAATAAAAAAAATAAATAAAATAATAAAATAAATAAAATAAAAATAAGAAAAATATAAAATATATAAAGAAATAAATAAATATAAATAAAAAATAAATATAAAATTAACGATCATAGGGGAAAGTTAGATAAAATTCTAATTAACAAACATAACTTGAACTCGAGAGTTATTATCATTAAGTTGATGATGAAATTTTACAAAACAATATGACAGGTGTTTATACGTACTGTTTACAAAGTAATTAAGCAGTGAAACAAGAGAAATCTCTATGTTAAAGGAGCCGAGAGTGTTTATGGCTAGTCAAAGGTTTACTGATTCACATTTCCCATTTTGTGGAACCTTCAGTTTGTCTACATTACGTATATACACATCTATATCTATATATGTATCTAGTACAGTGTAGAATTAACACTCAAGGAATTTCAAATGCACACCAGGAGAACAACACAATTTTACGCGCATTCAATTTAATACTCTCCGGAAATCTCTCTTTTCCTGCCGAAAACAAAACTTGACACTAAGGATGAGCTTTTAATCATTTTATTCTATCGCACTAATGACCGAAAAAAATAATTAAATACTTAACATGAGAAAAATTTTACCTACCAAAAATCTTAACCACTAGAGATTTTTACTATCAGCAATTTTTATTTTTTACTATCAATAATTTTGACTAACAGCAATTTTTTCTATCAATAATTTTAACTATCGGCAATCTTAATCACTAGAGATTTTTACTATCAGCGATTTCCACTATCAATAATTTTGACTAACAGCGATTTTCACTATCAATAATTTTAAGTAACAGCGATTTTTACTATCAATAATTTTAACTATCAGCAATCTTAGCCACTAGAGATTTTTACTATCAGCGATTTCCACTATCAATAATTTTAACTAACAGTGATTTTTACAATCAGCGATTTCTACTTTCAATAATTTTAACTAACTAACTTATTAGTACTATCAGCAATTTTTACTATTAATATTTTTAACTAACAGCTATTTTTACTATCAATAACTTTAACAAACAGTGATTTTTACTATCAATAATTTTAACTATCAGCAATCTTAGCTACTAGAGATTTTTACTATTAATATTTTTAAGTAACAGCGATTTTGACTATCAGCAACTTTTACTTGTTGCTACTAAAAAATTTAACTATCAGCGATTTTAATTAATAATAATTTAAACTAGTAGCGATTAAAAGTGTCGTAGCAGTTTTAACTAACAATAATTTTAACTAACAGATAATTTAATTTTTTAACAATTATAATTAATGGCGATTAAAATTACCAGCAATTTTTACTAAAAGAAGTTTTAACTAATGTCAATTGGTACTATCAGCGATTTTAACTATCAAAGATTTAAACGCCGGTAATTACAATTTCTGTAAATTAAAATTGACGGTAGTTCCAATCGCTAATTACTAAAATCCATAGTATTATCCATCGTTGGTAGTTCATAGTAAATTACTAAAACTCATAGTTTAACTATTGTTGGTAGTTTAAATTTTTGTTAGTTAAAATTGCTGCTGATTATCACTGATAGTTATAATCGATGACAGTTAAAATTTCTGATAGTCAAAATCGCTAATAATTTTAATCCCTAGTAGTTAAAATTGCCAATAATTAAAATATCCATTAGTTGAAATTAGCTGAAGATAAAATAACTCACGATTAAAATTTCTAGTAATTTTAAATTGTAAATTACCGTCGAATAATAAATAAATAAATAATTTTTTTCCCCCTCTTAACAATATAATACTTAGTCGAAACAATTATTTCTCATTAAGGAGAGGTGCGTGTAATTTGCGGGGTTTTGCGAAGATGTTCGAAATGTATTGCACTCTAGGGGGATGTGAGAGGGACTTAAGGAACCGACTAATGTGAAACCAGACGCAAACACACCAACCTTGCACTAATTCGAAGTGAAACAGCCGCAATGGCCCCAAAACAAGGCGAACACAACGGGCAATAGTAAGACTACACCTTTCGCACGTGCAAGCAAGCTCCGCTCGCTCACTCTTCCTTTCTCGCGCGCGCAAACACGAATAATCTCAAGTTCACACCAAGCAAAGTGTCAACATTCATCCTTTATGCAGTGTGAGGAAAAATCTACTATTTAGAAACCAGTTTGTTATCTCCTTTACTACCATTTCACTAAATCCGACAATTTTTTATGTTTCTTACTAATTAAAATTACCAGCAATTCTAACTATTAGTAATTAAAATTACCAGCAATTCTAACTAATAGTGATTAAAATTACCAGCAATTCTAAATACTAGTAATTAAAATTACCAGCAATTCTAACTAATAGTACTTAAAAATTACCAGCAATTCTAAGTACTAGTAATTAAAATTACCAGCAATTCTGACTAATAGTAATTAAAAATTACCAGCAATTCTAACTAATAGTAATTAAAAATTAACAGCAATTTTAACTACTAGTAATTAAAATTACCAACAATTTTAACTAATAGTAATTAGTATTACCAGTAATTCTAAATACTAGTAATTAAAATTATTAGCAATTCTAACTAATAGTAATTAAAAATTACCAGCAATTCTAACTACTAGTAATTAAAATAACCAGCAATATAAATTATTAATAATTGAAATAACAAATAATTCTAGCTACCAGAAATTAAAATTACCAGCAATTCTGACTATTAGTAATTAAAATTACCAGCAATTCTAATTACTAGTAATTAATATTACCAGCAATTCTAACTAATAGTAATTAAAAATTACCAGAAATTCTAACTACTAGTAATTAAAATTACCAGCAATATAAATTATTAATAATTAAAATAACCAACAATTCTATCTACCAGAAATTAAAATTACCAAATATTATAACTACAAGGAATTCAAATTACCAGCAATTATAACTAGTAGCAATTTTAATTACCAGGAGTCTTAATCACCAAATATTTTAACTACCAGCAATTTTTACTACCAAAGATTTCGACAAATAGTAATTTTTACTACCAGAGATATTAACTTACATCATTTTCAACTACCAGATATATATTAGCTGCCAGCAATTTTTACTATCTGCAATTTTTACAATCCACGATTTTTACTATCTGCAATTTTTACAATCCGCGATTTTTACTATCTGCAATTTATACCAACAGAGATTAACTACCAGCAATTTTTACTATCTGCAATTTTAACAAGCAGCGAATTTAACCACTAAAGATAGTAACCACCAGTAATTTTTACAATCAGCGATTTTTGCTACTAGTAATTTTTACTACCAGAGATATTAACTAACATTTTTTATTACCAGAGATATTAACTGTAGCAATTTTTACTATCTGTAATTTTAACAAACAGCAATTTTTACCACTACAGATTTTAACCACCAGTAATTTTTTATATTGGCGATTTTTACTACCAGTAATTCTTACTACCACCAATTTTTATTACTAGAGATTAACTACAAGGAATTTTTACTATCAGGGATTTTAATAATCAGCGATTTTAACCACTAAATATTTTCATCAGCAATAATTTTTTATATTGGCGATTTTTACTACGAGCAATTCTTACTACCACCAATTTTTATTACTAGAGATTAACTACAATGAATTTTTACTATCAGGGATTTTAGTAATCAGCGATTTTAACCACTAAATATTTTAACAACCAATAATCTGGACTATCAGCGATTTTTATTACCAGTAATTTTTACTACTTGCGATTATCAGCAATATAAATTATTAGTAATTCAAATAACCATTAATTCTTACAACTAGAAATTAAAATTACCAGCAATAATAATTACTAGTAATTTATATTACCAGCAGTTATAACTACTAGTAATTTAAATTACCAGCAGTTATAACTACTAGTAATTTAAATTACCAGCAGTTATAACTACTAGTAGTTAAAATTACCAGCAATTTTAATTGTCGAAAATTGTAAGTACCAGCGATAAAAGTATCATTAACTCTAACGACTAGTATTGAAAATTACCAGCAATCTTAAATACTAGTAATCAAAAATAACCAGCAATCTAAACTATCGAAATTGGTAAATACCAGCGATTAAAAGGCAAGTGACTTTAATTTCTGAATGTAAATTATTTTCAACCTGCAAATTGATTAAAAAAGAAATACAAAAGCAGTAAAAAAAATACCAACCTGCATATAAATATTTAAAAGAAAAGAACTAAAAATTTGACAAAAAAACTCTAAGCACTCTTGCTTAAACTTTTTATTCTTGCAACTAGAACAACGATGATCAATAATTGAGTTCACAAAATGCAGCGATGCTTTTGTGGATTGGTTATTTTTTCACGTATATATAAATTCTTTATGGATGTTGATAAAACGATATATAATATTCCTTCAACGATTTAATAGGCTCTCCAGGGGAACAAAACGGGGAAAAAAAGAAGAAAAAAAAATAACAGCGGAAACAAGAGTATGAAAAAGAAGTAGATGGACAGTCGTTCACTGTTAAAAGTATATGTATATATGATCTCGATGACCCGGTTTATCAAGATTGTAAATAAGAGATTCAAAGACTGTCGGGGTCAAATGGGATTTCCGTATTATTGTCGACAAATATAAAGAGAGGAACAATTTTTTTCCCTTTTTTTTGGAACGAATGAGAGAGAGAAAAGTATCTCAATTTTTTTTAAACTATTCAAAAATACGTTAAATATTTTGTATAGTCAAAAAATAAACGTAGATTCGCTATTGAATATTTTCATAAGCAAATTTTACTATCAGCGATTTCTACTATTAGCAATTTTAACAATCAGCGAATTTATTCAATAGAAATTTTGACTATCAGTGACTCCTACTATCAGCGGTTTTAATCACTGGAGATTTTAACTATCAGCAATTTTAACTGTCAACAATTTTAACTATCAGCGATTTTAATTACCAGCGATTTTAATCACTAGAGATTTTAACTATTAGTGATTTTTACTATCAGCAATTTTAACTATTAGTGATTTTTACTATCAGCAATTTTAACTACTAGCGATTTTTTACTCTTAGCAATTTTAACTATCAGCGATTTAAATCACTAGCAATTTTAACTTTTAGTGATTTTTACTATCAGCGATTTTAATCACTAGAGATTTTAATCATTAGCGATTTTAATTACTGGATATTTTAACTATCAGCAATTTCAACTAGCAGAGATTTTATTCACTAGAGATTTTAACAGTCAGCGATTTTTATTATCAACAATTTTAACTAACAGCGATTTTTACTATCAACAATTTTAACTACCAGCGATTTTTGCTGTCAACAAATTTAACTATCAGCGATTTTTACTATTAACAATTTTAACTATCAGCGATTTTAATTACCAGCGATTTTAATATTTCAACTATTAGTGATTTTTACTATCAGCAATCTTAACTACTAACGATTTTTTACTCGCAGCAATTTTAACTATCAGCGATTTAAATCACCAGAAATTAACTTTTAGTGATTTTTACTATCAGCGATTTTAATCACTAGAGATTTTAATCATTAGCGATTTTAATTACTGGATATTTTAACCATTTACAATTTTAACTATAAATAATTATTGACTAGCGGCGATTTTAACTATTTGCAATTATACAATTTATAAAAGAATAATGTCAATTGTGAAAAATAAACTAAAAGAATTAAAATCATTTTAATTTTAATTTTAATATCGTCCCTAAAAATAATATTGAACATTCGAATGTATATGAATAACGAAGATTTCTTTTCTGAGGGTATGCGCACAAATTGAAGTGAATAAAATAAAACGAAAAAGAAAAAGAAGAAGATGTAAAAATAAAATTTTGAAACTGATGGTAAATTTCTGTAAATCAAGAGTTTCGCGGATATGGTGACACATTGACAAATACGAAACTTTTCTTTAAGAATACTTAAAGTCCCGTGGGAAACATAACTTGCTAGATTTTTACATTAGAGAATAAAGGGAGTTTTCCACCTTATCTTCGAATGTAGAAGGATTGTGATAAATTGGAGAGGGACAGCGGACTATTTTCAATAAAGTTCAAAGTAAATTCTCGTCAAGTTCAACAAATTTTCACAAACAAACAATATCCATGAATTATATATAAAAAAAATTTAAAAAAAATAAAATAAATTAGAATTCAAAATAAACAGGAATAGAAAAGCAAAAAAGGATAAACAAAAAATAAGTATCAAAAGAATTTTATTTTTCGCAATAACGAAAAATAATTTTTATCAAAAATATTATGGAGAAAACGAAGAAGAAGAAAAAAAGTAAAAATTTGTAACCAAAAAATTTTTAATTAAAAATAATTAGAAACAGAAAATAAATTTTTACTTATAGTTTAAAAAATAAGGCGGAATGATAATAAAAATATTAATAACAATAATAAAAAAATCATCATTATTATTATTAATAATAAATTATTAATAATAATAATTATTATTTAATTCTAATTGCTAACTAAATAGAACAAATCTGATAGAAGAATCAAGATATTTAATTTTAATAACACAAAATACAAAGACGAAAATTATATGTTAATTCTCTTTGAGTGTTTTAGAAGAAAAGTATCTAATTTTCAAGAATTATTAAATAAATAACGAGTTATGTTTGTACCGTACTTTCATGATGGATTGCCCCCGGCGCATTTTGTAAACACCAGAAATGCTGCTTTGTATTTTCCCCAGCACAAAGTAATGTTAATAATAATAACAACAATAATAATAATAATATAATATAATATAATATACCCTTTATTCTAAACGCGAGCTTCGTTGTAAATAAAATTGATAATTCTGTTTAACGTTTAACTTCCAAAGGGGAAAAAGTAAAAATACCATAAATGACAAAAAACATTAAATTACATTATAAATCCATATTACTGTTTTAATAACTGAAATTAATATACATATTTATTACTAAATTACAATATTCAGTAATTAATCTTTCGATTATTAATTTCGAACATCTATGTATATATATATATATATATATATAAAATACATTCGATAAAATAAACAATATTTACCGAAATCCACAAACTACTTGATTATGCAATGCAAATATTTTATATCAACGAAATTGAGGATTCATTTGCTTAAATTATTTTCTCCCATCACGAAATATGTTCGATTTTTAGAATGAAAGTTTTTATGAGAATTTATAAATATTCGTTTGAAAAGTAGGAATTAGTCAGTAATTAATTTTTTCGCAATTATTATTAGAGAAAAGAAATTCCTTTTACAACTATCATTTCCTGCAAATGACAATGAGTAAGATCAACTATAAATTACAACTATAACCCAAAAGAATTGAAAAAAATTTTTTAATCATTTTTTCCCTCAATTTGATATTCTTAGAAAAATTGTGATTTAGTGAGATAACAAATTAACGATTTTCACTATTAGCAATTTTAAACTATCAGCGATTTTAATTACCAGATGATTTTAACTATTAGCGATTTTTACTACAAGAAATTTTAACAACCACTAATTTTAAATGCTAATTATTATAACTATTAGAAATTTTAGTTGATAACTACTTAAACTATCAGCAATTTTAACAATTAGCGATTTTAACAACTAAAGATTCGAACCACTAGTAATTTTTACAATCCGCGATTTTTACTACCAGTAATTTTTACTGTCATCAATTTTTTACCAACAGACATTAACTAACAGCAATTTTTAATATTGGAAATTTTAACAATCAGCTGTTTTAATCACTAAAGATTTTAACTACCAGTAATTTTGATTATCAGCGATTTTTACTACCAGAGATATTAACTGCCAGCAATTTTTACTATCTGTAATTTTAACAATTATCGATTGTAACCACTAAAGATTTTAATTATCAGTAATTTTTAATAACCACGTTATTTACTACCAGTAATTTTTAATACTAGCAATATTTACTACCAAATATTAACTACTAGCAATTTTAATAATCAGCGATTATAATCACTAATGATTTTAAGTACCATTAATTTTTAATACCAGCGATTTTTATTACCAGAGATTTTTACTACCAAAGATTTTTACTACCAGTAATATTTACTACAAGAGATTTTTACTACTAGATGTTAATAAACACTAATTTCTACTATCAGCAATTTTAACAATCAGCGATTTTAACCACTAAAGATTTTAACCACTGGTATAATTTTTCCAATCCGTGATTTTTTCTACCAGTAGCTTTTACTATCATCAATTTTTACCACCAGACATTAACTACCAGCAATTTTTACTATCAGCAATTTTCACAATCAGCGATTTTAATCACTAAAGATTGTAACTATACCAGTAATTTTGACGATTAGTAATTTTTACTACTACTAATTTTTACTTCCAAAGATATTAAATAATAACATTGATTACTGACAGAGATGTTAATTAACACTAATTTTTACTATCTTAATTTTAACAATCAGCCATTTTAACCACTAAAGATTTTAAATTTAAATACCAGTAATTTTTACTATTGTCGATATTTACTACCAATAATTCTTACTACCAGCAATTTTTATTACTACTTATTATTACTTTATTTTAGCTATCAGTAATTTTGACTATCAGCGATTTTTATTACCAGTAATTTTTATAACTAGCTATTTTTACTTCTAGAAATTTTAACAATCACTTTTTTTAAATTGCTAATTATTTTAACTAATAAAAATTTTAGGTTGATAACAATTTAAACTATCAGCAATTTTGACAATCAAGCAATCAGCAATTTTTTAAAAAAATTTAAATCACTAAAGATTTTAAATACCAGTAATTTTTACTATTGTTGATTTTTATTACCAGCAATTCTTACTACCAGCAATTTTTTATTACTAGAGATTAACTGCCTGCAATTTTTACTATCAATGATGTTAACAGTCAGCGATTTTAATTTTAACGACTAAATATTTTAACTACCAATAATTTTAACTATAATCGATTATTATAACTAGTAATTTTTATTACTAGCGATTTTTACTATCAGGAATTTAAACAACCACTAATTTTAATCACTAATTATTTTAACTATTAGAATGTTTAGTTCATAACAATTTAAAGTATCAGCTATTTTAACAATCTGCGATGTTAATCACTAAAGATTTTAACTATCAGCAATTTTGCCAATCGGCGATTTCAATCATTAAAGATTTTAACTATCAGTAATTTTGACAATCGGCGATTTCAATCATTAAATATTTTAACTATCAGTAATTTTGACAATCGGCGATTTTAATGACTAAAGATTTTAATTATCAATACTTTAGACTATCAGCGATTGTTATTACCAGTAATTATTTATTATTAGCGATTTTTACAACCAGAGATATTAACTAACAGCAATTTTTACTATCAGCAATTTTAACAATAAGCTATTTTAATCACTAAAGATTTTAACTATCAGCAATTTTGACAATCGGCAATTTCAATCATTAAAGATTTTAGCTATCAGCAATTTTGACAATCGGCGATTTCAATCATTAAATATTTTAACTATCAGTAATTTTGACAATCGGCAATTTTAATGACTAAAGATTTTAATTATCAATACTTTTGACTATCTGCGATTGTTATTACCAGTAATTATTTATTATTAGCAATTTTTACAACCAGAGATATTAACTAACAGCAATTTTTACTATCAGCAATTTTAACTATTAGCAATTTTAACTATCAGCAATTTTAACTATCACGTATTAAAATTATTAAGAATTGTAAATACCAGCGATTAAAGCGACTGGAAATTAGAATTGTTGACGATTGAAATTGTCATCGACTATAAATTCATTGTAATTGCTATTTTTAATTTTGTTAACGATAGTATAAAGTTATTTAGCAATAATGATTGTCAAAAAGGAGAAAGAAGTGGAGGTAGAAGTAGAGTTAGAAGTAGAAGTAGAAATAGAAGTAGAATCAGAAGTAAAAGTAGAAGTAAAAGTAAAAGTACAAGTAGAAGTTGAAGTAGAAATAGAAGTAATGGAAGAAATAGTAAAAGAATCGAAGAATGAAAAGCAATGAAGCTAAAAGAAAATAAGGAAAAGAAGGATTAAAAAAAACAGTCTAATTCCTACCATTGCGTTTTTGATGCGATCAACGGGCTGAAGAAGAACCGTGGCAGTGCCGAGAGGTCGATGATGTTGCAAGTGCTGCTGCAAATGATGATGATGATGCTGTTGCAAATAGTCGAGCCGAGGCTGTGTCGCTGCGGCGGCAGCTACAATACTTGCCGTGCAAGTGCAAGTGCAAGTGCAAGCCAAATTGCAGGCCTGCTGTTGTAATTGACTGACAAAACCCGGCGCAGTATTGCCCGATGCAGCAGCGGCAGCGGCGGCGGCTGCAGCAGCGGCCGCTGAATGATGCAGAGGTGGTGGCAGGGGCACCGCACCTCCCGGCACGAAGGAGTACGAGTGAAAATACGTCGTGGCGCCTGATGAGGTCAATCTATTGTCCTCGGCTCGTGAGTCGATTGCACGCAAACAATCCTTTCCCTTTTCTTCCTCAACAAACTTGTTGTAACCGTTGGCCTCGTCCCTGCAACTTCTGACGATGATGCGACAACTCCTCTCGTCGCCCTTGCTACTGTCACTGCTGTTGCTGCTGCAACTTTCGCTATTGCTGTTGCTGCTACAACTTTCGCTATTGCTGTTGCTGCTACAACTTTCGCTATTGATGTTGCCGCTACAACTTTCGCTATTGATGTTGCCGCTACAACTTTCGCTATTGCTGTTGCTATCGCCACTAGTTCTGCTGTCGCTATTGCTTCTGTTGTCGCTACTACTTCTGTTGTCGTTATTGCTTCTGTTGTCGCTACTACTTCTGTTGTCGTTATTGCTTCTGTTGTCACTATCGCTTCTGTTGTTGCTCTTACTGTTGCTTTCTTTGCTGTTGTTGCACCTGCTACTGTTAGTGGAACTGTTGTTGGGACTGCAACTTTTGCTGCTGTAGTTGTTGCTATTGTAGCTGCTGCTATAGTTGCTGTTGTAGCTACTGTTCGTGTAGTTGCTGTTGTAGCTACTGTTCGTGTAGTTACTGTTGTAGCTACCGTTGAAGTAGCTGCTACTATAGTTACTGTTGTAGTTACTGCTGTTGTAATTGCTGCTACTGTAATTGCTGCTACTGTAGTTGATGCTACTGTAGTTGCTGCTGTAGTTGCTGCCGCAGTTGCTACTGTACTTGCTACTATTGCAGACGCTGCTATTGTAGTTTGTACTATTGCAGACGCTGCTATTGTAGTTTCTACTATTGCAGACGCTACTATTGTAGTTGCTACTATTGCAGACGCTGCTATTGTAGTTTCTACTATTGCAGACGCTACTATTGTAACAGTTGACAATATTAAACTCGCTACGATTGTAGTGACAACTATTGTAGTCACTACTATTGTAGTTGTTACTACCGTAGCTGTGACTATTCACAAAACAGTTGCCGCTAGTGATGCACCATTTGCCGCTATTGATAATGCATTTGGAATTACTGTCGTCCCTATTGATGTAGTCGTTGCTGGTCCAGTCGCTGCTATTGAGACAGTAATTGCCGCTACCGTTGCAGTTGTTGCCAATAAAATCGTTAGTGTCCCCTTGACTGAAATTAGCAGCAATTCCTTGCGACCAATAGATTTGCAGACCGGTAGAATTTGAAAATTGCTCGCCAAACCACCACAGCTTGTCGGTGAAAAATTAATACTTCACACTTCACCTTTTTTTTCCCCCTTTTTTTTTTTTGTTTTCGAGATCAAAAGTCCTCGTCGACAACTTTCCCTAATCTGTGCTCTTTTCCCTTGTTTTCAATATATTTCGTTATCTATTAAAAATTAATTTTTCAAACAAGTTTTCAAATAAATTTTTTAAATAAATTTTTTAAATAAATTTTTTTAATAAATTTTTCAAATTAATTTTTTTAATAAATTTTTCAAATTAATTTTTTTAATAAATTTTTCAAATAAATTTTGTTAATAAATTGTTCAAATAGATTTTTCGTTTCCTTGGCGGGAAAATAGAAATCTTTCATTCAGAGAACAAGCAAGTATCTCTCTCACACTCTCACTCTTTTTTTAGTAACTACACCACTTGTTTTTTGTGTGTGATTGAAAAGGAAAAATTTCAAGTTTACTAAAGAAAGGATTTTTTGACCTTCTTTTCACTATAATTTTTTTTTAATAGTTGGTATTAATTGAAACGACGTAGGATTGGAATTGGAATGTAAAAAGTCTCTCTCTCTCTCTCTGTTTCACTTTTTTTTGGGGGGGCTAAATAGAGAGACCGTGAGTGCAAGTTTTGTGCTAGGGTTTTTTTTTCTACGGGAGGGGGAGAGCCTTTTTTTGGTTTTTTTTTTTTGAAAAAGGGTGCGTATGATGTTACATGTAGAAATATATATATATGTATATATCTTAGTAGACTCGATCACTCGGCAAGAAAGTACAAAGTGCTAAAAGAGCCGCTAGCTGAAAATGATTGTCACGAGGTTTTTCGAGGCAAAGACAGAGCTTTGAGATTTGTCACGCGCGCGCACATATGTTTCAATGCCCGCCGGTTAACAAATATATGCGCGTGTGCGGATATGTATGAATCTGTGGGTATGTGTGTGAGTGTGTTTTTTTTTAAAGTACTCGTACAATATATAAATGTCAGCAATATATAATCTTTTTCTTAAATTTATTATTTATATTTAGTTTTTTTTTAGTAATTATTGTATAAATAGGGGAGAGGGGTTTTTTTTTGTGTTGAGACACACAAAGATTCGGCAAATACGAGATCACATGAATAGTGCTTTTGTATTTTTACTTTATTCGATTATTCGATTCCAATCTCGATATTTTGGTTTTAGATTCGATTTTAGTTTCGAATTTAATTTCAATTTCAGTTTCGATTTTAGTTTTGATTTTAGTTTCAATTTTAGTTTCAATTTTAGTTTCGATTTTAGTTTCGAATTTAATTCCAATTTTACTTTCGATTTTAATTTAGATTTTAGTTGCAATTTTTGTTTCGAATTAAACTTCAATTTTTATCTCAAAATTCAATTTTCAATTCACGACGATTTTTTTCGTTAAATTGATTTCAATTCACATCGATTTTTAGAATTGATTTCAATTCACGTCAATTTTTTCAGTTAAATTGATTTCAATTCAAGTCGATTTTTAATTAAATTAATTTCAATTCACGTCGATTTTTAGTTAAATTGATTTTAATTCACATCGATATTATCGTAATGTATCGATTATATCTCGTTTTTTTTCAAATTGTTGCGATTATTAATTTTGGATCGTTGCGATTATTAATTTGGGATCGTTTCAAATTATTAATTTTGGATCGTTTCGATTATAACTTTTGGATCGTTTCGATTAAAAACCAAATAGATTCGATTGATTCTCGATATCTATTTGGACTAATTTGTAACAAACAGTTTGATTCAAAAAGAGAAAAAAATGTTGTTTATCAAGATTGGAATTCCTGGGGAATAATTTAATGCTTATTACTGTACAAACAGCACCGGACTCACTACGATTGATTGTCTTGACGCGATTCTCTTGGATCACTTGAATTTTTTCATTTGCATTGAAAAATTCGTTAAATCCTAAAATTGGTAAAATTTATATTACACGTTTTTTTTTTGTTAATTTTATCTTCTAAATAAATTTTTAATCAGACTTGTCAACAATGAGAGTGGAAAACAATTTTTTAAGAGAGAGATGCTTGATTTGTTTTTTTCTGGATTTACCTCCCTTTTTTTCCCCCGAAGGACCCCCTTCGACAGGATTGTTTCAAGCGAAGGACGAGGGGGACAAGGATGACACAGTTTTTATATTTTTTTTGTTGAAAAACAAAATTTGCAATAATTTTTTTTCTTTTCCGGGCTAGAGCACAGGGTTAAAGGGGGAGTTGCGTCGGATTTTTCACGTCTTCTTTTATTTTACTTTCTTTTTCGGGCGTTTTTGGGGAGGGGGGAGATTAAAAAGGGACAACGTTGCTCTTGTTCCGAAGGACGTTTTTTGGCGATGATGATGATTTTTTGTTTCTCTCGTCACAGGTGAAGGAGAGAAAGAGAGAGTGTATATTTATAGAAGGTCGTCGTCTCTTTTGGAGTTGAAAAAGCAAAGCTTGTTCTCTTGATGATTTTTGTTGTTCGGCTTGCGGAAACAAAGCTATTGTTTTTATTTTTTTTTTTGGTCCAAACAAGATCTGATTCGAAAGAGATTTTTTTTTGTTTTACTTTTGTATGTACGTCTCCTTGTGTTTTTAATTCTTTTCTTCTTTTGGTTCGTCCTCTCGCGTGACCGGTTTTCTTTTCTTTTTTCCTGAGACGCGTACCGCGTGGTTTTTTTTTTTTTTTTGTTATCTACTCCCGAAATTAAAAATTACTTTAGTTAATTTTTTTGTTTCTCTTGTTGAATATCGCGAAAGGGGGTGTTTTTTGGGGCGGGGGGAATTGTTTTGAAATTTAATTTTTTTTGGTAAATTTTTTTTTTTTTTTTTTTTAAAGGACAGAGAGCGGTTAAGTGTAATTTGAGAGGTGGAACGACTGAGAGAGCGTCCTACTCGATCGCCTAGCTTGACACAACTAGCGCCAGCTCCGAAGAGAGCCGCGGATCGCGGGTTTCAAACTCCTCTCCCACTCTTGTTTAGTGGGTTGAGGGGGCCAATCATCATAGAGGCGGGGCCGAACATGCGCGAAAAACACCGACATTGTCCGAGTCTGCGTCACGAATCACTTCGCGGGTAAAATCTCTCCATCCCTCTCTCTCTCTCTCTCTCTCTCATCTGTCTATTTCTCTTTTTCTTTCCTCTCTGTCCGCCTCTTTCCTCGCGTCCCTGGTTTTCCCTTCGCGCTCCTCTTTTCCTCCCTCTTTGCCCCACTTCGTCCTCTTTGCTGTGCCCTTCTCATCTAACCCGTCCATCACTCTCCTATGTGTGTATATATATCTGTTTGTCTTTCTCTTTTTCTCTCTCTTCGTTGCGTTTCTCTTATAAACTCGCACGCTCTTTCTCACTGTTTCTGTCTAAATTCTCTCTTTCCATCTCATTTATTCATTTTCTTTATCTCTCTTACTTCTCTTTTTCTCTATCACTTCTCTTTTCATTCTCTCTTCTCTTTTTCTTTCTCTCTTTTCCCTTTTTTTCTCTCTTCCCTTTCTCTCTCTTTCTTCTATTTTTCTCTTCTTCTCTTTATTTTTCACCCACTTTTTCCCTCTTTATTTCACATAGCTTTTACTCTCTTTTTCTTACACACTTTCTCCCCCTTTCTCTCTTTTCTTTTTTCCTTCTCTTTTATTATCACTTCTTCTTTGCCTTTTTTCTTTTCTTATCCTCTCATTTCTTTCTCTTTTTTCCTCTCTATTTATCTTACTATTTTCTTCTCTTCTTCTCCCCCTTCTTCTTATTCTTTTCCTCTCAAATCTTTTTCTCCCTTTCTTATTCTATCGCTTTTTCTCTCTTTCACTCCCTCTTTTTTCTATCACATTCTCTCTCTCTCTCTCTCTCTTTCATTCCCTCTCTATTTGGAGAAACAATTCATAAAGAGAATCAGTGAGAGAAAAAGTGCGAAGAAAAGGGAGAAAATCAGTGAAAGTAAGAGATAACAAAAGAAAGAGAAAAATAGTGAGAATAAGAGAGAAAAAAGAGAAGGAGAGAGAGAGAGAGAAATAGTGAGAGTAAAAGAAAAAAGAGAAGGAGAGAGGGAGAGAAAAATAGTAAAAGTTACAAGGAAGAAGAGAG
This sequence comes from Leptopilina drosophilae, assembly GCA_032873175.1. NCBI lineage: Eukaryota > Metazoa > Arthropoda > Insecta > Hymenoptera > Figitidae > Leptopilina > Leptopilina drosophilae. The sequence continues at coordinate 2,476,513 of CM065485.1, read as the reverse complement.
AGAGGGAGAGAAAAATAGTGAGAGTAAGAGAGAAAGAAGAGAAGAAGAGACAGAGAGAGAAAAAATAGTGAGAGTAAGAGAGAGAAAAAGAGAAAAGATGGAAAATTAGTGAGAAAGAGAGAGAAAAAGAGAAAAGATGGAAAATTAGTGAGAGTAAGAGAGAAAAAAAGAGGACTAAGGGAAAATCAGTGAGAGTAAAAGAGAAGAAAAAGAAAAGGAGAGAAAGAAAGAAAGAGAAACAGTGAGAGTAAGAGAGAAATAGAGTGAGATTCTCTTTGCAGAGTCTCAGCACCTCGCGTTTCGCGTACAACCTACAACCCCACAAAACTCTCTCTCCTTCTCTCTCTCTCTTTTTCTCTCTTCTCTTTCTCTCACGCGCCCCAGTCACCTAGGCGCGCACACGGGCGTTTGCAATCTTCCGCGTTTCCATCAACTCTATCCACTACTGCGTTTTCCACCTTTTCCCCCATTCCCCAACATTTCCTGACCCGAAAAATTAATAACTTCTTTTTCCACTTCTTCTCTCTCTCTCTCGAAAAAAGAGAAGAGGGGGGAGGAACACGGCGTTCATCGTCTCAATGTTGCAAGAGCGACATCCATTTTCATGCTGAGCATGGAGAGAAAAGAGAGATAGAGAGAGAGAGAATCTCATTTATCGACATATTCGCACTTTGCTTGTAGTTTTCTTATCTTTTGCTAACTATTTTTGTCTCTCTCTCTCTTTCTCTCACTTTCTCTTTTTGTATTTCTCTCTCTCTCTCTTTCTCTCTCTCTCTCTCTCTCTCTCTCTCTCTCTCTCTCTCTCTCTCTCTCTCTCTCTCTCTCTCTCTCTCTCTCTCTCTCTCTCTCTCTCTCTCTCTCTCTCTCTCTCTCTCTCTCTCTTTCTCTCTTTCTCTCTCTCTCTCTTGTTTCCTTATTTCTCTTTCTTTATTTTAAGAGAAAATTTCTTTTATTTTTTGTCTCTCTCACTTTCTCTTCTTGTGTTTCTTTCTTTCTCTCTCTTTCACTTCTTTCCTTATTTCTCTTCTTTTATTTCAAAGAGAAAAGGGAGAAAAAGAGAGAAAGAGAAAAGAGGAGAAAGAGAGAGAGAGAGGGCACAAATAGAGGATAAGGAAAAAAAGACGAAAGGAAGAGAGAGAAAGAGTGAGTGAGAGAGAGAGAAACTAAAAATAAAGCAAAAGAGAGAGGAAGATAATGAAAAGAGAGTCGAAAGAAATAGAAAAGAAGGAGAGAGAGAGAGATAAAGAAAATGAAAAGAAAGACGAAAGAAACAGTGAGAGAGAGAGAGAGAAAGAAATTAAAAATAGAGCAAAAGAGAGAGAAAGAAACTAAAAATAGAGCAAAAGAGAGGGAAAAAAATTTTAAAAAAGACGAAAGAAAGAAAGAGAGAAAAAAATGAAAAGAAAGACGAAAGGAAGAAAGAGAGACAGAAGGAAACTAAAAAACTAAATTAAAAAATTAATTATTGAAAAACTAAAAATAGAGCAAAAGAGTGAGAAATGAAGAAAGAGAGACAGAATGAAAATGAAAAGAAAGACGAAAGAAATAGAAAGGAAGAAAGAAAGAGAGAAAGAAACTGAAAATAAAGTAAAAGAGAGAGAGAGAGAGAGAGAGAGAGAGAGAGAGAGAGAGAGAGAGAGAGAGAGAGAGAGAGAGAAACTAAAAAGAAAGCAAAAGAAAAAAATAAAAAAAAGACGAAAGAAATAGAAAGGAAGAAAGAGAGAAAAATAATGAAAAGAAAGACGAATGGAAGAAAGAGAGACAGAGAGAAACTAAAAAACTAAATTAAAAAATTAATTATTGAAAAACTAAAAATAGAGCAAAAGAGCGAGAAATGAAGAAAGAGAGACAGAGAGAAACTAAAAAACTAAATTAAAAAATTAATTATTAAAAAACTAAAAATAGAGCAAAAGAGCGAGAAAGGAAGAAAGAGAGACAGAAAGAAAATGAAAAGAAAGACGAAAGAAATAGAAAGGAAGAAAGAATGAAACTGAAAATAAAGCAAAAGAGAGAGAAAGGAACTAAAAAGAAAGCAAAAGACAGAGAAAGAAACTAAGAAGAAAGCAAAAGAGAGAGAAGGAAAATGAAAAGAAAGCAAGTGAGAGAAAGAGAGAAACATCTCTTGTTTCCTTTCTCAAGTTTCTTTTTGAAGGAAAATCCTCGTTTCAACTTCTCCTCTATCTCGTATTTAAACCAATTTACAGAGAGATTTTCCCTTCTATTTTCTATGGTTATTTCGTTTATAGAGAGGGTGTAGGTGGGGGAGGAGGGAGAGAGAGAGAGAGAGAGAGAGAGAGAGGAGGTAGAAGGAAAAACTTTTGTTTCACTGAAACGATAACTATGTACTTTACGAATGTGCGCGCATGGAAAGAATGATAATAATAATAATAACAGTAATCTTTCGTGTATATGATTATTTTATGGGATGAGTGTGAGAGATAGAAAAAAAAAGTTGAGAAAGAAAAATTTTAGATTTAATTTACGACTGAAATTATTAATTTTAGTAAATTCGATAAAATACTTTTTAACTAATCTGATCAACTAGTTTTTAACTAGTTTTTTTTTTAATTTAACGTAAATTAATCAAATTTAGAGAATAAGGAAAATATATTTTATTGGTAAATAAAATTATTTTTAGACTCAAAATTTTTGTAACTTTTTTCCTCCTATATTCCTCGTAAAATAAAATTTCAATTTTTGTATTTTACGACTAATCAAGACTAATTTTAGTCAGGCAAATATTTAAAATTTGTATAGTTTTAATGACAGTGGCAAAAATAATTATAGTATTTTTTAATTTTAAATAAATTAATTTAAATTACATTCAGATTCAGATTCAGATTTAAATTATTATTTAAACCGAATAAATTTTATTTGACTTAAATAAACGTATATTTGTTTCAGAACCAACTAGACTTTTTATTTATTTTAACCAAAATTATATTTGATTTAAATAAAATATATATTTGAGTTAAATAAAATTTTATTTAAACTAAATAAAATTTATTTGAAACAAATAAAAAGTTTAGTTGGTTCTGAGACAAATATACCATTTCTCTGGGTGTAAGAAAATTATAATAATAAATAATAATAAAATTAAATAAATTGATTATTTTAATTAATTAATTTTTTTTAATTACTTATTTTATTATTTTATTATCATTTTTACATTATTTTGAAACAAAAATTTTTCCTTCAGCACTAAAAACATTTATTTTCACATCACAAGAGAAAAAGTTTCGTACTATTCGTGAATTCAGTAGTAAAAAGAGTTTTAGTCAGACACACAACTATTTTCCTTTCACATCCAATAATTCAATTTCCATTGCTTCTGCTTTTCATTAAATATTCAAAAAAACATGTTCTTTCGATTCAATTTGAAAAATTTTTGAATATATACTTCAGTGTAATATTTATATTCTCATTTTGAAAGAGAGCTTAATATTCTCATCTCTTCACGGTTGAGAGCAAAATTATTGCAAAAACTGCAAAAAAAAGACAAGTAAATTAAACAAAAAAAATTAGCCATACGACTGTAACAATATTCACAAATATGGAAATAATTTCCCATGTTTGAGGGCAAATGAAAAGTTCCCTTTGATCGAAAAAAAGTATAATTCAATTTAATGTGCATGAAAAATTTTTCCTAATTTAAAATGATCGAGTGTGCGTTAAATATTTACATCAAGTGAACTGCATATTCAATTTTTTAATACACGTTACATTAGGATGAATTTTTTTTTTTTTTTTTGAAAAATATTTCTGTATAATGCACTTCAGGGGGGAAAAAATTCCACGTTGATGATAAATCACTTTTTAATCCAATAATAATAGTGGAGGAAATAAAAATACATTTTGCATTCTTTTAGGTAAGAAAATGAACTTGAAAGAAGTGGAAAATAATAAATAAATAAATAATTTTATAAACAATAAGCAATACTTAAAAGAATTGGGAAATAATAAATAAATAAATAATTTAAAAAACAATAAGCAATAGTTGAAAGAATTCGAAAATAATAAATAAATAATTTAATAAAAAATAAGCAATACTTGAAACAATTGGAAAATAATAAATCAATATATAATTTAATAAAAAATAAGCTGAATGAATAATTAAGTAAATTATTTTTAAAAATACAGTACAATTTAAATAAAGTACTAAAATATAATACCAAATTAGTTACTAAATAATTAACAAAATGAACAACTAATTTCTAAAATTGATTACTAATAATAATAATTGCTAATAATAATTACTAATAATAATTACTAATAATAATTACTAATAATAGTTATTAATAAAATTTTTACTAATTTGAATTAGTGAATGTTTCTTCGTTTTTGAATTAGTGCCTCATTTTTAGCTTTTCAATTAGTAAATAAATTAGTATAAGTAGAAATTACTATTAATTTGCAAAATTTACTAATTTAAAAGCAAAAAGTCAGTCACTGATTTAATTTAGAAATTTTTTTTGAATTTTACTAATTAAAATTTAGAGAGTAAGTAAATAATTAAAAAAATAAATAAGTAACTGAACTTGTAAATAAATAATTATTTGAATAAATAATTAAATAAATAACTGAATAAATAATTAAGTAAATAACTGAATAAATAATGAATTAAATAACTAAATAAATAATTAAGTAAATAACTAAATAAATAACTAAATAAGTAACTAAATAAATAATTAAAAACTAAATAAGTAAAAAAAATAAAAAAAATTTACTTAGTTGATTAGTAATTTAAATATTTATTTAGTCATTTATAATTATAATTTTCTAATTATTTATTTAGTTATTTATTTAGTTATTTATTTAGTTATTTAATTAGTTATTTATTTAGTTATTTAATTAGTTATTTATTTAATTATTTGTTTAGTCATTTGTTTAATTATTTATTTAGTTATTTATTTAGTTATTTATTTAGATATTTGTTATTTATTTAGCATTTATTTAGATATTTGTTCAACTATTTATTCACGTATTTATTTAATTATGAAAAAACTAAACAAATAAAGCAATAAAAAAAGTATTTTTTCCGCTCAATAAAATGAACAATCCACAAAAAGTACGCATTTAAAAAAAAATTAATCGACAAAAATTAAAAATCACACATATTCAAAGTGCACTTTATAAATTATTCACTTTCACTATCTCTCTAAATAAACAGATTTTTTTTTATCATTGGAAATATTTTCGTGCTTATATAAACAAATATAAATGAACATTCAATATTTTTCCCGAAAGAATAATTCTTTGTGAAATTTATCATTTTATCCACAAGGGATTTATGAAGTAAACATTTTTTTTTTTTTTTTTTTTTTTTTTGGGAGAAAGAGGATTCATATTTTCGTGAACTTAATCCTACTTTGTACTATGAGGTCTGCTTTTTCGGGGCTAGATGGGATCGACTCTCGAAAGTGAAGGCCGGATTGATATTCGTTGAGCAAGGACTCTCTAGGAAGAGTTCCGAGTGTTTGTTCGAAGCGGAGATTGCTCCTCTTGAGGTGGAAAAAAAATGGGCGAGAAAAAAAAGGAGGGACGAAAAATGTACAAGAGGGAGAGAGAGAGAGAGAGAGAAAGAGAGAAAAAGAGAAAAAAAGAGAGAGAGAAAATAAAAATTATTGTACAGAAAAAAAGGAAGGAAAAAAGATTTTTCCAACTGCTATTTGAACGTTTCGATTCATAATTGTTTTATTGTTTCGATAATTGAGAGAAAATTGTGTCCTTGCGAGAAAAAAGAGTTAACTTGAAAAAAAGGAGAAAAAAGAAAAAAAGGGAAAAAAAGGAAAAGATAATCTTTTCGGTCTCTATTTTCTGTATTTAATTACATTTTTCTCTTTTAGTTTTTTTTGTTATTAAATTTGTTAAATTCACTTTTTTTAATTTAGATAAAGGAAATTACACTGAGAAAACAATATATTTGAATCAAACATAATTAACATTGTTATACAGTCATCGAAAAATTATCTTTGAATTAAACATAATAATTTTGATTCAATATATAATAAATTTGATTTGATAAAAATTATTTTTGTTTAAATAATTTTACGTCCGTTTATCAAATATTTTGTGAAATCAATTTTACGAGGCCTTTAAAATTATTAAAATTAAACGTTTTCCCTTTAAAATTACTTCTAATAATAATTAAATATTTTATTTTTATTTTTATTAATTATTTTATTTCATTTATTTATTTTTAAAATTTTTTAAATTTAATTTTTATTTATTTGAAAATTAAATTAAAATTATTTTTTATTCAATTATAATTATTCAATGAATTATTATTTTTTCGGTTGACTACTTATATTTGAATAAAGAAAAAAAATTTTTTTTCTGGTAAAAATAAAAATAAAATAAAAAACAATAAAAATCAAGATTATTAAAAATAAAAATTGTAATTTTATTACCAATAGTAAAAGTAACTTTTTAGACTTGAATATTTTCGTAATTTTTTCTATAGAAATTGTTTTTTTTTTTAAATTAAAATAACAGTTAGTAAAAATTAATTTCTTCAAGACAATTTCTTTTGTTTTAATTTACTTGGCAGTTTTATCCAGACAAAAAATATTTTTTTGTTTTTCTTTCCTACAATAAAAAAAGGAAAAATACACTCTTTGCAAAAATCACTATTTTTTCCACAATAAATGGAAATAAAAAATGTCCCTAAAGTTTTGAACGTTCAAATGAACGAATCTTTTTATTAGTTTGAATTTTTGTAGAAAATATTAATTTACAAATTAAGAAATAAATTATTTTCTAAATATTCATGTAAATTTTTTTATTGTAGTTCAAAGACAATATAATATTTAAAAATATTGAAAAGGAAAAAGTTTTCGTTCATTTGAACGTTCAAAACTTTAGAGACATAATAAAAAATTGTGTTTTTTGAAAAATCGAGGAATTTATCATTTGATAAATGAAATTAGAAATAAACAAACATATATATTTTTTAGACAGTAGGTACAGGTAGAGGAAGCATGGAAAGAATGTAAAAGTAACATTTTGCCAACTCAGGGGGAAATGTGTATATATTACTTGGATGTTGCACGCAATGCGGATTAAACTATTCAGTGAACCTCCGAGATTGCTCACTGGCTGCATAACCATGACGAAATTGGCAAAACGACTCACTTTGTCCTCGTGGTAGTGGAGAATATTCACACGCTTCATTCCATTCTTTCTCTCGAGTGTGCATTTCACTAAATACATATGTTTATCGTATTTACAATTTTCGACAAAACAGAAAAAATGAAAAAGCATTCATTCTTTCTAATAAACACCCAAAGTCTATTACTGGGAAACTTATAGTTAAAATTTGCTTTTTTAACGAAATAAAAGATAGAAATTTTTTTTTTTGTAATAAAAAAGTAATTTTTATTTGGTGACTAAAATAATAGGGAAATATTTATTGTTGGTCTTGTTTCCAGAATACAGAATTATTAAAAAAAATTGTGATTGCTAATCGAATCGTGGTGACATTTAAAATTTAAATTCCTGGCTAATAATTATTATTACAAGTTTTTTTCGCAAATAATTAAAAATTATTGTAAATTAACATCAATATTAAAATTATTAAATAATAATTATTGGGACTTTCAACTATTATAACTACTAACAATTTTCCTGCAATTATTACAAAATACTTTATTATTAACTTTTAGTAACTTCTTAGCTGACTCCTTACTTTCTTTTTTAAATAAAATCAGTAATTTTAAAAATAATAGAATTTAAAAATTTTTTATTTATTAAATTGAAGGAAGTAAATTTATCATTTGGCAAATAAAAATGAAAGATAATAGAAATTATCAATTTCCATATGTTGAAAATTTAAAGAAAAATTCTCGACAAAATCAGAATTATCTTTATAAATAATAAATTTGTTTTAGGATTTTACTTATTTTCATAAATAATATTTACTACTATTTTAATTATTTTCAGTACAATTTTAATTCTAATTTTAATTATTTTTAGTAGATTTTTACAAGATTTTAATCGAATTCCTCGAAAAATGTTATTATTCCCAAAAAATCGATTAAAACTCATCAAAAGAAGTCAAATTTATAAGAAATGTTTTGTTAAAATTCTTTAAAAGAGTGAAATTTTAAAAAACATTGAATAATTCAATAAATTATTTACTTTTGTATTTAAGTAAAAAAAAAATCCCGTCAAAATCCCAATTCTCTTGATAAATAAAATTTTTCTTCAAAATTCCGTTTATTTTCAAAAATGACAATAAAATTCCTGCCCTAATTTCAATTAATTACTATTTAAAAAAATTTACTATTTATTTTCAAAAATTCTTCTAATTTTCAATGATATTCAATATTTTGATAAAATATTTCTTTAAACTATTTTAATAAAATTTCCCAAAGAGAATAAGATACGAAAGTTCTGAACGTTCAAATGAAGAAAATTTATTTATTTCTTCTAAAAAATAAATTTTTATTGCAATTATTTTGCGTCACTATCGAAAAAATTAAATACTGAGTTTCTAAACGTAAAATTTCAGTTCTTAAATTTTTTATTATTAGTAATTTTTTGAAATATCGTCAATAAAAAATATTTCGTTCATTTGAACGTTCAAAACTTGAGGATCATAAGAGAATTCAATTTTAAAGAAATTTTAATAAAATTGTACGGACACATTTAATTATTTTTATAAATTTTTAAGAAATTTCTTTAAAAATTCAATTATTTACAAATTTTTTATAATTTTTAGTGAAATAATTCAATTATTCATGTAAATAATAAAATTTCTACTCGAAAATCAATTATTTTCATAATAAAAAAATTTTAACTTCTGGAAAATAATAATTGAACCGAAATGTACAAAAGAATTTTTAAAAAGTTAAGGTAAAAATATTTTTGTAATATAAAATAATAATTTTACCACTCGGTCAGTTTTAATTATTAGAAGTTGCTTAACTTTCAAGAAGTTTGAATCTGAAATTTTTTAATATCATTAATTTCATGAAAAAAACTGATTATTAAATCATTTTTTTTTTCATGAAAATAATTTTAAAAAGAAGTTATTCATGTTTTCGAATAATTTGGCAATTTGCAGGCAATTCTTTATAATCATTATTTTAAAAAAATTTCCTACTTTTTCAAATTCAAATATTTTTTTATTATAAATCATGAAAAATACTTGCATATTTTCCACTTGTTAAACAAAAATTTTTAAAAGAAAAAAAAGCTTAATAAAGTGGTTTTTGTAAATAGTAAATAGTTTTGGTAAATAAATTTATTTATCCGTTAAAAATTGTGTCAGTAAATAATTGTACTCTTAGTAAATAATAGTCACTATCAAATTATTAATAGTGAATCAATAATAGTTTCTCCAAATAGAATTTCTTCGAATTGTAAAAATATTTTTACGTTAAAAAATAATTGTTTCACTCCAAAAATAATTTCTCCACCTAAAAATAATTTCACCAAATCGACAGTTTAAAAAAAATACTTCCCCCAAAAAAAAGAAAAGAATTATTAAATCCTTCTACCACCACTAATTTAAAATTTTTCCACAAAAATTATGAAAATTGACTCAATAATAATAGAAAGGCGAATACGTCATATTTTCTTTTACTACCTAATTCCGAAAATTGTGCAAAGAAGCATGAAATGAAGAAAGTTGGCAATAAAATCTTAAAAAAAAAGAAAGAAAAAAAAATTTCCCTCCAACTTTGATTTAAGGTTTGACGATTATTTGACTTTCGTAAGAAAAAAAAAAGAGAGACGCGTATGAGAAAAATGAATAGGGGAGGGAAAAAAGGAAAGAAATTTTTCACGATCACAAGAAATCTCGGTGTCTCATAATTTTTTTTTTTTCCTTCACTTTTACGACTCTTTATACGACTAGAATGTGAATTTTTCAAGAATGCACTTTTACCTGAGCAAATTACTTTTTAATTGTTTCAAAAAAAAGTATTTTAAAAAAAAATTCAAATACGCGAATAATTTATTTTTACACACAGTTTTTTTTTTTTTTTTTTTTTTAAAAATGTTCACGCGGCATGAAAATTGTCCATTTTATTTTTCTTATATATACAAAGGACACGACCCGCATGTTTAACTTTCACCCTTGAAAAAATAGAAACTTAATTTTACACTCCTCGCGCTGGTAATTTCTCGGAAATAGAAATAACAGTGGGTGTTTTGTATGGATGTGTGGGTGTGTGTGTATTTCTCTCGCATTCCGGCGATCTTTTTAATGCCTTGTGTATTTGTGGTGTGGCGGAAAACGAGCGCTCTTTAACGATAGCAAAAACAGCTGACGGTATGATTTTATGTTAAGTATTTCCACAGAGTGGTATTATCATCTCGAAATGTCGCATTTCAAATAAAAAAAATGACTTGGCATTTTCCCCCCCCCCATCATTTTTTTACGGGCATATTATTTTGAAAACTGTCAACTTTATAACTCAATAGGTTAATAAGAATGTTAAAATTAAATAATGAATTAAAAACCATAAAAAAAATTGTATAATTTCGAAAAATTATTTATTGTAAAAAAATAAGTTTAAAAAATTTTTTTAGAGATAAATGTTTAGCTACATAAATGTTTTCTAGCTAAAAATTCGGCTAAATAAGAATTCAGTTAATAGAAAATAAAAATGGGTCATTTTTTTAATAAATACAAATTTGACTAAATAATATTGCAGAGAAATAAATTATGATTTATAGAAATAAAAATTCGGTTAAATAATATTCGTGATAAATAAAAAATCTATAAAAAAAAAAATTCGGCTGAATAATATTTTCGATAAATAAAAATCAATAAAAATAAAAATTCGGCTGAATAATCTTCCAGATAAATAAAAATCTATAAAAATAAAAATTCGGCTAAATAATCTTCCAGATAAATAAAAATCTATAAAATTAGAAATTGAGCTAAATAATATTCCCGTAAGTAAAAATCTATGAAAACAAAAGTTCGACTAAATAAAATTCCCGATAAATAAAAATCAATAAAAATAAAAATTCGGCTAAATAATACTCCCGATAAGTAAAAATCTATGAAAACAAAAGTTCGGCTAAATAAAATTCCCGATAAATAAAAACCTGTAAAAATAAAAATTCGGCTAAATAATATTCCCGATAAATAAAAATCTATGAAAACAAAAGTTCGGCTGAATAATCTTTTCGAAAAATAAAAATCTAGAAAAATAAAAATTCGTCTGAATAATCTTTTCGATAAATAAAAATCTGTAAAAATAAATGTTCGGCTAAATAATATTCCCGATAAATAAAAATCTATAAAAATAAAAATTCGGCTAAATAAAATTCCCGATAAATAAAAACCTATAAAAATAAAAATTCGGCTCAATAATCTTTTCGATAAATAAAAATCTATAAAAATAAAAATTCGTCTGAATAATCTTTTCGATAAATAAAAATCTATAAAAATAAATGTTCGGCTAAATAATATTCCCGATAAATAAAAATCTATAAAAATAAAAATTCGGCTAAAAAATATTCCTGATAAATAAAAATCTATAAAAATAAAAATTCGCCTAAATAATATTTTCGATAAATAAGAATTTATAAAAATAAAAATTCGGCTAAATAGAAATTCGATTAAATAAAAATGTGTAAAAATAAAATTCTAGCTAAATAAAAATTCGCGTAAATGAAAGTTTAGAAGAAAGAAAAATTCAACTGAATTAAAAATTAGTTACTGAAATATTCTCTGAATCAAAAAATTGGTTAAATAAAACTTTTTGTAAATAGAAAGTCAGATAAATAAAATTTTGAAGAAAAAAATTCAACGAATAGTAAAAATTGGGTTTTGAATTATTCTATGAATTAAAAAATCAATTAAATAAAACTTTATGTCCAAAAAAAGTCAGGTAAATGAAATTAAGGAGAAAAAAAAATTCAACTAAACTAAAAATCGATTATTGAATAATTCTATAGAATACAAATTTTTCTACTATAAAAATTTGTGAGAATTAAACTTCAGCCATATAAAAGTTTAGGAAAATGAAAATTGAGGTAAATTAAAAACGAAAGAATCAAAAGTTCAGCCAAAGAGAAATTTGCTTGATAGAAAATTTTGTGAATTAAAAATTTGGATAAATTCAAAAATTCAAAACTTTAAAAACTCTAAAACTTAAAAACATGTTTAAATAAAGGCTAAGGTAACAAAAAATTGAGGAAAAATAAAATTTTGTAAAAAAGGAGTTCAGATAAATTTAAATTTAATTCGAAGGAAATTCCTTGAAAAAATATGATCCAGCTGAATAAAAATCCAGGTAAAAAACTTAAAGTTAATAAAAAGTTACAAGTAAATACAATTCCAAGTAAATTAAAATTTGTGGAAGAATAAAAATTCCTTTAATGACAAAATTTATGAATGACAAATTCAGGAAAATGGAAATTCGAAATAAATTCAAATTTCTAGTAAATTAAAATTAAGGATAAAGAAAATTTGTCAAAAATAAGAATTCAAATTAAAATTTATAATTCAGTAAATTGAAAATATTATAGAAAAGAAAAATTCGGCTCAATAAATATCTAGTTAAATAACAAACGTAATAAATAAACTTTCAGATGAAAAAAATTCAGCTGAATTCAAAATTTGGTAATTGAATAAATCGAGGGAGTAAAAATTTGTCTACATTAAAATTTAAGTGAATTAAATAAAATAAAATAAAATTTAATTAAAAATTAAATTTAATTAAAAATTAAATTTAATTAAAAATTAAATTTAATTAAAAATTAAATTTAATTAAAAAATAAATTTAATTAAAAATTAAATTTAATTAAAAATTAAATTTAATTAAAAATTAAATTTAATTAAAAATTAAATTTAATTAAAAATTAAATTTAATTAAAAATTAAATTTAATTAAAAATTAAATTTAATTAAAAATTAAATTTAATTAAAAATTAAATTTAATTAAAAATTAAATTTAATTAAAAAAAAGTAAAGTGAAAAACTATTTAAGAGGATAATAATTAAAGTGAATAAAAATTAGCTTATTAAAAAATTCTCTATAGTAAAAAATTAGTTTTTTTAAAGTGCAAGTAATTAAAAAATATGGTAAACAAAAATTTAGGGAACTGAATATTTAGCCGAATTTTTATTTTTTTATTCTGCTGAATAGAAATTCAGTTACTTTTTACACGAAGTGAAAATTTGGGAATTTTAAAGTTCTGCTGAACAAAACTTTAGGATAATAAGAAATCAGCCAAATATAAAAATTCGGTCATTGTAAAATTAATGTAAATTAAGAAAATTGTCACAAATTGAAATGTAGGTAGAGAAAAATTCAGGTAACGATAAAAAATAGAGAAAAGTAAAAATTCAACTGAAGAAAAATTTTATCAGTGCAAAATTGTTGGTCGAAAATAATTGAATAAAATTAATTTGAGTAGAAAAGAAAATAATTTTTGAAAATGAAGATAAGTTGACAATTTTTTCCCACCAGGACGAAAAAATATTTCAAATCAGTAAATTATTTCCCCCCTTAGTACTTTTTAACTAAACTCTCCTCCCTCCTTGTAAACATCGATAAATTTACTTACATAAAAAAATTATATAGAAAAAAAATATCATCAAACGAGTTGGAATTTTTATTTTCTTTCAAAAAAAAAAAAAAAAACCTCCGAACATCAAACTGCAAATTAATGAATATCTACTTTTACCAACTGCGAACTAATTAGGATCATTTTATATCATAAACTTTAACACTCGAGCAAGTAATTAGACGTATTTGCCTATTTTAACAAGTTTTCTTCTCTTCTTTCAAATTTTCCTTCATTTTTATTTTCTGTTAATAAAACACGATCTTGGTTTTCTTTTTTTGAAAGTGTATTTAGTGGATTTAAGTTTCAATTTTTCTTTCAATTTTTTTCTTCTTTTTTTAAATAAAGAATATAAAAATTTTTCACTCCTCTGAAGGAAGGAAGAAATTTCGTCTCGATTACTTTGTTCCGCTTGAGGGGATCTTTAGTGATTGGTGAAATATGACTTCTAAGTTGGTGCTCATTAATTAGGGAAGTGAGGCCCGTAAACAAGAAAGGCGATCATCGGTGGAAATCGGAGGAACACTTTGATCAAGAGTGATTTACACCCTCCAGTTAAAGGTACTTAGGATTCCGAAAACTTACCACAACTATGGAACTCGAAAGCTCATCTTTGCGAGTGTGCGAAAGTTGAGTCATATCTAAATATGCTATTGATTTTTGCGTGTCTCTTACCTGGAACAGAAAAAAAAATTTGCTTATTAGTCGAGAATTTTATCAAAAAAAAAAAAAAATTTATATTAATTTTTTTATTAAAAAAAAAAAATTCAATTATTTATTTAAAAAAAGAAAAATTCAATTATTTTAACAAATAGAATTATTTTTCAATTTCTTCCATTATTCTGTCATTTATTTCCCTTAGAAAAAAATAGAGAACAGTAAAAATTCAACTAAAGGAAAATTTTACAAACGTAATAAATAAATTTACAAAAAATTTGTATTTTAAATTTACGTAAAAAATAAAAAAAAAATTTTTAATTAAAAAATTGTATAAATTTTGTTTTCTAGCCAAAAACTTCGGCTAAATAAGAATTCAGTTAATAAAAAAATACAATTTCAATTTATATAAAAATTTCTTTTTATTTTTCAAATTCCCCCCACTTTTTTCAAATTGTTTTCTTTTCTCTTCAATTTTTCCCCATTCATTAAATTTACTTTCTTTTCTAAAAATTCCTTAATTCTCACTCAATTGTTTAATTTCTTCAATTTTTTTTGCTATTTAATTTTTTTTTTGTATTTTTTTTACTCATTTCCATAGAACGAAATTGAAATACAGAAATTTTTCTAATAGGAAAAATTCGGCTAAACATATTTAGGAATAATAACATTTTAAATAAATAAACATCCAGGTTATTTGTAAAAAAGGAAAAACAGTGTTGCATCTAAATAGAAAATCGTTTTCAAATGTAATTCACTAAAATAAAAATTCCGCTAAACAAAAATCCGTGGAAACAAAACTTAAGGGAAAATAATTTCCTTGGACAAAAATTTGGGAAAATAGAAATTAACGTAAATAAAATTTACTATAGATAAATATTCACAAAAATAAATATTCACAAAAATAAATATTCACATAAATAAATATTTATGGAAATAAATAATTCCGTTGAATAATAAGTCCTTTCAATTGGAAAATTTTTCAATTGGTCGAAAAAATAATTCGGCTAAGAAGAATTGAAATTAAAGTTAATAAAAATTCGGGAAAATGAGTATTTAATTCTGTGATTCATTAAAGAGAAATTTAAAAAAAAGTCTATAAAAATAATAATTCGGTTAAATAATTTTCTCGAAAAATAAAAATCTATAAAAATAAAAATTCGGCTAAATAATATTCCCGATAAATAAAAATCAATAAAAATAAAAATTCGGCTAAATAATATTCCCGATAAGTAAAAGTCTATGAAAACAAAAGTTCGGCTAAATAAAATTCCCGATAAATAAAAACCTATAAAAATAAAAATTCGTCTAAATAATACTCCCGATAAGTAAAAATCTATGAAAACAAAAGTTCGACTAAATAAAATTCCCGATAAATAAAAATCTATAAAAATAAAAATTCGGCTAAATAATATTCCCGATAAGTAAAAATCACTGAAAACAAAAGTTCGGCTAAAATAAAAAAAAATAAAATTCCCAATAAATAAAAATCAATAAAAATAAAAATTCGGCTAAATAATATTCCCGATAAGTAAAAATCTATAAAAACAAAAGTTCGTCTAAATAAAATTCCCGACAAATAAAAATCAATAAAAATTCGGCTAAATAATATTCCCGATAAGTAAAAATCTATAAAAACAAAAGTTCGTCTAAATAAAATTCCCGATAAATAAAAATCAATAAAAATTCGGCTAAATAATATTCCCGATAAGTAAAAATCTATAAAAATAAAAGTTCGGCTAAATAGAAATTCGGTTAAAGAAGAATTCTATGAAAGAAAATTGTAGCTAAATAAAAATTCGTGTAAATGAAAGTTTAGAAGAAAGAAAATTTGAATAAATAAGAATTAAGTTAACGAAAAATTCGGCTAATTGAACAATTTTATGAATTAATAATTCAGATAAATAAAACTTTGGCTAAATAAAGCTTTAACTAATTAAAAAATTCACGAAAATGAAAATTTAAGAAATTAATTCAGCTAGGAATTAAAAATTAGTAAATAAACAATTTTATGAATTCAGCCGAAAGAATAATTGGTTATTGAATAATTCTGTGAATAAAAATTAAATATAAAAATTTAGGAAAATAAGTATTTAATTCAGTGATTCATTAAAGAGAAATTTAAAAATGACAAAAATAGAAGTAAATAAATATTACTTGTTATTTTTTCTCAACTGACAAAAACAAAAGAATTTTTTTTTACGTGTAAATTTTCGATTTAAATATAATAAATCGAAATTGTGATCCTGTGTTTGTCTTTATTTTCGCCACTGATTCTGATGGTGTTTCAGATCTCTAATTTCGTACACGCGAAACAAACAATTTGGTCAGGGACGTATAATTGTTCGTAATTCGATCCTCTGACGCAGTTTAAGCGCAAAAACTCCAAACCAAGCTAAAACTGGAACCGGCTATTGCACTGCGCACATGCTACTTAATTGAGTGTACTAATTAAGGCTGCGATTGATCTCGGGGACAGGTACATACGCACGATTCGACCATCCATTCGTTTCTATACTATTATACTGTCACATTTGTTCCCCACGTATTTTCTCTCCTTCTCTCTCTCTCTCTCTATTGCTGCTTTCTATCGCTCTCTATTACTCTCTATATAGCTATCACTTTGCCTTTCTAAATGTTTCCTCTAGTTTCGCAAACTTTCAATTGGTACCTCTCAAATTTAACAAAGCACTTCCCAGCCAATAACACTAATCGTCAATCGCCCTTCGATTGTTTCATTATTATTTTTGGAATTCGGAAAAAAGGAGGGAGAAAAAAAGGAAAAAAGAAAAAAAAATAAAAAAAGATGGGAGAAAAAAGAAAACAAAATTAAAAAGATTGGAGAAAAAAGAAAAAAAGAAAAAAAGAAAAAAACGAAAGAAAAAAATAGATGAGTGAAAATTCGGCTAAATAGAAATTCGGGGTAAATTAAAGTAACTTAAAAGTCAGGCTACAAAAAAATTACGGAATAAAAAATTTTTGTAATGAATTCTAACAAGTAAATATTCGGCTAAATGAAAATTGAAGTAAATAAAGAAGGTAAAAATGTAGGAAAATAATAATTTAACGTAACAGAAAAAAGAGAAAAAGAAGGAAAAAATAAAGAAAAAAATAGATGATTGAAAATTCGGCTAAATAGAAATTCGGGCTAAATTAAAATTAAAGTAACTAAAAAGTAGGGCGAACAATAAAAATTTAGGGAATAAAAAATTTTTGCAAAGAATTCTAAGAAGTAAATATTCGGCTAAATGGAAATTGAATTAAATAAAAAAGGTAAAAATGTAGGAAAATATAAATTTAACTTAACAAAAAAAAGGAAAGAAAAAAAGAAAAAAATAGATGAGTGAAAATTCGGCTGAATAGAAATTCAGGCTAAATTAAAGTAACTTAAAAAGTAGGGCGAACAGTAAAAATTTAGCGAATAAAAAATTTTTGTAATGAATTTTAAGAACTAAATATTCGGCTAAATGGAAATTAAAGTAAAAAAAGGTAAAAATGTAGGAAAAAAAAAATAACTTAACAGAAAAAAAGAAAAGAAAAAATAAAGATGAAATAAAGAAAAAAATAGATGATTGAAAATTCGGCTGAATAGAAATTCAGGCTAAATTAAAGTAACTAAAAAGTGGTGCAAACAATAAACATTTAGCGACTACACAATTTTTGAAATGAATTCTGAGAAGTAAATATTCGGCTAAATGGAAATTAAAGTAAATAAAAAAAGATGAAAAGTTAAGAAAATAAAAACATAACTTAACAGAAAAAAGAGAAAAGAAAAAATAAAGATAAAATAAAGAAAAAAAATAGATGATTGAAAATTCGGCTAAATAGAAATTCGGGCTAAATTAAAATAACTAAAAATTAGGGCGAACAATAAAAATTTAGCGAATAAAAAATTTTTGCAAAGAATTCTAAGAAGTAAATATTCGACTAAATGGAAATTGAAGTAAACAAAAAAGGTAAAAATGTAGGAAAATAAAAATTTAACTTAACAAAAAAAAGGAAAGAAAAAAGAAAAAAATAGATGAGTGAAAATTCGGCTGAATAGAAATTCGGGCTAAATTAAAATAACTAAAAAGTAGGGCGAACAATAAAAATTTAGCGAATAACAAATTTTTGTAATGAATTCTAACAAGTAAATATTCGGCTAAATGAAAATTAAAGTAAATAAACAAGGTAAAAATGTAGGAAAATAATAATTTATTTAAAATAAAGAAAAAAATAGATGATTGAAAATTCGGCTAAATAGAAATTCGGGCTAAATTAAAATAACTAAAAAGTAGGGCGAACAATAAAAATTTAGCGAATAAAAAATTTTTGTAATGAATTCTAAGAAGTAAATATTCGGCTAAATGGAAATTGAAGTAAATAAAAAAAGATAAAAATGTAGGAAAACATAAATTTAACTTAACAGAAAAAATAGAAAAAATAAAGAAAAAAATAGATGATTAAAAATTCGGCTAAATAGAAATTTGGGATAAATTCAAGTAACTAAAAAGTAGGGCTACAATAAAAATTTAGAAAAAAAGGTAAAAACGTAGGAAAATAAAAATTTAACTTAACAGAAATTCGGTCTTTGAACAATTTTACAAAGTAAATATTCGGATAAATAGAAATTCGGCTAAAGAAAAATTTTACAATTAAAAAATTCAGCAACTTCGTATAAATAAAATTTCGGGAAAATCAAAAGTAAATATTCGGCTAAATAGAGATTCGGTTAAAGAAAAATTTTACAATATAAAAAATCCAGCTAAATGAGAATACGGTTAAAACAAAATTTTACAATAAAAAAATTCAGCAGCCACATGTAAATAAAATTTAGGAAAAATTGAAAGTTAATAAGAATTCAGTAGAATAAAAATTCGGTTAAAACAAACTTTTACAATATAAAAATTCAGCAGATCCATATAAATAAAATTTCTAAAAAGTTAAAAGTTAATAAAAATTCAGTAGTATTGAAATTAGGTTGAAGAAAAATTTTACAATATAAAAATTTAGCAGCTACAAATAAATAAAATTTTGGGAAAATTAAAAGTTAATATTCAGCTAAATTGAAAATCGGTTAAAGGAAAAATTTGCAATATAAAAATTCAGTAGCTACATATAAATAAAAATTGTGGAAACTTTAAATTAGTCCGAATAAAAAATACAATAAATTGATATATAGAAAAAAAGAAAAATTCTTCAAACTCTATATTTTTAAAAATTTCGGTATCTTTATTTGTTTTAAACCTAATGAGCACACTTTTCATATTCGACTCAAAAGGATAGAAAAAAAAAATTCGCAAATAAAAAAAATTACAAAAATTCTGAAAAGAGAAATAATACAACCGATGTTTTTCAATTTTCTATACAAAAATTTCCGCACACAAAAACAGGAATTTTTTTAAAAATATATATAAAGTAAGGTTTGTCTTTAGAATTTAAAAAAAATATATACTTTTTTAATCCCTCAATCAACATTTTTTAAATGTCATATTTTTTTATATATTAATTACATGTTTTTTATATTGACAGCAAATGCCAAAAGTCAGGTTTGTGAAAAGAATCCTTTGAAGGATATTTCTCTCTCTCTCTCTCTCGCTCTTTTTTTCTTTTTCTCTTTTTTTCTCTCTTTTAGTCTCTTTTCAATAGACCTAAAAATTAATTAATTTTTATCAGGAATATATTTTTTTTACCACAGTCATACATCATATATAGACTGAAAGTTATATGGCTGAAAAGACGGCTTTCAGTTTTTTTTACTTCTCTTTATTCAAGTTCAAAATAAATCAATCTCTCTTTTTTTTCACTTTCATTTATAACGTCAAAAAAAATGAAAAAAAAAATTGGAAATCATTTCTTCAATAAAAGATGTTCGATTTTATATTTTTGAATGAATTTCGCTTTATACGCGTGTATATGGAAAATGGATTTTCTTTTTGTGAATTTAATTCTTCGACTCGATTAATAATTTTTGCAGTTCGAAAAAAAATATTTACTATTATTATTATTATTATTTACTATTATTATTAATTTACTATTTATTAAAAATATTAGTATTAGTATTTATTATTATTATTATTATTATTATTATTATTATTATTATTATTATTATTTATATTATTATTTATAACTTCTACTTGTCATTTAAAAATTTTAATTAAAAATAGAATTGAAAATTTTTAAATTTTTACAAAATAAAGGATAAAATTTTACTCAATAAAATAAAAGATTCTGTTACATTTATTGTGATCGATTTCTTCATGTTTTTTAATTATTAGAAGATGACCGACTAATAATATTTATTATTTTTTATTGTAAGAATATTTTTACTGTAATTTCTTAAAAATTATTTTCATCATTTCGATTTATTTATTATTTTCTAGACTTTTAAATTATTACTTTGTAAAAAAATTGAATTCCAAAAAAAATTATATTACTTACGAAAGTAATTGAATTATTATGAAGAAGTTTGTAAAAAAAATTTAAATAATTAAATTCCTGTTAAATTTTTATTATTTACAAAAATAATGAAACGTATGCGTACAATTTTATAATTGTTTTTTTAAATTGAATTCTTTTTGATCTATTTTATTAAACTACTAGATATTTGAATATCATTGAAATGAGAACAATTTTGAAAATCATTGAAATAAGGACAAGAATTTTTGAATTAAAACAAGAATATTTTTGAAAATAAAGGGAATTTTAAGGAAGAATTTTATTATTTATCAAGTGAATTGGGATTTTGACGGGATTTTTTTTTACTTAAATACAAAAGTAAATAATTTATTGAATAATTCAATGTTTTTTTTAATTTTACTCTTTTAAAGTATGTTAACTAAATATTTTTAAATAATTGAATTTTTTTGACGAGTTTTTTTAATTCTTTTGATCAAATTTTTAAGAATAATAACATTTTTCGAGGAATTCGATTAAAATTTACAAAAAATCTACTAAAAATAATTAAAATTAGAATGAAAATTGTACTGAAAATAATTAGAATAATAAAATTAATATTATTTATGAAAATAAATGTAATCCTAAAACAAATTTGTAATTTATAAATATAATTGAATTCATAAGAAAAATATTATTTATAAAATTAATGGAATTATTGAGAAGTTTAAGAAATTTTTGTTTAATAATTAAATTCCTGTGTAATTTTGATTATTCATAAAAATAATTTAATTAATTAATTAATTTAAAATTAGAATTAATTTTTTTGAGAAATTTATGAAAATTTATTGAAAATCATTGAAGTCAGGAAAAAATTTTTAAAAATAATTCAATTTTGGAAAAGAATTTTGTTATTTATAAGGATAATAGTGATAATTCTGATTTTAACGAAAATTTTTCTCTAAATTTTCAACAAATTTGAACTTTTGTATGAAGAATTTTATTACTTTGGAAAATAATTGAATTTCTGCAATAAATTCAAACTTCTCCAAAATTCAATATTTTAAAAATGTTTTCAACTAAAATTTTCCATACTTTCAGGTTTTTTTTTAAATAATTACATATCCACATTGATAAATTTAACGAATTTCAAGAAGAATTTTTGAATTATTAACATTTTGCAAAAATCTAAGTGCTTAAAAATTTCTTATTTAATTTTATAAAATTTCAAATTCTTAAAAATTAATTTTTTGCAGTACTTTCGACAAAAAATGTTTAACTTTTCGTTGAATGAAAAAATTTGAATAAAAAATTTTTAAATTCTTTTTTTTATTTTTTTTTTCAAAATTGTTAATTTTTTTCAAAATTGTTAATTTTTTCAAAATTGTTAATTTTATTTTAAAATTGTTAGCAATTATAATAATTATTATGAATACAATTGATAACAATGAAAACAATAAAATAGATTTTACCCAATTTTATCTATTTTTGTTTTTTGAAAATATTTCTGTGTGGGGGACTCGAGAAGTTACTTTTTTTAAAGTTTTAATAAAATTGTGAAAAAAGCACCTAATAATTTTTTTAAATATCAAATTATTTTTATCTATTTATTTATTTATATTTATTTTAATTATTTATCTAATTATTTATTATTTTTATTCAATAATTATTTTTCTCTTGTTTACGTAAATCAGAAATATTCTTTAACAGCATTTTGACTGTTAGAGATACAATAGTAATTTCTTCGAACACTTTTCTATTTCAATATTTAACAAATTGAGCTGAAATTTTGTAAGAAAGTCTAAAATATAATAAAGAAGGGCAGTGATGTGAAAAAGTTCTAATAATTCAAAAATTAATTAAAAGACAACACTGCAAAGTTGGTAAAGACCAAAAATCGATTAGAAGTGACCGTGACAAGTGGCACTTTCAAAGTAATTTGTAATAATTATTTTTAAAAATATTCAATCTTTTTCAAATCACTGAGTCCCTTCTTTATTATATTTTAGACTTTCTTACAAAGTTTCAGATCAATTTATGAAATATTTAATAAAAAAAAAGTGGTCGAAAAAATTAGCATTGAAAATCTGACAATCTCACACGAAAAAAAATATTCACCTGGAACGACTGCAAATTTCACTATATTAGCGAAATTTTTAGTTATTGCAACGAATACTATCGCTATTTCAACGAATACTTTCGCTATTTCAACGAATACTTTGGCTATTTTAATGGATTCTTTCGTTATTTTAACGGATTCTTTCGCTATTTTAACGGATTCTTTCGCTATTTCAACGAATACTTTCGCTATTTTAACGGATTCTTTTTCTATTTTAACGGATTCTTTCGCTATTTCAACGAATACTTTCGCTATCTTAGGAAAATTTATCGCTGTTCCAATGAAACTTTTTTTCTTTCGTGCATGCTGTTAATTGATTAATTTTCAATCTCATTTTTAATACCAAATTTTCGCCAAACACTTTTTTCGGTATTAAAGATGGTATTTGGAAATTTCACAATATTTCACCAAAAAAAAACAAGAATACCAACGAAGCGAATGTAAATACTACAATACTATAGACAATGGAGGAAAGTTTTTGTTAACGAAAAACAAAAGTTTTACACTGATAAATTTCGAATAATGTTTCATTTAGAAGATAATCTGAGAAATAAATGTTTTCGCCTAGAGTAAAAGCTAAATAAGCATCGTTTTCTCTCTCACTCATTCACTCGCGACGAGAGAGAGAGTGAGAGAGTGAGAGAGAGTTGGCCTGGCGGGATCGGAAATACACTGAGGGTGGCAGAGGTGGTTTACTCGGTAACTCGAAGCTTTTCATACCTTTTTCACTTCATAAATTTAATCGGCTTCGGGTTTATTGGATTTAGGGGTTAGTGGGTGGATGCGGGAAGATCGGTAGGGTGGTTACGAGAATCACGCCCTCCTTTTCGACGTGCATTTTCCTCTCTTCTGCCTTCGAGCCTGCTTGCTTTTTACCCTCCTGGCAGTAACCATATCCTTCTCTCCGCCTCCTGCCAATACCCGTTGTCCTTACACTAAACTTTCATTCTCTGTCCCATCTGTGGCGAGCTATTAGACCAAGAATTTTTATAGACTACACCAAAAAAAAAAAAAAAAAAAAAGAAATATTTATATACAGTCTTAAATCAAATTTGCCCGAATTCGTATTTTTTTTCCGCCCCCAAAGCGTCACTACTCATGTAATAGAGTTTCAATTTCGTGAACGAGAAAAATTTTCACGATTAAATAGGTCGTATATCATTTTTCTTCTGTTCACGCGAGAAGAAATTTATCGGTAAACAAAAATATACGATACGATTTTTCCCAAAAAAAACGTGTGTTTAATTTTTTTTTTCAAAATTGAAACTAAATTTTAATTATAAATTACGAAAAGTAATTTTATCGATATAATGTAATGAATACGAAAATGTAAATTAAAAAAAAAAAAACGAAACATGCAAACAAAAACAAAGAATCAGTGAAAAGTTTGCTAACTGCACTGGAAAAAATTTATTTCCAGTCAAAATAAATGTAAGTTATTGAATCAAATGATTCTTTATTCAAATTTAATATATTTCTTCTGATTTAAATAAAATATATATAAAATTAAAAATAATTAAAAAGCAAAAAGTAAATTTTACTAATAAATCACCATTTATACTAATTTTTCAGTAAAATTTACTAATTTAAATGCAAACAGTAAATTTTACTAACAAATCAGTAAAAATAACTATTTTCTAGTAATATTTACTAATTCAAAAGCAAGAAGTAAATTTTACTAATTAACCACTATACTAATTTTTCAATAAAATTGACTAATTTAAAAGCAAAAAGTAAATTTTACTAACAAAATAAGTAAAAATAACTAATTGCTAGTAAAATTTACCAACTTAAAAGCAAAAAGTAGATTTTACTAATAAATCACTATTTATACTAATTTTTCAGTAAAATTTACCAACTTAAAAGCAAAAAGTAAATTTTACTAATAAATCACCATTTATACTAATTTTTCAGTAAAATTTACTAATTTAAATGCAAAAAGTAAATATACTAACAAATCAGTAAAAATAACTATTTCCTAGTAATATTTACTAATTCAAAAGCAAAAAGTAAATTTTACTAATAAATCAGTATTTCTACTAATTTTTTAGTAAAATTTACTAATTCAAAAGCAAAAAAAGTAAATTTTACTACTAAATCAGTAGAAATAATTATTTATTACTAAAAGAAAGTTTTAAACGATATATTTTTTATTCAAAATACTTCACACATTACTCAATTCAATAAAAATTAAAGACTCAAATTTTACAATTAGAAACTTCAAAATTAATTTGTTTGAATGTGCCGCAAAAATTAAAGTAATAAAATTTTTAATTGAAGAAGAAATAAATAAATTTCGTTCATCTAAACATTCAAAACAATTAAGATTATTGTTTCCTAGTAACATTTACTAATTAAAAAGCAAAAAGTAAATTTTAATAATAAATCACTATTTATTCTAATTTTTCAGTAAAATTGACTAATTTAAATGCAAAAAGTAAATTTTAGTAACAAATCAGTAAAAATAACTAATTGCTAGTAATATTTACTAATTTAAAAGCAAGAAGTAAATTTTTCTAATAAATCAGTAGAAATAATTACTTATTAGTAAAATTTACTAATAGAAAAGCAAAAAAATAAATTCTACTACTAAATCAGTAGAAATAATTACTTATTAGTAAAATTTACTAATAGAAAAGCAAAAAAATAAATTCTACTACTAAATCAGTAGAAATAATTATTTATTACTAACAGAAAGTTTTAAACGATATATTTTTTATTCAAAATACTTCACACATTACTCAATTCCATAAAAATTGAAAAACTAAAATTTTACTATTAGAAACCTCATAATTAATTTGTTTGAATGTGCCGCAAAAATTATAGTAATAAAATTTTAAATTGAAGAAGAAATAAATAAATTTCGTTTATTTGATCATTTAAAACAATTAAGACTATTATTTACTAGTAAAATTTACTAATTAAAAAGCTAAAAGTCAATTTTACTAATTAATCTCCATTTATACTAATTTTTCAGTAAAATTTACTACTTTAAAGCAAACAGTAAATTTTACTAATAAATCAGTAAAAGTAACTAATTGACTAATATTTACTAATTAATATTTACTATTTTAACTAATATTTACTAATTCCAAAGCAAAAAGTAAATTTTACTAATAATTCACTATTTATACTAATTTTTCAGTAAAATTTACCAACTTAAAAGCAAAAAGTAAATTTTACTAATAAATCACCATTTATACTAATTTTTTAGTAAAATTTACTAATTCAAAAGCAAATGTTACTAATCAATCGTTGGTGGACACATTTCACACATTACTCAATTCAATAAAAATTAAAAACTCAAATTTTACAATTAGAAACTTCATAAATAAATAAATTTCGCTTATTTGAACATTCAAAGCAATAAAGAATATTATTTAGTAGTAAAATTTACTAATTAAAAAGCAAAAAGTAAATTTTACTAATAAATCACTATTTATACTATTTTTTCAGTAAAATTAACTAATTTAAAAGCAAAAAAGGAAATTTTAGTAACAAATCAGTAAAAGTAACTCATTGCTAGTAATATTTACTAATTTAAAAGCAAGAAGTAAATTTTACTAATAAATCACTATTTATACTAATTTTTCAATTGACTGATTTAAAAGCAAGAAATAAATTTTACTAATAAATCAGTATTTATACTAATTTTTCAGTAAAATTGACTAATTTAAAAGCAAAAAGTAAATTTTACTAATAAATCACTATTTATACTAATTTTTCAGTAAAATTTAACAACTTAAAAGCAAAAAGTAAATTTTACTAATAAATCACCATTTATACTAATTTTTCAGTAAAATTGACTAATTTAAATGCAAAAAGTAAATTTTAGTAACAAATCAGTAAAAATAACTCATTGCTAGTAATATTTACTAATTTAAAAGCAAGAAGTAAATTTTACTAATAAATCACTATTTATACTAATTTTTAATTGACTGATTTAAAAGCAAGAAATAAATTTTACTAATAAATCAGTATTTATACTAATTTTTCAGTAAAATTGACTAATTTAAAAGCAAAAAGTAAATTTTACTAATAAATCAGTATTTCTACTAATACTACTAATACTACTAATTCAAAAGCAAAAAGTAAATTTTACTAATTCAAGAGCAAAAAAATCAGTCACTAATTTGAGAATTAGTTAACAATTTTTCCAATTCAAATTCAGAGAGTAATTAGAATACTAAATGACTAAAATACGTAACGCCAAAATACTAAAATACCAAAATACTAAATTCAAGGTACACTAAATTCTTCCAAATATCGAATTGTTAGGCAATTTGTAAAATTTTTCTCCATTCAGAATTGAAATAAACTGTCTGTCAGTGTGTGTGTCTGTGAGAATTTTGCGGTTTGTGGCGCCTGGGCTTTGGCTGTAATGATCTGTGGAGGGTATTGTTTTCGGTAAATTTTAGTTACACGGTTGAGTAAGCCAATAGTTAGGCTGTCGTAAGTAATAAGGGTTGACGCATAGCTCCCAGGGCGCACAGTTTGCCTCTGATCTCACTCTCTCTCTCTCTCTCTCTCTCTCTCGACGAGAGATAGATAAATACGCCAGAACAGAGAAAACGAGACGGCAGACGGCATCAAAAGGGAAGAGAGAGGTGTCAGAACAAAGAGAGAAAGAGGGTTCTCGCCTCTTTATTTATTTAAAGTACCTATGTGACCACTACAGTTTCACAAACAGAAAAAAAATCCACACCAACACACATTGGATGAATTCTGAACACGAACCAGTGCAAAAAGAACAAAAAAAAAAATACTAAAGTTCAGAGTGCATAGAATGGAAGAATTTTTTTCGCTAAAGTAATTCTGTCTGACTTCAGGTTTCTTTTACTGCTGATGAAAAATTGTTTTCAAAAAATTAATTACTACTTCTTTACTACAATTTGACTATTTGGTTTGACTAAATTTTTCTGCGCTACTGATTTTTTTTTCACTACCAAAAAAAGTAGTTTTTCTACTACTTAACTCTCAATGGAAATTATTCCAATCACTCTTCTCCTTTAAATATTTAATAAATTGAGCTGAAATTTTGTAAGAAAGTCTAAAATATATTGACATGGAAAATTAATTAATTAACAAAATTTTGATTTTAATTAATTTTAATTAATTTTAATTGACAAAATTAAAAATTAAAAACACTTGAAAGCAAAGAATTAAAAAAACGCAAAATGAGTAAAATGTAAAGATGTAAAATTGAATAGCTAGTAAGAAATAAACGAAAAATCAAAATAGGAAAAAAAATTTTAAATTACGCAGTCCTTCTACATTCATAAGATTATTTTCATTATAAATTTTGAATATATTTTCCAAAAATTTTGGTTTTTAAAATAATAATTTCGTATTTCTGATTATATTATTAGGTGAAAAAAGTAGGGAAAAAGTGAAAAAGTAAAAAATAGTAGTAGTAGTACTTTTTAAAGTTTTATAAATGATTTATAAAACTTTAAAAGTTACTTCCACACTTTTAAAAAAAATTTTCAAAAATGAAAACAAAAACTCATATTAGAATAAAAAATATGAGAATAAAATATTAGAAATAAAATAAAATAAAAAATCAAAGAAATAAAATATTAGAATAAAATAAAAAATTAACAATAGTAATTTTCTTATTTCATTCTTTCATTAATTCTGCTTGTCCACACTTTGAAGTTTAATTTTTGTATGTTTTAGTTTCTTAAATTTCACTTTTAAAATTATTCTTTGACAAATCGAAAATTTAGAAGTATTTTTTCTTGACTTATAATAAAATAATGTTTGACATTGGAAAAATAGAAAATTGAAAAAAATGCGATTAACAAATAAATTTTATTTATTGTATGCATTTTTATAAAAAAAAAATATGTCGAACAATCTCAATTTTTATAAGAAAATAATTTTCATTATTTCATAACTTTAATTACAATTGCTTTAATAAAATTCAAAGTTTTCAAGAATAAAAGGGAACAAATGTTTATAAATTCCATTCGTCAATTACAAATTTTAATTGCAAAGACAATAATTAAAAATTGAATTTTTTTAACTTTTCAAGAAAATTAAGGGGAAAATTTTATTAAAAAAAACATTCCGTTACATTTATTTACGAATTTTTTCAAATTGCAAAATTATTCGAATTATTCGAAGATTTAATTATTTTAATTACTTTTTTTTATTTTTTTTTTAATTATTTAATTATTTTTTTTATGAAAATAATTGAATTATTGCAAAGAAATTTATAACAAAAAATTGTAAATGATTGAATTTCTGTAAAATTTTTAATATTTATGATTATAATTAAATGTTTGCTGACAATTTTATTACAATTTTTTTTTAATCTGAATTCTATTTGGAAAATTCTGCTAAAATACTTTAAAAATCATTAAACTGAAAAAAAAAATTGTTGAAAAAATTGAAATTTGGACAAGAATTTTATTGTCATTTTTGAAAATAATCGACTTTCTGCAATTATTTGTAATTTTTCCAAAATTCCATTTTTTTAGTATAATTTCGATTCTATTATTTATTTTCTCAAAATTTTAAACGTTTTTTTATGAAAATAATTAAATTCTTTAAAAAAAATTGTATTACTTATGAAATTAAGAAAAAAAATTGTTAATTTAAATTAAGTACTTTTTGGGAAATTTTATTCAAATAATAGATAATAAATATTATTGAAATTGCGAAAATTTTTTAAAAACGATGGAAATTAGAATAAGAATTTTTTTTATTTTGTTTTTTTATTTGAATTCAAAATTTTTAAATTCTATTATTTTTTAAATTGCTAAATTTTTTACGGGAATTTTTTTATGTTCAGACATACTTTAATTTTTTAAGAAGAATTTCATTACTTTTGAAAATAATTGAATTTTGTAAGAATAATTTTATTACTTTTGAAAATAATTGAATTTCTACAATTATTTGCAATTTCTTCAAAACCCAATTTTTTTATTATTTTCAACAAAAATTAGAATTAAAAATATTTAAATTCAGTGATAATTTAAAATTGCTAATTTTATTTATTAAGGTAAATAAAAAGTAAGAATTGTTGCTAGTAACACAATGAAAATAGATTGAGTTGAATAAAAAAAAATTAAAATATATGAAAATAATTGAATTCTTTAAAAAAAATTCTATTACTTATGAAATTAAGAAAAAAAAATTATGAATAATTTACAAAAATATTTAAATGTGAGCGTACAATTTTATTAAATTTTTTTTTAAATTAAGTTCTTTTTGGGAAATTTCATTAAAATAGTAGATAATAAATATTATTGAAATTGCGAAAATTTTTTTAAAAACGATGGAAATTAGAACAAGAATTTTATTTATTTTGTTTTTTTATTTAAATTCAAAAATTTTAAATTTCATTATTTTGTAAATTGCTAAATTTTTTTAGGAGAATTTTTTTTTAAGTTTAGACATATTTAAATTTTGTAAGAAGAATTTTATTTATTTTGTTTTTTATTTGAATTAAAAATTTTTGAATTCTGTGATAATTTAAAAATGCTAATTTTGTTTAAAAATGTAAATAAAAAGTAAGATTTGTTGCTAGTAACACAATAAAATAAGATTGAGTAGAATAAAACAAAATTAAAATATACACTGAAAAAAAATTGTTTGATTCAAATAATCGATTATTTTGACTATTATCAAATAAATATTTACTTGAATAAAGTAAATATTTACTTGAATAAAGTAAATATTTACTTCAATAATGTAAATATTTACTTGAATAAAATAATTTTTATTTGAATCAAAAAATTGTATTTGAAGCAAATATTATTAATTATTTATAAATTTATAAATTATTTGATTCAAATAATCGATTATTTGACTATTATCAAATAAATATTTACTTGAATAAAGTAAATATTTACTTGAATAAAATAATTTTTATTTGAATCAAAAAATTGTATTTGAAATTTTAAAGCAAATATTGTTGATTCGATTCAAATAAAAATTATTCGATTCAAGTCAATATTTCATTGATAATAGTCAATTAATCCGTTATTTAAATCAAATACCTTTTTTTCAGTGTGGAATAAGATGAATTTTTTTTTCTCAGTGTAGAACAGTATAATAAAGTAAGAGGAAGCAAAAATCAAAATTTAAAATAATAAAAAAATATCATGACAGTAACAATTTTACAATTTGCCCCTCTGTCAAGATACGTTTGCAGTTTAAAAAGAGTTACGGCCCCTCTTTTCTGTGTATGCAAATTCTGCATTTTATACTCCCAGAAGACCGATCCTGGACGATGGAGTGTAAGGCCAAGAAGGGAAAAGGGAGTTGGAGGCGGAGGGAGGAAGTCTCTCAACCCGTTTTTTGAATCTAGTTCTTGAATCCTATATATACCTCCGATTCACATATTCTAGCTCGTCGAGAGAATTTGGCTGGCCAAAATTCTCAAGATACGCGGCCTACATCCTGTGAGAAATTTATCATTCCGAAAAAAAACTAATTCGATTGCTCCTTCTCTCTTTTCCACATTTTGGATATTTTCTCTCTCTCTCTCGTTCGTTCGTTCGTTCGTTCGATAAAAAAAAACTAAATAAAACACAGCTAGTAATTTTTCACCCTAAATAAAATTTTCACTGTCCTACAATTTACAATTTTACACCCAAAAAAAAAAAAATAGATTTCAATTTATATTTACGTAAATAAATAAATTTTACCTAAGTTTGTTAAAAAATATTTGCAATTCACTTAAAAAATAGCAATAAATAAATTTAGTAGCTATTAATTTTATTTTCAAAACAATTTTGTTAAAAAATATTATTTGTCTGAAGTTTTGAATGTTTTTTTTCACCTCAAGTGTTTTTGAAAATTACTATCCAAAAAAGGAAAAATAATTAAAATTAAACAATATCTAATTTAAAATTAATTTCTTTTAATCTAAAAAAATTTTTTTTTCACCTCAAGTGTTTTTGAAAATTACTATCCAAAAAAGGAAAAATAATTGAAATTAAACAATATCTAATTTAAAATTAATTTCTTTTAATCTAAAAAAAAATTTTTTTGTAAAGAAAAACTATAATTAGAAGAAGTAAAAAAATATCGTTCATTTGAACGTTCAAAACTTTAGGAACATAAAATATTTGCAATTCACTTAGAAAATTGCAATAAATAAATTTAGTTCCTCTTGATTTTATTTTCAAAAAACAATTTTGTTAAAAAATATTTGCAACTCACTTGGAAAATTGCAATAAATAAATTTAGTTCCTCTTAATTTTATTTTCAAAAAACAAGTTTGTTAATAAAAAATATTTGCAACTCACTTGGAAAATTGCAATAAATAAATTTAGTTCCTCTTCAATTTTTATTTTCAAAAAAACAAGTTTGTTAATAAAAAATATTTGCAACTCACTTGGAAAATTGCAATAAATAAATTTAGTTCCTCTTGATTTTATTTTCAAAAAACAAGTTTGTTCAAAAATATTTGCAATTCACTTAGAAAATTGCAATAAATAAATTTAATTCCTCTTCAATTTTTATTTTTAAACTTCTTGTCGCGAGAAATAATTATTTATTATTCACTCGATAAATAAATCAAATTTGTTTAAACAAATATTGAAACAAGAAACAAGTTTCGTGGGGAAATAATTATTATTTATCATTTACTTGAATTTTGCGAACCGAACAAATTTATCGGAAATTTACAAATTACAGGAGTTTATATACAAATTGGAAAATTTGTAATTTACTTTAACGATGCGAGTAATTCGCGACGGGTGTTTATTTTTTGTGGAAAGAAAAAAAAAAAAAGGAAAATAATTTTATCGAATTTTATTTTCTAATTATATAGATTTGTAATTATATTTTTGTATGTGTATATATATAGATTGATTGCAAAAGCGAATGTTTATAGAGGAAATCTAAAAAGGATGTCTTGATTAGAAATTCGTTTACTCTCGAGGATCGAGATTCTCTCATTTGACACTGTGAAGGTTGACGTCATCGATATAGCGTTGAGTTTACACTTTCCATCTTTCGTCGCTTCGGGATTTCAAGATGAGGATCAACAACGCTTATTTTCCACGAGACGACCCCATCACAACTTGGTAATTCACTACTGCCTTAAATCTATTTTCACTACAAATCCATTCAGCGACTCGAAAATATTATTATTATTATTATTATTATTATTATTATTATTATTATTATTATTATTATTAATATTATTAAACTTTTATTATTCTTAATATTATTAAACTTTTGTTATTCTTAATATTATTAAATTATTATTATTACTATTATTATTATAATTATTAATTATTATTTAGAGGTTCGCTTAATTCGATACGAGAATCTTTATATATAGAAGATGAAGAAGTAGAAGATACACGAGAAAATAAATTAACTCGAGACAATTCGTTTATTTACCGTTAATTAGATCATCACTTTGACACACTTCATTTATAGATTCACTCGAGTATTTTTGTCGTTAATTTAATTAAAACTGGTTTTCTTAAGACAGACAGAGATAAAACTGTTAACTAAATAATTAAATTATAAATGAGCAAAAAAAAAAAATATTAAACCTATGTAAATGTTAAATAAATTAAAAAACTTGAGCTAAACGAGAAAAAGTTTAAATAACTAAACTAAAATCATTTTTTACTATTACTTTTATTTATACAAGTTCTTTAATTAAAAAAAAAAAATTTTTAACTAATAAATAGTAATTTTTTCCAATTGATTAGTAAAATTTACTATACACTCGAACCTGGCAGGAATGCAATTTTATTTTTAGAATTCCTCTGTATTCAAAAAGTCCAATAAGAATTATCTTTATTTCGATCGAGAATATTGTAAAGTTTACCAATAAATTATTAGAAATTAATATTTATAAATAAAATTTACTTATTCGAAGGGCAAAAAGAGAATTCTAATGATAAATTAGCAGAAAATATTATTAATTGGCTAAATTAACTAATTCGAAAGCAAAAAATAAATTTTATCGATAAATCAGTAGAAATGACTATTTATTAATAAAATTTACAAATTCAAAAGCAAAAAGCATATCTTACTAATAAATCATTAGAAATATAAATTACTATTTATTAGTAAGTCACTAATTCAAATCAGCAAAAAATTTTTAATTATTGTAAAATTTTCAAACAAATTAAATTTGATAAAAACTGTTAAAAATAATTGACATTTTGAAAAGTATTTTTAAAAATAATTAAATATTTGAAAAGTATTTTTAAAAATAATTAAATATTTGAAAAGTATTTTTGAAAATAATTAAATATTTGAAAAGTAATGAAAAATTAAATTGTTAAAGAATAATATTATGACAATATGAACATTATAACTTCAAAATTTTAGTAAATCAAAAAATTTAAATGTTTTAAAATTCCAATTAACTTTTGTTCACGGAAAAAGAAAATAAAAAAAATTTTTAAATTGTAAAAAAAAAATCCGAAATATTATTTTTTAAGAAATGTACTATAATTTATCGAAATTAATTGAATTTTTTTTTGAATAATTTTTCTATCATTTGAAAAAAACTTATAAATTTTTATAAAGAATTATAATTAAAATGTTCTGAACATAATTGTTATACCAAAATAATGGAAATAATTAAAAAATTTTCATTGCATCATTCTTTGTTTGTATTTGAATTTTCATTTTTAAATTTCAACTTGAAAACTGTTCATTCAATATTTTTGAGAATTTAATTATTTCTCAAAAATTTACAAAATAAACTTCTTTAAAAACCGATTTTTAAAAATTTTTAATATAAAATTTGAAAAAAATCAACTATTTTCAAATAAATTTTTACATTTCAAATAAAATATCAAATATTTTTATTATAAAGTTCGAAAACTTAATTCGAAAATTATTTTTGAAAAAATTTGCTACTGTTATTTTGAACACTGTAATAATTGAAATAAGTTAATAATTAATATTTGTACTAAAAATATTGTACTTTGTTGCAGTATTTGAAGAAAAAGTCGCATTTTTTGAAAACAGTAAAAAAAGTCTTAAAAGTATAATATTTCAAGGCTTGTGAATTAGCATTAATGTTGTGATAATAAAAAAAGTTAACTAATTGTAATTTTTTACCTACTTTTTAAATTAATATTAGTAAAAATATTCACTAATTTAAATTAGTGACAGATTTTTGGCTTATGAATAAATAAATTTTAAATTAGTAAATTAATTAATAACTTTTACTAATAGTGATTTTCAATAATTTATTAGTGAAATTTACTAATAAATAGCAATTTCAACTAATTGTCTAATAAATTTAGTAATACAAAAGCAAAAAGTAATTGTAATAAATTGTAAATTGTAATTGCAATAAATTAGTAGAAATTACTTTTTATTGATTTTTATTTATTAATTCAAAAGCAAAAAGTAAATTACACTTATAAATTAGTAGAAATTACTGTTTATTAGTAAAATTAAGTAATTCAAAAGCAAAAAGTAAATAATAATTTTTTTAAAATTATAATTTGCTAATTATACTAATAAATTAGTAGAAATGACTGTTTACTAGTAAATTTTACTAATTCAAGAGCAAACATTAAATTTTAGTAATAAATCAGTAGAAATTACAATTGATTAGTAAAATTTGCTAATTTAGAATCAAAAAGTAATTTTTAGTAATGAATCATTAGAAATTACTATTTATTAATTACTATTTATTAATTACTATTTATTAATTATTACTAAAATTTATTAATTCAAAATAAAACACTGATTCTTATTATTTTTTTTATTAATCTTGCGACCATTTATATTTACAAATTTTATATTACTGCAAGATTAAAAAAATATTCCACCACTCTCTAAATCTGAATTAGTTAAAAATAACTAATTATTAGTAAAATCGTGGATGACTTTTTGCTTCAGCAATTAGTAAAAAATAACTAATTATTAGTAGAGAATCACTAATTAATAGTAAATAAATAACTAAAAAAAATAGTCAAATTTCACTAATTGAATTAGTTACTACAAATTTCAGTCATTTTTACATAACCTAAAATTGAATTTAACTAATAATTACTTAGTCAATATTAACTATTTCATTAGTAAAATATTACTATTTGAATCAGTGACTGACTTTTTGCTATCGAATTAGTTATTTTTAACTAATTCAAATTTAGAGAGCACTTGAATCCTACCAAGAAGAAATAAAAAGTAAACAAAAAATTGCGTGCGTAAAGAAATAGAATTTTCGAAACGAAAAAATTTCTCAACAGATAACAATTATTATATTATTGAAAGTATTCAATTTCTTTGATGTCAGAAAAAACAATTTTCCAATATCAAAAAATTTCCCCCATCAATAAAAGGCAATAAATTCCCTTCAGTTTGAATTAGACTTTTTTTTTACCCTAATCATTATTTTAACTCTCCCACCACTCCCAGCACTAACGAAAAAAAGACATTATTTTTGATTATCCCGTCAAATTACAACCTCTCTAATTTTATTTTCCATTATTTTCTCCTCCCTCTTTATTTTCTCTCTCTCTTCCTCACACATATGGAAAATGATTGTGCATTTATCGGATTGGCGATAAAAATAAAGGATAAATAAATAAAAGACTATTTTATGAGAATTTATGTGCGTATAAAGAGAGAGTGAGAGAGAGAGAGAAAAAGAATTAGCGTGTTCAATTTTGTATTTCTCATTTTCCTATGGTGCGGATGGAATCAAAATGGTCTTTCATTGACTAGTAGAGTAGGGAGTTAGTAGTAGTAGTAGTGGTAGTAGTTTGGGAATCGTGAAAAACAATTCTATATAACGTTGTGTGTGGCGCCTCGGTAGGCCAGTCGCAAATGGAAAATTGAGTCCTCTCGTACAATTTTATTGCGCACGTGACGGGATCTCGTGGGCATATTACATGCTTGTTTTCCGGACGAGCACCTCGTATCACCCTAATGCGCTTTTGGATTCACATTATGGCAAATGGAAAAGTTTTAATACGGCCGCATCTTTTTTTTTTTTTTTTCTTTCGTTTTCCTTTTTTTTTCTCTCCATATATGACGACCCTATTTTCCTTGAACGCAAATAGTAAACGATAGAGGGAAATTTTTTCCTTCCTTCAACTCCTTTCTTTATTTTCCCTTTGCCTGTATTCAAGTAATTTGAAAAATTCAATAAAAGAAAATTTAAAAAAATTTCTATAATTTATCATCGAAAATTAATTCTTCAAAAATAATCGATTTTCGATATAAATATCATCAACATGTAAAGAAAAAAAATTTATTTGAATCAAGAATTAATTTATTCGAGTTAAATAAAAGTTTATTTCCCTAAGAAATAGGAGGAAAATATTTATTTGTTTCAAATAAAAATTGTATTTGGCAAAAATAACATTTTTACCCATTATTATTATTATTATTATTATTATTATTATTATTATTATTATTATTATTATTATTAATATTATTATTATTGTTGTTATTATTATTATTCTACCCTTTCTTCACCCCTTTCTTTATTATTGTTATTATTATTATATAGTTTTAATAAATTAAATTATTGTTAATTAATTTTAATTAAGAATAGTTTTAACTATTATTATTTTCATTACTATTGTTATTTTTAATATTTTTTTATTATTATTTGAATCGAATAAAATTCTATTCAATCCAAATAACATTTTTTTAAACAAATATTAATTTAGTTGACTCTAAGTCAAATACATTTTTTTAACAGTAGTGAAAGTAAATAGAAACTATATTTTATAATAGAAAATAGTCTAGAAAAATAGAAAATAGTCTAGAATAGTCTAGAAAATAGTCTTTAATTAAATTTAATTAAACTACACCTTGAGAAAAATACTATTTAAACCAAATATATTTTATTTGAGTTCAATAATCGTATATTTGTTTCAGAAACAACTAAACTTTTCATTTTTTTTAAATAAAAATTTTATTCGGCATAAATAAAACACATAATTGAGTGAAACAAATTATTTTATTTATTTTATTTATTTTAATTATTTGAAACCAAATATATTTTATTTGAGTTAAACAATCGTATATTTGTTTCAGAAACAACTTAACTTTTCATTTGTTTTAAATAAAAATTCTATTCGGCATAAATAAATCACATAATTGAGTGAAATAAAATTTTATTTAGACCAAATAAAATTTATTTGAAACAAATAAAATTTTATTTAGACCAAACACAATTTATTTGAAACAAATAAAATTTTATTTAGACCAAACACAATTTATTTGAAACAAATAAAATTTTATTTAGACCAAACACAATTTATTTGAAACAAAGAAAAAGTCTAGTTGGTTTTGAGAAAAATATTAAGTTTCTCTGGGTGCGGTATTAAACAAAAAATCATAATTATGCTTACTAATGAAGGATATCCCTCAAGGAAAATTAAATAAATACAATAATAAATGTATAAATAAATACAACAATAATAATAATAGTAATAATAATAATAATAATAATAATAATAATAAAAATAATAATAATAATAATAAAATAATAATAATAAATAAAAAAATAATTAAATTTTTCAAGAATGTTAATTATAAATATAAACATGATTAAATTTAATAAATAATTAAATTTACCATTAGGTAAAAAATATTCTACTAGCGATACTAATAAGAAACAAGTAAAAAATAAAAATATTTAAAAAATTTTTAACAGCGAGACTAAATTTAGAACTTTATAGAAATAAATAAAAAAAAGTCAAATAATTCCCAGTTGGTGAGTGCAATTAGGGAATAAAAAAAATTGAAATAAATTATAATAGAGGATTAATAATGCTTTTTATAATGTATAGGAGATAGAAACGCAAAGGGAATCGAGAGAGAGAGAGAGAGAGATGCGGGAACGATCGTAATTCTTGCACGTCGTCGACTTAATACGTTGAGCAAACCATTTTATAAGCCCTCACTTTGCGCCCTCGAGAAATTACCCGGCGGTAAGCAGTATGCAGATCGCAAAATCGCGTCGTACTAGGAAAGGATTAACTTTGCCGTCTGGTAATACACCATCTCTTCTCCTTTAACCCCCCCCCCCCTTCTCCCCTCCCCTCTTCGCCACCCCTTTTCAATCCTCTTCTCGCACTTCCGCTCCATGAAGCCCAAAATTCCCTCCCACAAGTTGATTTCTAAAAAAAAAAATCCACAAAAATGGAAATTAAAATATTTCAGTTACTATTTTCTATTTCATGTTTTGAAGAAATTTTGTTTTTCCTACTTTTCCTTTGTTTCTGAATTTAGTAAAAATTTAACTTGTTTGGAAGTTTAGAATTTAAATTTTGTTTTTAATTTCTTGTACAATTTTAATAAAATCAAACTAAAAGTAATGTTATCCTAAATTTTTTTTGAAAGATGGAACAATTTTGAATTTTTTTTTAAAGATGCAACAATTCTGAATTTTTTTTTTTTTGACAGATGGAACAATTCTGAATTTTTTTTTTAAGATGCGACAATTCTAAATTTTTTTTTTAAAGATACAACAATTCTGAATTTGTTTTTTTTCTTGAAAGATGCAACAATTCTGATTTTTGTTTTTTTTTTTTTGATAGATGCAACAATTCTGAATTTTTTTTTGAAAGATGTGACAATTTTAAATTGTTTTTGGAAAGATACAACTATTCTGAATTTTTCTTTTAAAGATGCTTCAATTCTGAATTTTTTTTTTTTTAAAAAATGCGACAATTCTACATTTTTTTTTTAAAGATACAACAATTCTGAATTTGTTTTTTTTTTCTTGAAAGATGCAACAATTCTGATTTTTGTTTTATTTTTTTTAAAGATGCAACAATTCTGAATTTTTTTTTGAAAGATGTGACAATTTTAAATTGTTTTTGGAAAGATACAACTATTCTGAATTTTTCATTTAAAGATGCTACAATTCTGAATTTTTTTTTTAAAGATGGAACAATTCTGAATTTTTTTTTAAAGATGCGATAATTCTAAATTTTTTTTGAAAGATGCAACAATTCTGATTTTCTTTTTTTTTTTGATAGATGCAACAATTCTGAATTTTTTTTTAAAGATGTGACAATTCTGAATATTTTTTTGAAAGATGGAACAATTCTGAATTTTTTTTTAAAGATGCGATAATTCTAAATTTTTTTTGAAAGATGCAACAATTCTGATTTTCTTTTTTTTTTTTTGATAGATGCAACAATTCTGAATTTTTTTTTAAAGATGTGACAATTCTGAATATTTTTTTGAAAGATGGAACAATTCTGAATTTTTTTTTAAAGATGCGATAATTCTAAATTTTTTTTGAAAGATGCAACAATTCTGAATTTTTTTTTTTTTAAATCCGATAATTCTAAATTTTTTTTGAAAGATACAACAATTCTGAATTTTTCTTTTAAAGATGCAATAATTCTGATTTCTTTTTTTGAAGATGCAACAATTCTGAAATTTTTTTTTTTTAAATGCAACAATTCAGAATTTTTTTTTAAAGATGCAACAAGTGCTGTGTTTATTAGGAACCAAAAGAGAAAAAGAATTATTCTTTCCTTTTTCTTGGCTATTTTTTTAAAAGGGGCGAAAAAATGTAAACAAGTCGAAGAGCAGCAGCAGTGGGGACGACTTTAATTTAAAGTATTGGTTTCATGTTAAATGAAATATAAACAAGATATCGTTTTTAATAAGAGCATATATATGTATATATAGGAGCGATAAAGTTTGTGGATATTGCCCAGATAAGACTAGGTACTGCTGTGCGACATAAAAGTTTAAATACAACTTGTAACGCCATGAAAACGTCTACCTTGCAATGAAGTAAACTCAAAAGTTTTAATTACAAAATCTTCGTCGCGGTTGCGTATTAAAAAAAAAATACATAGTGAGAGAGAAGGAGAAAAAAGCGCCAAGTTTTACTAATATCATTTTTCAAAAGTCTTGTTATTCAGAATCATTAAGGGATTATTTTCTGAATTTTGAATTTTAATTTTCATTTTTAATTTTAATCGATATTTTTTGCCTCTCGATTTTTAATTCCGTTTTTAAATTTTGTGTTCGAAATTGAATGACAAAACGTAAATAAAAATAAAAAACACTAATTCTAACAGTGAAAATAGTAAATACTATTAAAAATTTTGAATTCAAAACTTTAAGGAAAATTCTCGTCAAAATCAAAATTATAATTATTTTTAACAAAATTCTTTTGCGAATTCAATTATTATTAAAAAATTTTCCCGACTTCGATGATTTTTAATAAATTTTCATACATTTTTTGAAAAGAATTCAATTTTTTAACAAAATTGGACTCAAACGTTTACAAATTATTTTCATAAGGAAAAAAAATTACACTGGAATTTAATTATTCACAAATATCTTCATAAACTTCTTCGCAATAAAATTTCCATTAATTTCATAAATAAAACTTATTTATTAATTTAATTATTTTTAAAAATAATACATTTGTTTTAGGATTTGAATTATTTTCATAAATAATATTAATTTTACTTTTATCATTTTAATTATTTTTAGTCCAATTTTAATTTTAATTTTAATTATTTTTAGTACAATTTTATTTTCAATTATTTTTACTACAATTTTAATCAAATTTCTCGAAAAATGTTATTATTCTTAAAAATTTTATTAAAATCCGTCAAAAGAATTTAATGATTTAAAAATGTTTTGATAAAATTCAGAGTGAAATTTTAAAAAACATTGAATTATTCAATAAATTATTTACTTTTGTATTTAAGTAAAAAAAAAAAATTCCATCAAAATCCCAATTCTCTTTATAAATATTAAAATTTCTACTAAAAATTCTTTTTATTTTCAAAAATGACAATATAACTTTTGTCCGAATTTCAATTATTTTCAAAAATTCTTCTCTAAAGAATTTGAATTATTTATTTCTAAATTATTATGTAGTTTAATAAAATTGATCAAAAAGAATCCAATTTAAAAAAAAATTCTAATAAAATTTTATGCATACATTCAATTGTTTTTATAAATAATAAAAATTTACCAGAAATTAAATTATTTAAATTTTCATATAAATTTCTTCACAATAATTCAATAACTTCTATAAGTAATAAAATTTTTTAAAACATTCAAAGCAATTTTCTATAATAATATTAAAAAACGGGAATTAAAAAATTTTTATTCACAAAAGAAAAGAATTAGTTTGTGAACAATTTTTTTATTGAGAAACAAAAATTATGCCTAAAATCGATATATTTCCTATTTTTCAATAATTTTTTTTTTAAATTAACAAATTTTGCTTAATATTTAAATAAATAGAAAAGAGAAGAATTCTTATAATTTAAATCAGTCAAAACGAAATTTGTCATGAAAAATTATAAAAAAAAAAAACAAAATTTATTTGTTAATCATTTTCATTTTCAAGTAAAAGAACTTTTCATTTTATTAAGAAATTTTAATTTAAATTTTTTACTTGAAGAACAGAAAAGAAAAACATTTGATGCCTTTTTTTCTTTGGAATTTAAATTAAAAAATTTTTCTTCTATTTGCTTTGTTTTTTTTTAAATTTTTTTTCTTTTGAGAAATTTTTGTTGAAAATAATTCACGAAATAAAAAGACATTGTCATTTCAAGGAAGATTAACAATGTCAGAATTTCTCTTGAAAGATCCAGTAAAATATGAAAATGAGATGGGAAAGCATAGGCACCTTTTGGAAGTACGCAAAAATCCATTTATATCAGCTTGTCTCGGCAAATGTACATATTTCTTTACACGCATCAGCACTCAGCTTCATTTTTTATATCGTTATCCATTCCCTTTATTTTTCCAGAAAACTGTTTTTCTAGTAGTTGAAAAATTTTTTCGCACCAAAAAAGGGTGAGGAGGAAAAGAAAAAAATTTAAATTTCGTTTTTTTTTAAATTGGATTTTATTACAAACGGAAAAAACTGGACTATGTTTTTTTATTTTATTTTTACTGAGGAATGTTGCATTTTAAAATAGTATATTGAATATTTTTTACTTTTTAATCCTTTTTTATAATGATTACATTTTTTTTATTGTTTGAATATTTTTTTTATTGATTGAATATTTTTTCTATTGATTATGCTAATTTTTTGAATATTAAACGTATATATTTTTTACTAACTGAATTTTTATACTGATTGGTAATTTTTTTTATTGATTAATTTTTCTTTCTATTGATTAATTTTTCTTTCTATTAATTAATTTTTCTTTCTATTGATTAATTTTTCTTTCTATTAATTGACTATTTTTACTAATTATTGAAAAAATTTAGTATTCACTGAAAAATTACCGATAAATTAATTTTTATTCACTATTATTAATACTAATATTATTATTAATATTATTATTATTAATTTAAATAAATTATTTTATTAATTATAATTTAAATACATTCCGTTATTAATTATAATTTAAATAAATTATTTTATTAATTATAATTTAAATACATTTTTTTATTAATTATAATTTAAATAAATTCTTTTATCAATTATTATAATTTGAATAATTTATTTTATTAATTATAATTTAAATAATTTATTTTATTAATTATAATTTAAATAAATGTTTTTATTAATCAATTTCCCCTCTCAAAATTGATATTTACTTATCAATAATTATTT
The DNA here is from genome assembly GCA_032873175.1 of Leptopilina drosophilae. Lineage (NCBI taxonomy): Eukaryota > Metazoa > Arthropoda > Insecta > Hymenoptera > Figitidae > Leptopilina > Leptopilina drosophilae. Next base: position 2,433,300 of record CM065485.1, on the reverse strand, counting down.
CTTCATCACCCTTTTTTTCTTGTTCGATTTTTGATTTTCTCGAGTGCTCTTTTTTTGTCGATGAGTTTAGAAAAAGAATAAAAATGTAAAGATTTCTTTTCTCTTTTTTTTTTTTGCTTATTGTTTCGTGTTGAGGAGAACCTAAAAGAATTCTGTGTTGGTTCTGATTTACTCTCAAGATAGCGGACATTGAAAAAGTTTTGCAAGGTTTTTAAAGTAAAGCGAGTACAAAAGTGAAAGATGAGCAACGATAAAGTTTTTCGACTCGGCCAAACTCTTCTCGCTCAGCAAGAACAATATCAGCAAAGTAAATGAAAAGCCTATCAAAAAAAAAAGAAAAAAGAAAAAAGAAGGAAAAAATTTCTCCCTCAAATCTCTTTATCACCCTGACAATTTAAAATTTCGTCTATTCTCCAGTTTTACAATGAAACAAAAAAACTTTTTAATAACTATTTAAATTACGCTATTATCGAGTTGGAAATTATTATCGTTGCTGATTTTTTAATCAGTCATAATTTATTTCTAACGATTTTTTAGTTTAGTTTCTTTATTAATTAGTTATTTTCCACTGAAATATTTTCTAAAAAAAATTTTTTTGACAAATTTCGTAATTTTCCCTTTTCTTTTTTTCACTCTCTCTCTCTATTTTCTAATGAGTATCGAAAAAAATCCGTTCCATTGAATCAAGGACGAAACTTTAAACTACTCAAGAGGCCTAAGATTTGCAAAGACTTTTCCGATTTCCCTTTCCATTTCCATTTTTCTTTCTTTTCCAACCTCGTGACAATCCCCCTTCCTCTCTATTGTCTTTGAACGACACTCGAAGTCGCATTTCGTCCCCTTTCTGGTTTTTTCGTCCCTAGATGTGTTTCCCCCAATTTAAATCGCCCAAAAAAAATCCCCAGTCAGATAAAAATATGTCCAAAATATAGTTTTCTTATTGGCTTTCAAAAAAAAAAATAAAATAAAAATAAAATACCATATGTATATTTAAATATAAAGCGAAAGAGAATTCCCCAAAATTTATTGGCAAATTTTATTTTTTTAAATTCAATATTTCATTTTTATACCCAGGAAGATGATATATTTCACCTGCCGTGATTTATAATATAGTTATTTTATACAAAAAAAAGGAAAAAATAGAAGAGGAAAAAAAAATGTGAAACACGTGAATAAAAAAAATATACCCTAAATTCATCTTATATATATGTATAGATATTACGTATTGAATTCCAAGTGTCATGTGAAATAAATAACCACTCACGAATTTGTACAAAGTCGAGGGTGTCTCATGACAAAAGGCCATATGTTAGCGTTTCATTGATTTTATTAATGAAAAACGAGAGAGAAAGTGCATTAAAAATAGAAGAACTTGTACATATTGTAGTTGGAAAATTGGGAAAAGTTTTTTTATTGTTGCTTTCTAAGTCTATTAATAATTTAAGGTATTATTAATACTTTTGTGTTTTATTACCATTATATTTTTGGTATTATTAGTGATTTATTCTTTTATTGTTACTTTATTATTAGTATTCGATTATTTTTTTATTCTCTATGACTATTTTTGGTTTTTTTATTTATTATTACACTGAAAAAAAATTTATTTGATTCAAATAACCGATTATTTGACTATTATCGAATAAATATTTACTTAAATCAAATAATTTTTATTTAAATCAAATAAACTGTATTTGAAGCAAATATTATTTAATTGATTCAAATAAAAATTATTTGATTTAAGTAAATATTTATTTGATCATTGTCAAATAATCGATTATTTAAATCAAATAAATTTTTTTTCAATGTAGATACTTTTTTACATTCTGTAATCATTTACCATTTTAAATAGGTTTTTTATATTGTATCACAATTTTTATTATTATTATTATTATTATTATTAATGCCCCGAAAATTCTAAATGTTCAAATGAATCTTTTTATTACACTGAAAGAAAATGTAAATTAAATTTTGTAAAAGTATTTTTCAATTTGGAGCAAAAGTGCAACAAACCGAAATTTTAATAAAAAAAATACTAAACTCTAAAAAAATTTATGTGAAAGTCAGTAAAGTTATATTAAAATTTGAATTAAAATTCTTAATATTTGATAAAACTTTACTAAATTCCACATAAATTTTTTCAATGTTTAGTATTTTCTATATAAAAATTTCGGTTTGTCGCCTTTCTTCCCCGAATTGCAAAATACTTTTACAAAATTTAATATACATTTTCTTTCAGTGTAGGTACTCTTTTTGATGTTTGCACTTTTGGAGAAAATATTAATTTACAATCTAAAGAAAGAAATAAATTTCTTAATATTTATGTTAAATTTTTTTTTCATTGTCATTAAAAGATAATAATATTGAAAAATATTAAAAATGAAAAAATTTTCGTCTATTTAAACGTTCAAAACTTTAGAGACAATATTATTACTACTATTACAATTATAACTATAAATACAAAATAATAATGAAAAAATAATAAAATAATAATAATAAAAAAATAATAAAATAATAATAATAAAAAAAGAAAAATAATAATTAATAACAATAAATAAAAATATAAATGAAAAATAATTTATTTTTATTTTTATTTATTATTATTAATTGCTATTATTATTTCTCTTTTTTTATTTTAATTCAAAATAGAAATTACTATCACTCTGTCGAATTGCGATAAATACTATTTTTATTTTTTTTGAACTATTTATTTATTACTATCGACAATTATTATTATTATCGATTATTATTATTTATTATTATAAATATTTAATTCTATCTTTAAATTTCTAATTTTTAATCTTTTTATTATTACTTACAAATTTACAATTATTTTACCATAATTATTTTACTTAATATCATTTAATTAGTGGTATTAGCCTATTAGCTTCAAATACCGAAAGTATTGGATCAAACACAATTCAATTGATTCCCCCAATTAATTTGAATTTCGATAAAAAAAAATTACAATTAAATGAAAATTATATTTGATCCAAGCAAACATTTATCCAAATCTGCTAATTTGTGAAAATATTCATAACAAAAGTGATCTTTTTTTTTAGTCAAATATTTTTCTCAGTTAAAAATTAGTTTAATAACAGACAGAAATAAATAAATTAATAATAGAATTTCACAAATTTTCGTTGCAATAATACACTGAAAACAAAATTTATTTGATTCAAATAACCGATTATTTGACAATTAACAAATAAATATTTACTTGAATCAAATAATTTTTTTTTGAATCAAAGAATATTTGCTTCAAATGCAATTTATTTGATTCAAGTAAATATTTATTTGATAATAATCAAATAATCGGTTATTTAAATCAAATAAATTTTTTGTAATAATAAATTTTTTGTGTAATAATGATAATGATAATAGCAATAAAAAATAATAATAATAAGAATAAAAATAATAATAATAAAAGTAAAAAAAATAATTATAATGACAATAACAATAATAATAGTAAAAGTAAAAAATAATAACAATAATAATAATAATAATAATAATAATAATAATAATAATAATAATAATAATAAAATAATAATAATAATAATAATAATAATAATAATAATAATAATAATAATAATAATGATAATAATAATAATAATAATAATAATAATAATAATAATAATAATAATAATAATAATAATAATAGTAATAGTAAAAGTAAAAAAAAAATAATAATAATAATAATAATAATCGAAAACAAGAAAGATAATTTTCTATTCACTCTGAAAGTTTTCCATTTATCATTCGATTATATACATATATTGTATTCGACTGATAAAAATGTCGTTTCGATTTCGAGAGGACAACAATAAAATATTTCCGAATTTCCGATCAACGAACGCTCCAAGTGACGTCTTTATATATGCAGCGAGAGAAAAAGTGTGTGAGAGAGAGAGAGAGAGAGAGAGAGAGATGCGATCTCATCCCTTTTGTTGGGGGAAGACATTCATTTTTCATCCTTGATATTAAGAATCTAACACGTTCTCACCTTTACAGGCAACACGGATAACTATTTGGCGTGTATAAAGGTATCTTTTATATAGATATACAGAACGTAAGGACAAATCGCTCTCATGGAAAATTCGATATTCTCCAGTAACAAGAATCGTGCATATGATCAACGACGAACGATTACAGGATTATAAAGGTGTGTTTACTTGTTAACCACCAAAAAAAAAGAAGTAACAATTTGTAAAGTTTTCAAGTTTTCGAAATTGGAAGAAATTTATTTTTTTTTTGTACTGAAAGAAAATTTATGGTAAATTAATAATAATAAATAAAAATAAAAATGAATTATTTTTCATTTATATTTTAATTTATTATTATTAATTATTATTTTTATTTTTTTATTATTATTATTTTATTATTTTTTTATTATTATTTTATTATTTTTTCATTATTATTTTGTATTTATAGTTATAATAGTAATAGTAGTAATAATATTGTCTCTAAAGTTTTGAACGTTTAAATAAACGAAAATTTTTTCCTTTTTAATATTTTTCAATATTATTATCTTTAAATGACAATGAAAAAAAAATTTAACATAAATATTAGGAAATTTATTTCTTTCATTAGATTGTAAATTAATATTTTCTACCAAAATGCAAACATCAAATAAAGTACCTTCACTGAAAGAAAATGTATATTAAATTTTGTAAAAGTATTTTGCAATTTGGGGAAAAAAGGCAACAAACCGAAATTTTTATACAGAAAATACTAAACATTGAAAAAATTTATGTGCAATTCAGTAAAGTTTTATCAAATATTAAGAATTTTAATTCAAATTTTAATATAAATTTATTGACTTTCACATAAATTTTTTTAGAGTTTAGTATTTTTTTTATTAAAATTTCGGTTTGTTGCACTTTTTCCCCAAATTGTAAAATATTTTTAAATAATTTACTATACATTTTCTTTCAGTGTAATAAAATGATTTATTTGAACATTTAGAACTTTAGGGGCATTAATAATAATAATAATAATAATAATAATAAAAAATAATAATACTAATAAAAATAATAATATTAATATTAAATAAATAAATAATAATAATAATAATAATAATAATAATAAATAGTAATAATAATAATTAAAAATAGTAATAATGATAATAATAATAATAATATTATTTTCTATATAAAAATTTCGGTTTGTTGCCTTTTTGCCCCAAATTAAAAAATACTTTTACAAAATTTAATTTACATTTTCTTTCAGTGGAATTTATTTTATTTTTATTTTTTTTTTTAGTAGAATAATATTACACCGAAAAAATTTGATTCTAATAATTAAATTCAAAGTCTATTATAGAATGAATATTTTTCTTAAACTACTTTAATAGTAAAATTAAGTTACTAATTCAATAGCAAAAAGTCAGTCACTAATTCAGACTCAGAGACTAATGTAAATTACAATTTTATAATTATAAATCTATTTAATTAAAGGAAAATATTAAAATAATAATTACTCCTGAGGCAGAATTTTATTTAAATTTACATTAACTTCAAAAAAAAGCAAATTTTTCAATTTTTTTTTCGATTAAATAAAAGTAGATTTGTCTGAAAGTAGTTTACTACTTTGCTTTTATTTATTTTTTGAAATAACAATTTTTTTAGACACAAATAAAATTTTTAATTGAACCAAATTATTATAAAATTAATATGAAAAATACTTGGAAAAAATTGTTGACAAGTTTTCAGTGGTAGACAACTTGCCGTAGTCAGACGTATGAAAAATTAATTGCGAAAATAGTAAATTTATTATTACTGTAGTTAAAATATAACATCTTGGAAAATATCCGAATATTCGTTACTTAAGTGTCTTTACTCGAAAGTAGCGCAACATATTAAGTAGTAAACAGTTGCTATAGTCAGACAAGCTTGAAATTTATGTCTAAACTAACGTACCATCAAAACAGAAAACTTTATGAAACCGTCTATCAAATTATTATTGTTATTATTATTATTATTATGAATATTATTATTATTATTATCGTTATTAACATTATTCACATTTTTAACATTATTAATATTATTAACATTTAAAAAAACAAAAAAATTAAAATTAAATTAATTAGTTAACTATTAAAAAGAACATTACTAATATTATTATTATTTTTAACACATTCGTCAAGAATATTATATTATTATTAACTATAATAATCTTCGTAGTATTTCTTTCATTCATTCTGTCCGCAGATTGAAGTTAGTTATAGTTAGTTATTCATTTGTTTTTAATACGTTTTGATAGAAAATAGAAATATACATTACATTATAATAATCGTAAGTTTTCTTTCCGTTAGCAAATTAACTGTATTCATTTGTTTTTTTTTTAATTCATTTTTGTAGGTTATTGTCATTTTTTTAATGTTAAAAAGAAACAAAAAAACTCGTTTTATTCACTTCACAAAATTGACAAAAATTCCATTCTAAGTTTTTTATTTTCCTGACTTTTTCCTAATTTTCATCAAAAATAGTTACTTTTCTCTTATCCTGCTAATAAATTGAATTTATGCTACGAATTTTATTATTCATCAAAAAATTTTAAAATTATTTAATTCTTGTTGAGTTTTATAATTAAAATTAAACAACGCGCGTCTACACAAAATATGACTTATAGATCGATATATCGAATATTGTATTTCCTTTTCGTTTACACAACTAACTTCAGTTCAGTTCACGGAAACGCCTGTACGAATATACACGCCGTGTTAAACAATTCATATTATTTTCTTTTTTATAAGTTAAACCTTTGTATTTAAATATATAATTTAAATAAATAAAAACAACAGGTTATGTACCCAGACTACTTTCCACTGCGTAAAGGAATCTGAAAGTGCGAAATTGACGCGATAAACGATTGATTAGACGAAAGTGAAACCTAACCTCAAAAAAAATTTCGTTGAAAATCATCACGCGAACAAAAGACGCAAGAAACGTGCGCGAAAAATTGTTTTTACGAAAAAGTCAGACAAAGACAAAAAGGGATTGTCGAATTGTCGGAAACAATTAGCGTAAAGTAAAACGAAAATAATAAGTGTAAATACGTGTTTGAAGAATTATGTTATTAAACGAATTATAGATAAAGACGGTGACTTGTCGAATTATCGAAAACTATAAGTGAACTAGTGTAATGTGTGTATAAGTTAAAATGGCATCGAATTTTCAAGTACAAATGGAAAAACTGGGAAAGGACAACTATGATACGTGGCGTCTTCACATGGAAGCAGTTCTCGTCAAAAACGACCACTGGGAATATGTGGAGGGAACCATAGAGAGGCCAGAAGCGGAAGGTGCCGCAGCTGAATGGGACAAAAGAGATCGAAAAGCTAAGGCTGATATAATTCTTGCAATTAGTCCAACTGAATTAGGCCATATTAAAAGTTGCACAACGTCCAAGGAGGTATGGGAAAAATTAGATCTTGTTTACAAATCAAAAGGGCCCGCCAGAAAAGCAACATTATTGAAACAATTATTGTTTACTAAAATGAATGATGATGAAAATATGTCGGATCACTTGAATAGATTCTTCAACATTTTAGATAAATTGACAGAATTGAAAATTGTTATTTCGGACGATCTACTTACTATACTACTACTTTACAGCGTTCCCAATACATTTGATAACTTCCGATGTGCAATTGAAGCTCGCGACGAGCTTCCAACTCCGGAAGCCTTGAAAATAAAACTATTAGACGAATATAATGCCAGGAAAGTGCAGGATACAGAACAAGATTTACAAGGTGCATTTTATGCAAAACCATTTAAACACCAAAATTATCAACAACGTCAGAAAAGTGAAGGATTTAATGTGAATCAAAACAAAGGCAACCAACAACAACAAAATTCAAGGAAACGTTTTAATTGCAACTACTGTAAAAAGTACGGCCACAAAGCCGCTGACTGTAGGAAAAAGGCTGCAGATCAAAAACCCATTTCTTCAAATGTGACTGAAGAAGAGGCCTTTATCGCTCGTGTTGACGATCCTGAGAATGAAATAATGACATTTGCCTGTGCTTTTAGTGCTGAATCTACATCTAGCAACAGTTGGTGCATGGATAGTGGTGCGACCTCGCACATGTGTCAAAACAAAAATTTATTTTCGGACTTAACTCTAGTTGAAAACCAAAAGGTTAGATTAGCTGTTGATAAAACTACTCAAATTCTCGGAAAGGGTACAATTCATCTCATTTTAGAAAATGGCTGTCAGGGACAACAACAAAAAATCAGACTAGATAACGTTTTATACGTTCCAGAATTGAAAACAAACTTGTTTTCAATATCGAAAGCCACGAAAGGAGAACGAACAATAAATTTCACCGAAACTTGTGCAGAAGTCAGGAACAAGAGTAACGAAATCATATTCAATGGAAAAAGAAGAGGTGAACTTTATTTTATCGAACCCAAAAACATTCCTGTAAACGAGATAATCGACAATACAAATCAAATTAATAAATGGTGTAATAGTGTATCGGCATTAAGTGCAAAATCGACGCTGGAAACAACAAACTTTGTACCTGAAACAGCAAACAACGTAATTGAAATTCAAAAATGGCATTTAAGATTCGGTCATTTAAACGAAAACAGTTTAAGAAAATTATCATCTGATCGCATGGTGAATGGTCTTTTTCTCAAGTCAAGTGAAAAATTAAGCATATGTGAAATCTGTATCCTTGGAAAACAATCACAGACTCCATTTCCGAAGACATCAGTATCCAGAAATGAAAAACTGCTAAGTTTAATTCACTCCGACGTTTGTGGACCATTTAGAACAAAATCTATTGGGGGTTCACTATATTTTGCAACCTTCATCGATGATAAATCGAAATACACAGAAGTATATTTTCTCAAAAAGAAAAGTGACGTCAAGAATGCTTTTATTAAATTCAAAGCTTTGGTAGAAAATCAAACCGAGCAAAAGATTAAAATATTACGCACTGACAATGGTCTGGAATATGTAGGAAAGGACTTCGACAACTATTTGGAACAATGCGGAATAAAACGTGAACGCACCGTTGCATATACTCCGCAACAAAATGGGACGGCAGAGCGGATGAACCGCACCCTCACAGAAATGGCGAGATGTTTATTATTACAAGCAAAATTACCAAAGTGTTTCTGGGGAGAAGCCATTGCTACAGCAGTCTATTTACGAAACAAGTGTCCTACTATGAAATTGAATAACCAAACTCCTCACGAAATTTGGTTTGGAGTCAAGCCTACTGTAACTCATCTAAGATCTTTTGGTTGTAAAGCTTACGTACTCGATAAATCACCGAACGTTGATAAACTTGCTCCAAAATCCGTTGCTTGTATTTTTGTTGGATACTCCAGCTCGTCGAAGGCCTACCGACTATGGAATCCCAACTCAAGAAAAATATTGCTGAGCCGCGATGTGAAGTTTTTAGAAGAGGTTTATTTGGGCGAAGCTGTCGCCGAAAAGAATAATGCTGAGTTATTTGAACCATTTTTCGAAAATAACGAACTCAGTAAAACAAACATCAAAATCATCAACTCAGAACGGGAAAATGTTGAAAATCAACTTCCCATGGACGACTATTCGAGTGAAACATCTCCTGCGAACAACGGCAATTCAAGTAAAATATCTTCTACGAACAACGACAATTCGAGTGAAATATTCCCAAACGATTTGAATGACGACAAAAATCGATCTCGTGAAGACAACACAAGATCAAGAGAAACTTCTCCAAGTGTTTCTACAAGTGATTTGGACGATGAAAATCAACAACAAATGGATTCATTGGACACAAACGACATTAATCCAACGAGTGACTCAGAAGATGACAAACACGATTTCGACAATGAAAGTCAGAAGATTTCGGATGTAACTCCTTGTACGACTCAGAGATTAGCCGGACGCCCTAGATTAGAAAGAACTGGTGCCAGAGGGAGACCACGAAAAATCTTCAACGAAAAACCTAAAAATTGTGAATCTTTATCGATGACATACGAAGAAAACCCCAATCCATCGGTTCAGGAAGCTCTTGCTGGACCTCATGCAGAAAAATGGCGTAAAGCTATGAAAGAGGAATTCGATGCTCTGGTAAAAATTGGAGCTTGGACTCTCACTGAACGTCCAAAAGAAAAGAAAGTCATTGGATGCAGATGGATTCTTCGAACGAAATTTGATGCTGACGGGAATATTGATCGTCACAAAGCTCGCTTAGTAGCTAAGGGATACAATCAGCAACCCGGGATGGATTTTACCGAAACATATTCTCCAGTAGCTCGACAAAGTTCCGTGCGGATGATTTTGGCTATATCAGCAGAATTGGGCCTTAGTCTTTACCAACTCGATGTTGTCATGGCTTATATCAACGGGAACTTGGAAGAGGACATCTACATGGAGCAGGCTGAAGGATTTGAAAACCCCGAAAGAATAGATGCTGTGTACTCATTGAATAGATCGATATATGGACTAAAGCAATCAGGACGTAATTGGTTCAAAAAGTTTGACCAAAGAATGAAAGAAATAGGATTAAAATCCCTTAGTTGTGATCCTTGTGTCTACGTACAGAAACAGGGGGAGTCAATTCTTATCGTAGTAGTTTACGTAGACGACCTAATAATTGCGACGAATCATATCAAGAAATTCGAGGAACTAAAAAGAAATTTAACCAAACATTTTCAATTGAATGACTTAGGCAAATTGAATTATTGCCTTGGAATTGAGTTTAATCAAGATTCTACAACAAAATCAGTCTTCATGTCACAAAAGAAGTACATCGATGATATTCTTCGCAAATTTGGGATGTCAGATTCGAAACCTGTGACCACTCCACTGGATGGAAACGTGAAGCTGAGCAGAGAAATGGAACCAAAAACACCAGAAGAGATTGAGGAAATGAGTAAAGTTCCATATCGATCTTTAATTGGATCACTCATGTACTTAGCTGTATCAACGCGACCTGACATCGCTTACGCTGTAAGCACTTTAAGTCAGTTCAACCAAAATCCGGGAAGAAGTCATTGGATATCAGCCAAACGAGTGTTGCGATATTTGAAGGGGACTAGTGATAAAGGACTGTTGTATGAACGAACCAAAGAAGACCTCATCGGTTTTGTCGATGCTGATTGGGGCGGCGCTATTGACGATCGCAGATCATGTACTGGATATACCTTCAAACTCAGTAATTCAGCAATTTCCTGGGAATCTAGGAAACAAAAAACAGTTGCCCTGTCTAGCACTCAATCAGAATATATGGCTTTAACAGAGGCTGCGAAAGAAGTCGTTTATTTACGTCGTTTCTTGACAGAGATTGGTTTACCTTCTTTCAATCCTCAAACACCTACCACAGTTTACTGCGACAATCAGGGAGCCCAAGAATTGATGAAAAATCCAATTCATCACGCCCGTACGAAGCATATTGATATCCGGCACCATTTTGTTCGCCAAGTGTATGAAGAAGGACAAATTAATGTTGAATATCTACCTACGACGGAGATGGTTGCGGACGTACTGACCAAACCACTCTTTGGACCAAGTTTTCGAAAATTCTCAAGTGGCCTCGGTGTTACAAGTGTAGCCTCTTGTTGAGGGGGAGTGTTGAGTTTTATAATTAAAATTAAACAACGCGCGTCTACACAAAATATGACTTATAGATCGATATATCGAATATTGTATTTCCTTTTCGTTTACACAACTAACTTCAGTTCAGTTCACGGAAACGCCTGTACGAATATACACGCCGTGTTAAACAATTCATATTATTTTCTTTTTTATAAGTTAAACCTTTGTATTTAAATATATAATTTAAATAAATAAAAACAACAATTCTTGCGAAGAATTTAAAAAAAATATTTGAAAATAATTGAATATTTTCAGTGAAAAATGTTATTATTTATAAAAATAATTGAATTTTTCAGAAGAATTTTATAATTTACCAAAATAATTGATTTCTTTAGGCAAATTTTGTTATTTATGAAAATAATTGAATTTTCTTGAAATATATTATTATTTATTAAAATAATTAAATTCTTGCGAAGAATTTTTAAAAAAATTTTGAAAATAATTGAAATTTTTTGAAGAATTTCATAATTTATGAAATTAGTTAAATTTTTTTCGAATATTTTTCTATTTTTGTAAAAGTAATTGAATTCTTGCGAAGAATTTTTTTTTAAATTTGGAAAATAATTGAATTTTTGGAAAGAATTTTTAAAACCATTTTGAAAAGTCAATTTTAGGAAAAATTGCCTTTTTTGTAGAATTTCATAATTTAAGAAAATACTTCAATTTTTTTGGAATATCTTTCTATTTTTATAAAAATAATTGAATTCTTGCGAAGAATTTTTTTTTAAAATTTGGAAAATAATTGAATTCTTGGGAAGAATTTTTTTAAAAAATTTGAAAAAAAATTGAATTTTTCTAAAAAATTTTATATATTTTGAGAAAAATTGAATTTTTTTGTAGAATTACATTTTTTCTAAGGATTTTCTAATTTATGAAAATAATTGAATTCTTTAGAGAAAATAAAATTCGAAGAATTTTATTATTTATAAAAATAATTTAATTCTTTCAAAGAATTTTATTAATTAGGTAAATAATTAAATTCTTGCCGCGAATTTTATTTAAAATTGATGAAAATAATTGAATTTTTTCCTAGAATTGGTTATTTTATAAAAATAGTAGATATTGAAAATCATTGAAATGTGAAAAGTTTTGAAAGATAATTAAATTTTACAAAGAATTCTATAAAAAAATTTAGCAATAACTGAATATCGGGGGGAAATTTTATTAAATTTCTAATAATATAAAAATATTATTATTTTTTTTTTAGAATAATTGGATTTTCCAAAAAAAAACTTTTATTATTTATAAAAATAATTGAATTCTTGCGAACGATTTATTAGAATTTTTTAAAATAATGTAATCTCCAAAGAAGATATTTATTACTTTTAATAATAATTGAATTATTGTGATGAATATTGTTATTTATGAAAATAATTGAATTTTGAAAAGAATTTTTTTGAAATACCTCTAAATAATTAAATTTTCGGGAGTAATTTTTTTATTATTTAAAAAAAATTTTTATTAAAATTATATTTAAAACAATTAATTTGTTTCGAATAATTTTATTAAATTTTTGAAAATAATTGAATTAATGCGAAAAAGTTTATTAAAATGTTTAAAAAGAATTGAATTTCTGTTGAAATTTTATTATACTTTTGAAAGGAATTGAAATCTTCATAAGAATTTCATGAACATTGTTTTAAATAATGAATTTTTGAATGTTATGAAAATTTTATTACTTTAAATAATTGAATTCTTGTCAAGAACTTTATTTGTGTTCGTAACTGAATTTTACGATTATGAAAATAATTGAATTCATGCTTAGAATTTAATCAAAAAATTTTTTGAAAAAATGAAATTTACATAAAAAATTTTATAATTTACAATAAACATTGCAGCACAACATTCCCGCGCGCTTGCGCGTGGATAATTTTTTCTAGTTACTATTAAATTACTATTTTTATTCATATTGTTACTATATTTCTTATTATTGTTTCTTTTTATTTTATTAAAATAACTATAAGAGTAAAAAATACAAGTCTTAATTTACCGAAAATTGAAAAAAAGAAACTTTCCCCCCTCTTCCAGAGGAGTAAAAAGATCAAGTAATCCTATCAATTGCGAACATTAATCAAAATATTTTTTTCATCTAAATTTTCCCAATCCAAGAGTACTCTGGGAAAAAAAGAAAAACAAAAAACAAAATGCAAAAAAAAAAAAAATGCTGAAATCGAACGCACAAACCTGAGGGTTACATACAATCCCATTTCGATGGAAATCATAAATCGCTCTTCCGTTAGAGGTATGCAAGTGATTAAAAAGCTTTATGCATTTAGAGCGATGCGGGTATTGTAAATATATATATATATATATATATATATATATATATATATATATATATATATACATATAGAAGAAGAGATGAGTGAGTCTCTCTTCTTTTCTCTCTCTCTCTCTCTTTTTTTTTTCTCATCGCTGTGGTAAAGTTTACCAATGTTGGATACACAACAAACGGTTGACAGCAATGAATTGGACCGTTATGCCAATTGAATAAAAATCAAATAGCAATTCAAAGAGAGGGAAAGAGAGCGAGAGAGAGAGAAAAAAAGAGGGAAAGATGTGAACGTTTTCAAGACGGGAACACAATATTTACTATTGTGACTATAGACAAAAATATCCGCAACAATATTTGATTAAATATTATTTTAAGCAACCCTTTCCGATTGCAGATACTTTTAGGGCAACTATCGAACAAATAGAATTTTCCCCAATATTTTTATTTGGTTGATTGGAAAAATTAAGAGAAGAAGGAGTGGAAAATGGTATTTTTAACTTTCAAAAAAAAAAAAATAATATAAAATATATATTTCAAAAAATAATAAAATGTTCATCTCTGATAAACTCTTTATTATTTACTCAAAATTATTAGAGAAAAAACTATTGGACTTAACAATCACGAGTGTTGACCAAAAATTAAAATTAGTTTTAATTAAATTTAGTAACTAAATATAATTTTTACCTAAATATTTTCATTGGAAGAATTTTGATTTTATATTGTCCGATATTATTTATTTGACACTACAAACAAAAAAACGTTTTTGGTTACAAAAATCCTAAAATTATTGTAACACTTAATGTATTTTTACTTTCAAAACAAAAACAAAAAAAGTCTGACTAAATCTGCTGTTATTAATTGAAAATAAAATTAAAATAATTTGTTTTCGCGAAAACTAGTTTTTATTACTTAACTTAAATTAATAAATTGATAAATTGATAAATTGATAAATTAATAAATTAATAAATTAATAAATTAATAAATTAATAAATTAATAAATTAATAAATTAATAAATTAATAAATTAATAAATTAATAAATTAATAAATTAATAAATTAATTAATAAATAAATTAATAAATTAATTAATAAATAAATTAATAAATTAATAAATTAATTAATAAATAAATTAATAAATTGTATTTATTAATAATAAATATTTGTACATTTTATATTTTTATCTTGACAACAACAAAGAAACATGTTCCTAAAGTTTGGAACGTTCACATGAACGACAATACTTTTTCTTCTTCTTATAATTTGTATTTCTTCACAAAAAAAATTAGTTCTTAGATTAAAACAAATTAATTCCAAACTAAATATTGTTAAATTACAATTATTTTTCTCTTTTGGATCATAATTTTCTAAAACGCTTATAAGGTGAAAAAACATTTCCCATTTTTTTTTTAAATTAAAATTTTTAATTTTTAAATTCTACCATTTTTTAATAGAATTTTTTAACTAATTATATTTAAGGAAAATGGTGACCGTAACATAACCTCAAAATTTGTAAAAAATAAAAATTCTATTCTAACGCAAACAAAAATAAAAATAAATTTATCAATCACAAACAATTGTAAAAGATCTAGTTTTACTACTTTCGAAAAAAAATTATTTTTACGCAAAATAATTTTGTCAACAATGGTTTTTTTAAAATTTAATTTTTTTTTCCTTTCAGATCAGACAAAAATGGCAATTTTCAACCAATTTTTATTAATAATAGCTCATTTAATTCAGTGAAACATTCTCGACAATCGTTATTTTTTGATATTGTTAAAAGTATGTTATTCAAAAAATATTTAATAAATAAACAATGTTTTCTTTATAATTTTTTTAATAAAATACTTTTAAGAATATTAAAAAAAAATAACGATTGAAGAAAATGTTTCACTGAATTGAATGACAAAAAATGCAAGTTTCAACCAATTTTTATTTTATAAAAATTAGTAATTATAATTAATGTTTCACTGCATTAAATGACAAAAAATTCAATTTTCAACTAATTTTTATTTTATAAAAATGAATGAGAATGTTTCACTGAATTAAATGACAAAAAATGCAATCTTCAACCAATATTAATAAACAATAGTTTTTAAAAATATATAATTTTATCAAATAATATACTAGATAATATTAATGATTTTTTTGCCATTTAATTTTTTTTTTCTTTTCAACCAATTTTTATAAAATCAAAATTGGTTGAAAATTGCATTTTTTTTGTCATTTAATTCAGTGAAACATTAATTATTATTACTAATTATTATTAATTAACTATTGTCTATAAAAATTGGTTGAAAATTGCATTTTTTGGCATTTAATTCAGTGAAACATTAATTATTATTACTAATTATTATTAATTAACTATTGTTTATAAAAATTGGTTGAAAATTGCATTTTTTGTCATTTAATTCAGTGAAACATTAATTATTATTACTAATTATTATTAATTAACTATTGTTTATAAAAATTGGTTGAAAATTGCATTTTTTGGCATTTAATTCAGTGAAACATTAATTATTATTACTAATTATTATTAATTAACTATTGTTTATAAAAATTGGTTGAAAATTGCATTTTTTGGCATTCAATTCAGTGTAAAATTCTCTACAATTGTTATTTTCTAATGTTGTTAAAAGTATGTTATTGAAAAATTAAAAAGAAAACATTGCTTTTTGATAAACATTTCTTTAATAACAAACTTTTAATAATATTAAAAAAAATAACGATTGTAGAGAATGTTTCACTGAATTAAATGAGCAATTGTTTATAAAAATTGGTTGAAAATTTTAATTTTTGTCTGATCTAAAAGAAAAAAATGAAATGTTAAAAAAATCATTAATATTATCGAGAAAAATTATTTTATAAAATACTATATTTTTGTTAAACAATTGTTTATTTAAAATTTTAAATTGGTTGAAAATTGCATTTTTTGTCATTTAATTTAATTTAATTCAATATTTATTTATATAACAATTATAAGATAATTATTATTAAATATTATTAATTAATAATAATTAATAGTTAATTAATTAATTAATTAATTTTAAATTATTATTTTATTAATTAATTAATTAATTAATTAATTTTTAATTACTATTTTATTATTATTATTATTATTATAACATGAACATCAATCTATTTTTTTCAAAATATTTTCATGTCAATATTGCTGCTTTATTTTTTTTTAATTTACTAAGCGAATAATTTTTTTGGTTGATAAACTTTGTGGGTTTCAATGTCGTATGAAAACATTAATTGCATTTTTTGTCTGATCTGAAAAGAAAAACGAAAAAATGTTGAAAAAAAACATTGTTAATAAAATATTTTGTCTTATTATAATTTTTTTTTGAGAATAATAAAACAAGATCTTCTAAAATAGTTTATACTTGATATTTATTCTCCTTTCGTTTGCGATAGAAATAATTTATTTTTGCCAAATTTCGAGGTTATGTTTCGGTCACCATTCTCCTTAAAAAAAAAGAAGAATTCATGCTGCAAAAAATTAGCCAGCAAATTATTTTCCAGTTAGTAAATAAATTTCCAAAAATTAAATAAAATTCGAGAACTGTTATTGCACGTAAAGTCGTAAACAAAGAGGCCAACGGGAATAAAATCGACATTTAAGCTAAAATGAAGGGATTTGTTCATTTTAACGATTATATGCACCTCACAGAATCGTGAAGAGAGTGTTGTTTGTGTGTATAGACGGTAAACGAAAATTGTCGTAATTGAAGAACCAAATAGTCGAGAGAAAAAGGGGCAATTGGTGTGTATCTGTTATGAGAGGGCCACTTAAGCCATTCCAGTACATTTAGTAAAAGCGAATTTTACTTAAATTTTTATGCACTACACACACTTATGCACCAATCTACGAGATGCATATTCAACGTACTCGTTTGCCAAGACTCTTTTTTTTTTTTAAAGCTCACGAACAAAATGCCCGGTAAACTAACAAGATGGCTTTTCAAGAGTTTTGATAATAAAGAAATCTCATTCAATTTTTCTCCACTCTCTCTCTCTCGCTCTCTCGCTCTCTCTTTAGCAAGATAACGAGCTCTCTAATGAAATCGATACACGTGAAACTCACGCTGTTATTCCTCGAAGAATGTTTTCGCAAAAAAAAAAAAAAAAAAAAATACGAGAGAGAAGAAAAAAAGGGAAAATAAGGAAAGAGGGAAAAAAAGAAAAGAGAAAATAAGGAAAGAAGAGAAAAAGAAATAAAAAAGAAAACTTTAAACAAGATAAGGAAGGGAGAGAAGGGAAGTAAAGGTCCATGGGTTCTGGATACTGGCTTTTCTTATAGTTTAAGGGAGCTTAAGAATTTGTCAATATTTTATGGAGCTTTGAACGCCCACAAAGCTCTTTTGTAATAGGTTGTAGTTCTACTTTTCATGTTTTTGGAATTTTTTCCTTCTTCTTCTTCTTTTTTTTACAAACGAGAATATAAAACAAGTTTTATATTACTTTAAAAAGAGTGAATCTCGAGTGCTTTTCTGTATTATTACAGAGTACTTACGGGACTCTCTCTCTCACTCACTCTCTCTCTGGATTTTCTCTTTTTTACTCTCCTTTTCATTATTTGCATATTTATAAGTTTAAGATTTTTTTTCCCTGGATTTACTCCTTCTTATTCGATAATAGTTATAAAAGAGAAACATAATTTTTATAATGAGGATTAAATATTTTATTAAAAGAAGAAATAAATATAGAGTTTGCAACAAAAGAAACTTTGTACTTTTTTCGTATATATACTTTTCATAAATAGACGTGAAGAAAAAAAATAAATGAAATATCTGAAAAGTAAATAAAAAAAAATTTGAAAAGTAAATAAGGAAAGGGGGGAATTTTCAATACGTCATTATATTTATTACGCTGTTTTTCTAAAGATATCAAATTGCGACAAAAGAACGAAAATCAAAACTTTCCTTCGCTCAACACTTTTGATTCTTTTGTCTCAATTTGATATCCTTGGGAAAATGTTGAATTAAAGTTACGATTTTTTACTTTTTATTTTCAATTATTTATAATTATTTACAATTTTTTATAATTATGTATAATTTTTTATAATTATTTATAATTAATAATTATTTATAATTAATAATTATTCATAATTAATAATTATTTATAATTAATAATTATTTATAACTAATAATTATTTATAATTAATAATTATTTATAATTAATAATTATTTATAATTAATAATTATTTATAATTAATAATTATTCATAATTAATAATTATTTATAATTAATAATTATTAACTATATTATTCTTCATTTTCTTTGATTCATTATTTCATTCTGTCCATTCTGTCCGCAGTTTGAAATCAGTTTCTGTGTATGCTTTTATTTCTTTTTTCATTAGAAAATATTTCTTTTGGAAATATAAATAGAATATGAAAACAATTTTTAAAAAATCACGCAGTAACAATATTTTTGTTTTTTCATAAGGAAATAATTTACATCAAGTCCATTTCTCAATTTTCATTGTTTTAATAAGACGTTGAAGTCCACAAAGTTTATCAACGAAAAAAATTATTCTCTTAATAAATTTAAAAAAAAAAAATAAAGTAGCAATATTGTCATAAAAATATTAAGAAAAAATAGATTAATGTTTATGTTATAATAATAATGATTATATAAATAAATATTAAATTAAAAATAATTTCAGAATAAATTAAACAAATTTTTTTCGTTGACCAACGTTGTGGACTTCAACTTCGTTTTTAATAAAATTCAAAGTTTTTTTCTAAAATGAAGAAAGAAAATGTAGTTTATAAATTACATTTGTCAAACAGAAAATTAAATTTAAAATTTTATAGGAAAATAAAAGAAAACATTTTATGGAAAAAAATTGTTCTGTTAAAATTTATTTACGAATTTTATTAACTGTAAAACTATTCGAAAACAATAATTACTTTTTTCATTATTTAATTATTATCATTTTTCCATGGGAATTAAGATTTTCAAAAATTTAAAAGTCGAATTTTTTTGAAATTAATTAATAATGTTGTAATAAAACATAAAAATAGCAATTAATTAACGATCGATTTCAGGTTTTATAAAAAATTAAAGTTAATCCAGTGTTAAAATAATTATTTTTTATTATAAAAATATTGTTACCGTGTAACTTTTTAAAAATTGTTTTTATATTCTATTATTATCTAAAATTTAAAACGAAATTCACTTTTAAATCAATTTTTATTAGAAAATTCTACGAGAATTCAATATTTAAATACGAAGGTAAATTATTTATTAAATAAATAAAGGTTTCGGGAAATTTTAATTCCTATAAAGAAATTTAAAATCAAATTTGAAATAGTTGAATTATTTTAACGAATTTGAATCAAAATTTGAAGAATAGTTAAATTTTTCCCGTCGATGAAGTTTGAAACGTTTATGATCAAAGATTGAAAAAAGAAATTATTTTCCTACCAAAAATACAAACTTTTAATCGCAAATTTTTTTTTAAATTAAATTAAACGTAACTATTAAAAAAATTAAAACGTAAACGTACCAATTTAAAAAATTAAACGTACTATTTTTTGTACAAAAATTTATAAAAATTTGCTTAAAAAATATTATTCTGCAAAAATCGTTGATTATAAACGTTGTGAACTTCACCAACGTCATTTTTTAAAGGAATTTGATAAAAATTGTATTAAAAATAATTGAAATTCTGCGATGAGTTTTATTAATTTATAAAAATAATTGAATCATTGTGAAGAAATTTAGTAAAAAATTCGTAACTATTTGAATTCCTAGGAAATTTTTATTATTTATGAAAATAATTAAATGTTTGTGTATAATTATAACGAATTTGTTTTTAAATAATAAAATTCTTTAAAAAAAAAACTCTAATAGTAGATATTTCATCTTTGAATTGAGAAATTTTTTTTTTTAAATAATTGAAATTTTTCTAAAAGCTTATGTATTATTGACGTTTTTGAAAATAATTCAAATTTGGAAAAGAATTTTGTTATTTTTAAAGATAATTCAAATTTCAAAGAGAATGTAATAAAATTATTGAATATAATTGAAAGTTTGCCAAAAATGTTTTTAGGTAAGAAAAATTAAAAAAAAATTAATTTTCTGCAATCATTTGTAATGTCTTCAAAATTCAATTTTAGTGTTTTTAATTATAAAATTCTTCCATAAATCCATTATTTTTAATAATTATTCAAATACACGTTGGAAAATTTAACTAATTTCAGAAGATTTTGAGTTTATTAAAAGTTTTACTATTATTATTAAAAATCTAAGTTTATGAGTTAAAAAAAGAAACAAAAATTTAGAATTTTCTTATAAATTTTAAAAATTAAATTTTTTTCAGTACTTTTAATAAAAATTCCAGAGTTTTTCCCAAAATTTCCTATGTCAGATTTTAATTAAAATTATAGTAAGACTTAAACTGCTTTTTCTAATTTATATTTTATTGTTATAAAAAAATTTTGACATTCTGTTATTTTTATTCTGTTTTTCTGTTATTTTTTTGTTTTTTTTCCTCTTATTTTACTTTATTTCTAATTGTATTTAAAAAAGTGAGTAAAAAGCTAATTGTTGCTAGTTAATAATTAATAAATATTAAAATACAAAATATGTAAAAAATAAATTAAAAAATAGATTAGTAATAAAATAAAAGATGTGTCTTATTTTTAAGAAAACTGATGGGGCTTAAGTTTTGAACGTTCAAATAAACAAAAAAAAACGAAATAAAAAAAAAAATAAACGAAATTTTTTTTCACTTTCAGTGTTTTTGAAAATTACTATCGAAAAAAGACAAATAATTAAAATTAAACAAAATTTAGTTTACAATTAATTCGTTTTAATCTAAAGAATAATTTTTTCGTAAATAAAGTACAAATTAGAAGAAGTAAAAAAATATTGTCGTTCATTTAAACGTTCGAAACTCTACATTGAAAAAAAAAATTTATTTGATTTAAATAACCGATTATTTGATTCAAAAAACCGATTATTTGACTATTATCAAATGAATATTTATTTAAAACAAATAATTTTTTTTTGAATCAAATAATTTTTATTTGAATCAAATAAATTGTATTAGAATAAAATATTTGAGTATTTGAATCAAATATTTAAGTATTTGAAGCAAATATTATTTAATTGATTCAAATAAAAATTATCGGTTATTTAAATAATTATCGGTTAAAACTAATCGGTTATTTGAATCAAATAAATTTTTTTCAGTGTAGAAATATGAAAACAGACTTAAAATAATTCCTTCTATTATTTTCTTTTACTTATTCTTCATTATTTCCTTTGTCAAATTAGAGAAAAGTGAACAGAGCACTTTTAGGGAGAAAACGAGATATACAAGAATAATGGATAAAAAAAAATTGTCAGAAACAAGAAGTTTTGATAAAAAGGTGCGGTTGTATAGGTTAAAGGGAGGCTTCTTCATTCTTCTTCCCTCTTTCTCACAGAGTTTTGGCAGGCTAAATACGTAATAAGAGTGAGTCTCAATGTTTATAAAGTGTATATTATTGAGATGCCAGGAACATCTATCGTGACAGTGAGCGATGAGGGGAAGAAAGAGATCGAATGTGATCGAAAGAGATCGAGAGAGTGAAAAAAAAGAGAGAGAAAGAGAGGGATGCATGCCTCTTTCCGATTTTCTATTAAGCGTCGATTTATTTATGGAATATTCGATGACGCGACTTTCTCATCGACCAATCGCGAGAAAATTTAAATCAACCTCCGCCGTTCCAAAATAAAAAAAAAAAAATATTACACCGCGCACGTTCGGGAATCTCAGAGAAAAATTCACTTTTTTCTCATCACAAAAAAAAAGACGAGAAAAAGAAAACAGAAAAAAAAAATATGATGATGAAAGACTTGTTTATCTATTCACGTTTCACGCAAAATTTTCCCGAAAAAAAGAAATGAGAAAACAAAAATATTGATTGAATTTTCTTTAAAAGAAAGAAATCTCTCTCTTTAAACGCAAAAGTGACAAAATAACGTTGCAAATAAATAGCAATAAGAACAATGATAATAAAAATAATGATAAAAATAATAATAATAATAATAATTTATTTTTAAAATTTACTTATTTGATAAAAGATAAGTAATCGATTATTTAGGTCAATTAATTTTTTTTCAAGTTTAATAATAATAATATTAATAATAATAAAAATAATAAAATCCAACTTCTTATGTAAGATAAAGAAGCAGAAGTGAATAAAATAATTTAAAAAATTGTTGTCATTTATTTTTATTATTATGTATTTTTATTTTTGTCACAATTATTATTAAATTACTCTCACAATAATATTTTTTTTGTAATTTTATTAATTATAAAAAAGATTTCTTGAGAGACAAAATAGTGGTTCAATTTCTCCACTTGAGAACGCCAAGGTCGCCACCAGAGGTCAGGAAAAATTCCAAGAAAGAACCAAACTGCCATCTAGCGGTGACCTTGGCGTTCTCAGGTGGAGAGAAGCGTCTCCATATTGAATCTTCGAGATATTCGTCAACATTAGTCAACATTCGTCAACATTCGTTAATATTCGTTACTTTTCAATTATTTATCCACAATAAAAATTTACAGAGTTTGTCAATTAATATAAACGAATTTCAAAATTACAATTTCCCATCATTTTATGAGACAAATATTTCATAACTTTTTAAATTCTAATTATTTTTGTCATAGAATTTATTTCTTCGCTATAGTGAAGTATATTTATTAATAAATAAACTTGTATTTAAATTTAAAAAATTACAAAAAGTAATGAATTAATTACAGAACTATGAAGAGGTGAAGATAATATTCTGATTTTTTTTTGTATTGCAAGAGGAATTTTGGGGGAAATTATATTCTAATAACAAGAACTGATGACACTAGTGTCAGAGCGTGGTTTTGTCGGGTTAAAGGGGACAAAATGGAGAGAAGAAGAGAGAGAGAGAAGGAGAGTGAGTGAGAGAGGAGAATAGGGGATTGACCGCGACGTGTCCAGCCCTAATTCCTCTGTTTGAGTATGCAAACGAAAGCGCGCGCCTAGGAGATGTCGAAAAAGCAGGACAGCACATTGTCCAGACTCGTTCGCTTTGCGGTTTGCCATATAACAGGCGCGATATACTCATGAGACCCAATTTGCAACGTCCTAAATACATTTTCAGCACGACACACATTCAGAATTAATATTTTTTAATTTTTATTATTATTATTATTGTTATTATTATTATTATTATTATTATTATTATTATTATTTATTATTATTACTATTGTCATTATTATTATTTTTTTTTACTTTTACTATTATTATTGTTATTGTCATTATAATTATTTTTTTTTTACTTTTATTATTATTATTTTTATTCTTATTATTATTTTTTATTACTATTATTCTTCCTTCCTTTTATTAAAATTAAATCGAAAATTCTAAAAATAATAGAGTTTAAAATTTTTTAATTCAATTTTTTTTATTAAAAACACTAAAAATATGGAATTTTGAATAAATTATAAATTTTAATTCAAATTTTTTTTTGAAAACCTTAAAAAAATTGAATTTTAAACAAGTTATAAAAATTATTGTAAAAATTCAATTATTTTCAAAAAGAATAACATTTTTTTCACAAAATTTAAAATTATGTTGTAAGATTTAAAAAAAAAAAATTCACGTCAAAATTCCAATTCTTTTTATAAATAATAAAATACAATCCTAAAAATAATAGAGTTTAAAATTTTTAAATTAAATTTTTTTCATGAAAACAACTATAAAAATTGAATTTTGAATAAGTTATAAATTTTAAATGAATTTTTTTATTGAAAACCCTAAAAAATTAAATTCTAAACAAGTTGTAAATTATTGTGAAAATTCAATTATTTTCAAAAGAAATAATATTTTTCTCACAAAATTAAAAATTATGATGTAATTTCAAAAAAAAATTCACTTCCAAAATTCCAATTCTCTTTATAAGTAATCAAATTGTTCGCCTAATGTTAAATTGTCAAAAATGTCAATAAAATTCTTGTCCTAAATTCAGTTATTTAGAAAAAATATTACCATTTCAAAAAAAAATTAATTAAAATTGATATAAATTTGAAATAAAAAAATTTTATGAAAATAATTGCAATTAGGACAAGCATTTTATTGACATTTTTGAAAATCATTGAATTTTAGGGAAGATTTTTGTTATTTAGAAAAAGAATTGAAATTTTAAAGTGAATTTTCTAAAACTTACAATATAATTTAAATTTTCGTGAGAAAAATTTTATTATTTTGGAAAATAATTGAATTTTTACAATTATTTATAACTTGTTTAAAATTCAATTTTTTTAAATTTAAAAAAAATGTAATGAAAATTTTAATTTAATATTTATTTAATTTATTTTTTTTATTTTATATCTACTATTTTAATAAAATTTTCCCAAAAGAATTCAATTTTTAAAACAATTTTAATAAATTTGTACGCACACATTTAATTATTTTTATCAATAATAAAAAATTTTACAGAACTACAATTATTTACAATTTTTTTTTATAAATTTCTTCGTAATAATTCAATTACTTTCAGAAGTAATAAACATTTTCTTTTTAATTTAATTATTTTCTTAAAAATCAGTTAAAAATTCATTATTTTCGTAAAAAATAATTAAAAATCAATCATTTTCGTAAAAAATAATTAAAAATCCATTATTTTCGTAAAAAATAATTAAAAATCAATTATTTTCGTAAAAAATTTCTTAAAATCGATTATTTTCGTAAAAAATAATAAAAAATTCTAGAAAATAATGCATAAATCTTTATTTTCTAAAAATTTGAAAAGATTTAATTTCATTTTCAATTAAAACATGTAGTTGAAAAAATAGAATTTATAATCATTTATTTCTTTCATTTTTAAAAAAATGAATTTTATTAAACAATTTTTTAATTAAAAAATAGAAATAATTATTCTTTTATGGAGAATTGAAATTTTTTTTACAAAAGTATTAAAAAACGGGAATATATAATTTTGTTTTTACGAAAGAACAAAATGAATTTCTGAACAATATTGTTATTGAGAAACAAAAGTTATTCATATAAAATGACTATTTTTTCTATTTCTGAATCATAATTTTTTTTAAAATTAACAATTTTATTGAACATTAAATATTTTTACAAATAAAAAAAAGAAGTTTGAATATTTTAGACCAGTCAAACAAAATTTTTTATAGAAAAAAGCATGTAATAAACAATTATTTGTTATTTATTTAAACATACATTTTTTTAATTAAATATTTATTTGTTAATCATAATTTTTTCTAAATTTACTAACTATTTTAATTTATTTTAATTTTAAACAATATTTTATTATGTGTCATGAAAAATGACCAGCATATTTTATTATTATTTTTTTTTCATTGTTATCAAAATAAATCTCCTAAAAAAGGATAAAGTCACCGTTTCACATGAAGTTGACTCTAACTGGTAGTTTGCATTTCAAGACGTAATTAATTCAAAGAAAATATTTAATTGTTACAAAGTCGCGTTCAGTTACTAGACAAATTACACAATTCTACCTCCCTCTCTCTCTCTCTTTCTCTTTTGATCGATATAACAAAAACAAACTGTATTTTCAGCACGAACGCGTCACCTGAAATTCTCATGGACAATTCGCACGATTCTTTTTCCTCCCTTTTTCACAATTGCGAAAATACATCACAAACGAAAAAAAAATATTCTCCTCCTCGATTCGAAAAATTATGATGAGAGAAATGGAAACGAAAATTCATTTTAATTAAAAATCATCGACTTTTTATTGTTTTTGTTATTAAAAAATAAATATTATTAATAAATAGAAACTTTCACGCAGGGAAAAATTTTTTATTATTATTTTATTTAAAACTTTGTTAATTTTATGAATATAATTTTTTTTATATAATTTTACACTGTAAAAAGAAAGGGAACTAATTTAGTACCAAAATTGGTTCTAAATTGTAATTTAGTTTATTTTTATTTACCTATTTATTTAATTTTAATTAATTTAATTAATTTATTAATAGTTTTGACAAAATTTATTTATTTCAATTTATTTATTCATAAAATTAATAAAGTTTTAAATAAATAAAATAATAATAATATATTTTCCCCTGCGTGAAAGTCTATTTATTAATAATATTTATTTCATATTATTTCAATTTATTTGACACAAATAAAATATTTTCTTTGTCCCAATAATAAATTAAATAATAAATTATTTGAAATAATTAAAAATTGTTTAGTAGGCTCTGAATAGAATATAATTCTCTTAAAAAAAATATATTTTCGTTTTGTGTACGAATATCCAAAAAAATAATTTTTTGACTAATTTCTTTTCTATTTTCCTTTTCTTTTTTCACGTTAAAAAAGAAAGGGACTTTCGTGTTATACGCAAAAAAAAAGAGATAGAAAGGAAAATTGAGGAATAAAGAGAAGTTGAAGGTATGGACCTACATTGTATATTAAAATTAAGGCAATATATTAAACCAACTTAATGCTATTCTGCTTTCCTTATCCCTGGAATATTCGTATAAAAGCTCACGGGAATGTTTTAGTGTTGAGTAAAAGGGAAGAGGAAAAAAGAGAGAGAAAAGAGAGGGAGAGAGAGAGAAAGAGAGAGTGGGACACAGAGTTGAGTATGAAGAGAAGAATAACTCCCTTGATCGTTATATAATAACCGGTTGGATCAACTTTACAAAAAAAAAAAAAAACTGTGTTCCACTAAGAGCTTTTTTATTCAGGCTATCTCTAAGGTTAAAAAAAAGAGGGTAAATTTTCTTTTTCATTTTTTTTTCTAAATCTCCCATTTGACAAATTTTAATAACTAATGAAGCACTGAATTATTTTTTGTTTGTTACGAAAGGCCTCATAAATAAATTCATATTAAAACTCTTGTAAACATGCGGGACATTTTTTTACAAGGGAAACTTTTTCAATTAGAAATTTCTATCATCCCACTGGCGAAATTTTATGATTTTATTAATTTATATTAATTTTCGTAACTTGTTTGCAGTTTCGTTATTTATTAATTGTGAAAAAGAAAATAATTTTAGTTATTTATTATTAATAATAATACTGCCACTTAAAAAAAAACACTATTTGCGTTTCAGAAGGAAAAATTTCTTTTTAAATGTAAATTCGTAAAAATGTTTATTAATTGAAATAATTGTCTGACTTTTTGCTTTGCAATTTGTAAATTTTACTAATAGTCATTTTTACTAATAGTAAATTTTACTAATAGTAACTATTACTAATAGTAATTTTTACTAATAGTAACTTTTACTAATAGTAATTTTTACTAATAATACTTTTTGCTAACAGTAATTTTTACTTATAGTAATTTTTACCAATAGTAATTTTTACTAATAGTACTTTTTACTAATAGTACTTTTTACTAATAGTACTTTTTACAAATAGTACTTTTTACTAATAGTAATTTTTACAAATAGTACTTTTTACTAATAGTACTTTTTACAAATAGTACTTTTTACTAATAGTAATTTTTACAAATAGTACTTTTTACTAATAGTAATTTTTACAAATAGTACTTTTTACTAATAGTAATTTTTACAAATAGTACTTTTTACTAATAGTAATTTTTACAAATAGTAATTATTACTAATTTATTTGTCAAATTTGATTATTTATAATAAAATAATAAAATTTTAGTTAAATTTACTTGCAGTTTAAGAGAAAATAATTAAAACTTGTAAAATTTAGTAATAGTAATTTTTACTTATAGAAATTTTTACTAATAATTTTTAGAAATACGAATTATTATTTATTACTAATTGCTTTGTCAAATTTGATTACTTATAATAAAATAATGAAATTTTAGTTAAATTTACTTGTAGTTTAAGGAAAAATAATTAAAATTTGAAAACTTTACTAATTGTAATTTATACTAATAGAAATTTTTACTAACAGTAATTTTTACTACTAGAAATTTTTACAAATTGTAATTTTTACTAATTATTACTAATTTCTAACTTAAATTTGATTACTTATTGTGAAATAATGAAACTTTAGTTAAATTTACTTGTACGTCAAGTGAAAATAATTGAAATTTTTTGTACAATTAGCAAAAAATATATTAATCATAGCAAAAAAAAAATTTTTACAAGCAAAAAATTTCTGTAATAGAGTAAAAAAATTTTGATTATTTTTTTCAAGTCAAATAATGAGGTATTATAGTTTTATACGAATTCTAAATAATGAAACCGCAAAATGTTAGTAACTTTAAACAGAACAAATAAAATTTTAGTTATTTTAAACATTAAATAATCGTTTACTAATTTTCAATTTAGAAATGAATAATAATAAAGAACTACTTTTTTAATTCTTAGTTTCTTTAAAGAAAAATTCACTAAAAATTTTCCAAAAACAATTTTTCTTTTCTAGTCGAAAAAAAGTTTTCTTTCCAATTTTTCCTTCTGCATTTCAGAGTACTAGAAATTTTCTAAATTTTAAATTTATTGATTAAACAATAAATTAAATTTATTGATTAAACAATAAATTAAATTTATTGATTATAAAATAAATTAAATTTATTCATTAAAAAATAAATTTAATTCATAATAAATAAATTAAATTTATTCATTAAAAAATAAATTTAATTCATAATAAATAAATTAAACTTATTCATTAAAAAATAAATTTCATTCATTGATTAATAAATAAATTTAAAAATTATTTATAAATTATAATTTCTAAATACAGTTCCCGTACTATAAATTTTTTATTTATTATTATTTTTCTTTATTTCTAGTGTTCTGTATTTCTAGTATTTATTAATTTTTAAATTTACTGCTTAATAAATAAATTTGAAAATTATTTATAAATTATAATTTCTAAATATATTTATCGTATTATAAATTTTTATTATTTATTATAATTTTTTCGTCTCAAAGTCAGTGAACCTTAAAAAATTATTTTTTAACATAAGAATTAAAAATTATTTACAAATTACAATTTCTAAATATATTTTTCGTATTATAAATTTTTATTTATTATTTATTATAATTTTTTTGTCTCAAAGTCAGTGAATCTTAAAAAATTTTTTTTTTTTAAGATAAGAGTCTCTTAAATGGTTCATAAAATATTTGAAGAGAAATTTTAATTAATATCTCGTGAAGACTGGCAAACTTATATAGTTGAATATAAAAAGAGGAGAGCGCAGGAGAGAGAGAGAGAGAGAGAGGAGAGAGAAGAAATTAAAAAAGTGATGAATTGGTAAGATGGAAGAAAAGAAGTTGATGAAAGGCTGCCCCGTATCTATTTTTTTTCCTTTTTACTTTTTTTTGAGACCAGTACAGTGGCAAGGGGTAGTGGGGGAGGCGAGAGGGGGATGAAAGCGATTCGCCAAGGAACAAGGGAACATATCAGTATTTTTTATCAAACACGGGGTTTATTGCTGGCTAACCCTTGGAGAAAGGGCAGAATGCAAGCACTTCTACTTTTTTTGAGAGAGAGAAAGAGAGAAAGAGTGAGTGATGAAGAGAGAGAGAGAGAGAAGAAAAAAATGGAAAGAAGGAGAAAAAGGGAAAAAGGAAAAAAAAGAGAAAAAGTGAAAGAGAGAGAAAGAGAGAAAGAGAGAGAAAAAGAGAAAAAAAGGGAAAAAGATGGAGAAAAAGAGAGAAAAAGAGAAAAAAGGGAGAAAGAGAGAGAAAAAGAGAAAAAAGGGAGAAAGAGAGAGAAAGAGAGTAGTTCCGAAACTTCTGGTTCCAATCGCATTCCCAACAAGCCCATTGGCATTTTGCCAGGCGAAACAACGAAATTTTGCCGATTCGAGGGAAAATTCATGCGTTGGAAACTATACTTCAATGTTTGTGCCATTGTATTCGCCGATGGGGATTTTACCCCCCCCCCCCTCTCTTACCCCACCCCCCTACCCTTTCTCTCCCTCTCCCTCTTTCTCGCTCACCTTTCGTTTCAATTGTTAAACAAATGGGGAAACAGTACATTATTAAAAACAGTTGAGTAAACTTCACTTTTACACAAATAAAATCCACTTTACCAGAGGGAAATTCTACAATTTCAATTGTTTATAATATCATTGACTTTACTTAAATAAATAAACATTCAAAACATTCGAATTTGGGAAAAGTTACATTTTGCATTTAAATTTATTCATATATAACTAAATTAAAAAAAAAATAAATAAATAAATGAATAAATAACGCAAAATTAAATGAAAGACAAATAGGCGAAAAAAACAAACAAATTGAAAACAAAATAATGACAAATGTTGAAAAATGTTAAAAAATGTTAAACAATGTAAAACTGTAAATAAAAGATAAATAATGAAAAATAGAATGCAAAATACGTGTAATACATTTATTTATTCGTAAATAAATGATAAATAATAAAAATAGAATGAAAAATAAATGTAAAAAGGTAAATAGGGGATGAATAATAAAATAATAACGAAATGTAAGGAAAGTAAATAAAAGATGAATAAAAAAAAATATGGAATGAAAATTACAATGTAAAACTGCAAATATATGCTAAATGAAAAAATAGAAGTGAAATAAAAAAAAATACTTAGAGACCTAAAATGGAAAATTTTTAAAAATAGGATGAAAATTTTTATAAAAAGGCAGGAAGAAAATTTTATGACGGTTAAATTTTAAAGAAAGTAAACTAAGCAAATCAAATAATATAAATGAATAAAAAAAGTAAAAAAGCTAATTAAAACAAAAAAAGAAAATTAAATGAAAAGAAAAAAAAGAAAAGTCTTAAAAGAAAGAAAAAAAAAGAAAAGTACATTTAAATTTGATGTACAGTTCGACTTATATTTTGGTTTTGAACTATTTTTCACAGTAAAAAATGAATAAAAAATTGTTTTCGACTCATTTTTTAAAATTGTTTCTATTCATTAGTCAAATTCTTCTTTTTTTGACTAAAATTCAATCAAGAAATTAATATTTAAACTATTAGTTAAATTTAAGTAAAATAATAATTGTTACTATTCGTTGGTAAAATCTAGTAAAAAAAATAAACATGAATAAAAAATTCATAAAAACTTTTTGAAACATTTAACTTTTATTTAACCAATAAATCAGGAAATTTTCTTTCATATTAATTTTTAAAATCAAGTACAATATTAATAAAAAATTAATATAAAATTAATATAGAAAATAAAAAATTGTCTACTATATATTAGTAAAATTTAAATAAAATTCAACTTAAAAATTAATAAATTTTTTTCACTATTGTCAGTAAAATTTGACTGGAATTTCAATAGTAAAATAAACTTAACAGTACTCTCCAAGTCTGAATTAGCAAGAAATTACTAACTATTAGAAAATTCTAGCTGTCTTTTTGCTTTAGCAATTAATAAAAACTAATTACTAGTTGAAAATTCGTAATAACTAGTAAATGAATACAGAAATAGTCAAAATTCACTAATTGAATTAGTTACCAAAAATTTTATTTATTTATAAAGTTAATAAAACTAGAATTTCATTATTTTATTGATTTATTCAGCATAAATAACAAAAATTTTCTTGTTACATTAATTTAAAATAAATAAATAAAATTTTACTGTTTTAGAAGAATAAGTAAAACTTTATTTACTTTTGATAAAATAATATAATTTCCTTATTTACGTTGAATAGAAAAGAAAAATTTTAGTTCTTTATTTTCTTAAATAAACTCAATAAATAATTATAAATAATAAATTTTGTATTGAATAATAGAATATTATTAGTAATTTACGTAAATAAATAACTAATAATTTATTACTTTTGTTGTAATAAATAACGCAATTGAATTCCGTAAAACACTAGTAACAATTTATATAATTATTTTTTTACCTAATTTTCTATAATTTTAATTTTTGTCTTTTTGCTTTTGAATTAGTAAATTTTACTACTCAATTTTTAGAACTTACTATCAATTAGTAAAATTTACTAATTCAAAAGCAAAAAGTCAAAACATTCGAATAAATTTTTAGAACTAAATTTTTAGAACTTACTATCAATTAGTAAAATTTACTAATTCAAAAGCAAAAAGTCAATTAGTGAAAGATTCCATTTTTAAACGCAAATAATTAATTTTGTCTAATTATAATAAATTATTTTAAACAAAATTTAACGAATAAAAATAAAAAAAATAATTCACTATTATTGGTAAAATGAAAACTAAATCAATAGCAAAAGTAACTAACAACCAAAACTTGCAGTAAAAAATTGTATACCAAGAATAGAATTCCATTTTACCTAAATTTTATTTTTTTAATTCCATCCCACTGGCAAAGTGCACTTTTAAAATTTATAAAAAAAGGAAACAATTCTAAATTAAAGGTAAATAAAAGTGACATTAAACAAGCTTCTTGATTACCGAGGAACATATAAAAAAAAGGAGAGAGAGAGAGAGAGAAAAGTGTAATAATAAAAAAAAGAAGATATATTCCCTCGGCTTAAAAAATAAACAAAAAACAAGAAGAGTGAAAGGTTAGGGACGAATGCGAAGCTTGATTAAAATAAATTTTTAACTTTCATCGTCGCTTTTTATATCGTATTCTCCTGCTTTTTTTTAACGTTCCGCTTTAAAGGATTTTTTCTATACACACGATGTAGTGCTTTTTATTTCCACTTTTCTCAAAAAGCAGAACCAAATATGATAATAGAAAATATGAATTTTGTAATTGGTTTCTAAATTATTAAAACTTTATTTTAGATATTTTTAAAAAATTTTTTATTTTTTCCAAAGTTTTTCAAAAGTTATATTTCTTTTAGTGTTTTTCTAGTTTTTTCAAAGTTATATTTTTTAGATTTTTCTAGTTTTTTTGAAGTTATAACGTTTTAGTGTTTTCCTAGTTTTTTAAGTTATATTTTTTTAAGTGTTTTTCTAACTTTTTTCTACCTTCTAAATTTGAATTAGTAAAAATGTTTACTAATTTAAATAAGTGACTGACTTTTTGCTTTTGCATTAGTAAAATTTACTAATAGTCATTTTTACTAATTTATTAGTAAAATTTACTAATAGTCATTTTTACTAATTTATTAGTAAAATTTACTAATAAATAGTCAGTTGTACTAATTTATCAGTAAAATTAACTAATAGTCATTTTTACTAATTTATCAATAAAATTCACTAATAAATAGTCATTTTTACTAATTTATCAGTAAAATTTACGAATAAATAGTCATTTTTACTAATTTATTAGTAAAATTTACTAATTCAAAAGCAAAAATTCAGTCACTAATTCAAATTAGTAGAAATGTTTACTAATTCTAATTTGGAGAGTATGTTTCATTGTTTTTAGTCTTTTTGAACATTTTTAAAATTTAATTTTTTAACGTTTTCTTTTAATTAATTTTTTAATAGAAAAAATATGTAAATTTTTGTTTAAGTAACAATTTCTACCTTTATTCCAAGATTAGGTGTCAGAACGCCGTAATCGTGTAAGGTTGGCAACATAACCGGGGGAAGATTTGTCATCATCATCCTGTCTGCTATTGAAGTGACACTTCGACTTTCCTAAGAAACTTCACACACTTTGTATTATATGATCGTACTAACCTACCTGAAACAGAAAAAAAATTAAATTAAATATCACACATTTTAAATAATAATTAAATTGTATTTTTTCATTTATTATTACATTTTTATTGCATTTTTATCAAATTTTTCTTATATTTTTATTATATTTGTATTATGTTTTTATTAAATTTGTATTAAATTTTTATTATATTTGTATTATATTTTTATTTTTTTATTACATTTTTATTACATATTTATTATATTTTTATAAGTTAAGGCAATTTATATTTTTATATTTTTATTACATTTTTATTATATTTTCATTATATTTTCATTTTATTTTTATTATATTTTTATTACACTGTTTTTATTATATTTTTATTATATTTTTTCTACAACAGTTTTTATTTAAATATTTTTTATATTACTTTTTCTATTTTAAGTTGCAATTTATTCACTTGCCTTCAAATAAAAATGCAAACAATTAAATTGATTATTGAAAATGGTTTATAAAATTAAACTGCCGCAATTTTTGAATAAACAAACGAACCCGAAAAAAATTTCTCCGAACGAATATTTTGCAGAATAAAAAATCTCCTGTGAATTTGAAATCACTTCGCGATAGTGAATATTTTTTTTTTAAACAAAAACTCTTTGGGGATTTCGAGAAAGTTTTTTTTTTTTAAATCACTTCTATCGAAAAAAGGAAAATCGAAATTACATAGAGTAGTTAAAAATAATAATTAAAAACGGATTCAAACGAAAAATTTAATTTTCAAAATTAAAATAAATTTGTAAAAAATGAAGAAGAATTTAACTTTTCCAAATTAGGTATTATTTATTTTTCTACGATCCTAAAATTCTGAACATTCAAAATGAACAAAATTTATTAATTTCTTGTAAAAATTAAATTTTTATTGCAATTATTTTATGTCACTAACAAACAAAGTAATTACTGAGTTTGTAAATGTAAAATTTTGGTTTTTAAATTTTTTCATGATTAGTGATTTATTAAAATACCATCAACAAAAAATATTTCGTTCATTTGAACGTTCAAAACTTTGAGATCATATTTTTCTTATTTCATTTATGAGAATATAATTGTTTGTTTTGCTTATTTTATTTATTACAATCTAAATAATAAATGTATGATTTTTTGTTCTTGAATTAGTAAAATTTACTAATAAATTAGTGGAAACAATTTTATTAGTGTTTATTAGTTAATTTTACTATAAAATTAGTAAAAATTACTATTTTACTTTTTTTAGCTTAAAAGATACTTTTTTAAAATTAATCATCGAGTGCAAAGCGTCAGATGTATTTATGGTCAACGACCAAATTTTCAAAATTAGCAAAAGAAAAAATGTTAACAAGAAATGTTATTTATTTATTACTTATTTATTATTTATTTATTTATTATTTATTATTTATTTATTATTTATTTATTATTTATTTATTATTTATTTATTACTTATTTATTTATTATTTATTTATTTATTATTTATTTATTATTTATTTATTATTTATTTATCATTTATTTATCATTTATTTATTTTTTATTTATTTATTTATTATTTATTTATTATTTATTTATCATTTATTTATTATTTATTTATTATTTATTTATTATTTATTTATCATTTATTTATTATTTATTTATTATTTATTTATTATTTATTTATCATTTATTTATTATTTATTTATTATTTATTTATTATTTATTAATTTATTTATTATTTACTTATTTTACTGATTTTATTTATTACATGTTATTTTCAATAATTGATTAAAACACCGCAGAGTGATAAATTCATTAAATACTATTTTTCATTCTTCTTTCACATAACTACATTACAAAAAATTTGTTTACCGGGTCATTTGTTTTTTTTCTGTTTTTTTTTTTGCGTTTTTTATTACCACAGGGGAAAAATGTGTGGTATTCTTCAATTTTCCTCTCCCTTGAAAATGATGTGTATTTGTAAAACGAGATTAGTCACCACACATACCAAAAACCAAACGAAAATCGATTTGCGTTGTTGTTGTCGTCTCTAATTCCGCACACAAATTACATCAACCCATTAACCATCAATGGTCTCGCGATCGTCAAAAAATTCCCTCTCTCTGACTCTTTTTATTTCAAACTATTTACAGTTGTAAAACTTTTATATGGAAAAACGGTCTTTCAATGTTTATATACTCCAACTCGTCGATATTTTACTGCCCCCAAATCCCTCGTCCCCTCTTTACACCCCAGTCCCCACCATTCTTTCGATCACTGCCAAAATACGAGCATAAACCCATACTCGACAATTTTCAAGCAGTCAAATTTCAATTCAAAACAGTCACTGATCCACTGTCGTTAAAATTATTCAAACTGATGGACAATTAATTAGGGCTTCGATTTTTTTTTCTTGACAAAAAAAATTAATTTTGAAAAACGGGTATTTATAGAACAAGGGGTGGGGG
Organism: Leptopilina drosophilae; assembly: GCA_032873175.1. Lineage (NCBI taxonomy): Eukaryota > Metazoa > Arthropoda > Insecta > Hymenoptera > Figitidae > Leptopilina > Leptopilina drosophilae. The sequence goes on along the minus strand of CM065485.1, from coordinate 2,396,493 downwards.
GAATAATTAAAAGAGGAGGTAAAATATTATTTTAGTAATTATTTTTTTTTTAATTTTGAGCAAGTGACTGATTTCTTGCCTTTGAATTAGTAAAGTACTAAATTTATGCTATTGAAGTTTGTAATAGTTGCTATTTATAAGCAAAATTTACTAATTCAAAAGCAAAAGACTTTTTTAAATTTAAATTAACAATTTTTAACCAATTTAATGTAACATTTTTTACCAAATTTAATTTAACAATTTTTAACAAATTTAATTTAACACTTTTTAACAAATTTAATTTAACAATTTTAAAAAAAAATTAATTTAACAATTTTTTAAAAAAATTAATTTAACCATTTAAAAAAAAAAAATTAATTTAACAATTTTTAAAAAAAATTAATTTAACAATTTTTAAAAAAAATTAATTTAACAATTTTTTAAAAAATTAATTTAACAATTTTTTAAAAAATTTAATTTTACAATTTTTATTACTACACTCTAAATTTGAATCATTTAAAAATAACTGATTGAAAAGCAAAAAGTCAGTCATTAATTCAAATAGTAATATTTCTACTAACAATTAGTTAAAAATAACTGATTGTCAGTTAAAAATAACTGATGTTTCAGTAAATTTTACTTTGACTGATTCAATTACTCAAGTTTAACTAATTTTTTAATTATTTTTTACTGAAAATCAGTTATTTTTTTAAACTGAAAATCAGTTGTTTTTAACTGTTTCAGAAGCGAAAAAACAGTCACTGATTGTCAGTTAAAACCATGATTTTTAACTATTTCAAATTAAGAGAGTAAATCAAATTTATAAAATTAAACCTAACAGTCAAATTAATTCTTATTTTAACAATTTGAAGTACCATTATTTATTTACTAATTATTGTAACTAATCGCATTAGTCGATTAAGAATAAAAAAAATGAAAAAAGTCGATTATTTAATTCATTCTTGTGACAAAATTTTTATATTGGAATTGCCCTGACATTTCACTGATTTCTAAATTCTAATTCAGTTATTTAAAATATTAAACATGAAGAATTTTGTCAACCTAATCATTAAATATACTTTTTAGTTGATTTCCATCGAAATATAAAATTCCAAAAATTTCAATTAAAACCTATTCTGGAATTTAATAATTTCTAACAAATTTAACTTAAAATGAGTTAAAATAAGTGGAAACAACTATTGTTAATTGCTATTTATTAGTAAATTTTACTGTAACATTTGTAAAAATAGCTATTTATTAGCTAATTTTACTATAAAATTAGTCAAAATTACTATTTATTAATAAATTTTACCGTACAATTGTTATAAATTACTATTTACACAGAAAAAAAAATTTATTTGATTCAAATAACCGATTATTTGACTATTATCAAATAAATATTTACTTGAAACAAATAATTTTTATTTGAATCAAATATTACAGTATTTGATTCACAAACAATTTATTTGATTCAAATAAAAATTATCTGTTTCAAGTAAATATTTATTTGATAATAGTCAAATAATTGGTTATTTAAATCAAATACATTTTTTTCAGTGTATTAGTAAATTTTACTAATAAATAATAATAAATGTTTGATTTCTAGTTCATGAATTAGTAAAATTTACTAATAGTCATTTTTACTAATTTTAAAATAAAAAATATTAATAAATTATTTTTTACTAATTTTACACTACTTTTACACTAAAATTCATTAATTGAAAAGCAAACGTCAAAATTTGGCAATAAATTGGTCAAAAATTACTATATAATTACAGGCTTCGCACTCCATTATGAGTTTAAAAAAGTAAGAAAAAGTAGTCTTGATGACAAAAAAAAAAGGAAATAGTAGCATCGACGACAAAAAAAAAGAATTAAAGAATTTCATTAAAAACTTTTTTAAAAAAAGAACACTAAAAACAAAAATAGTAATAAAAGAATAGGAAAGAAATAAATAGTTAAGAAACAAGACAAAAATAGTAAAGAAACGAATAGTAAAGCCAAAAATAAAAAAGAGAAAATAGTAACAAAAAATTGGACAAGTGCGAGTTGTACTCGCACTGCAATGGCTGGTTTTTATAAAATTAGTTTTTTAAGCAAAGCATGTAGCTGATTAAAAAAGTAAAGTGGTTCTCAAAAACCCAAAAATAAAGAAGCAAAACTAGAAAAACAAGTAGAAACAGATGAATTTAAGAATTTCGGATTTTTAAATTTTTTATAAAATTAGTTTTTTTAGCAAAGCATGTAGATAATTAAAAAAGTAAAGTGGTTCTCAAAAACCCAAAAATAAAGAAGCAAAACTAGAAAAACAAGTAGAAGCAGATGAATTTTAAGAATTTCGGTTTTTTAAATTTTTTTATAAAATTAGTTTTTTTAGCAAAGCGTGTAGATAATTAAAAAAGTAAAGTGGTTTTCAAAAACCCAAAAATAAAGAAGCAAAACTAGAAAAACAAGTAGAAACAGATGTATTTTAAGAATTTCGATTTTTTAAATTTTTTTATAAAATTAGTTTTTTTAGCAAAGCATGTAGATAATGAAAAAAGTAAAGTGGTTTTCAAAAACCCAAAAATAAAGAAGCAAAACTAGAAAAACAAGTAGAAACAGATGAATTTTAAGAATTTCGGTTTCTTAAAATTTTTTATAAAATTAGTTTTTTAAGCAAAGCATGTAGATAATTAAAAAAGTAAAGTGTTTCTTAAATTTTGTCTTAGGAATTCAATTATTTCAATTATTTTCATAAATACCAAAATTTTTCCGATTTACTAAATTCTTTTAAATATTATTTTTGAAAAAAATATTCCTCATAAGAATTCAATTCTTTTCATAAATTTCTATAAAATTAAAAAAATTATTCAATTATTTTCAAAAGTAATATAATTCTTTGCAGAAATTTAACTATCTTTATAAATAATTAAATTGTTCTCTACAATTCAATTATTTTCAAAAATTTTAATAAAATTCTACGCAAACATTTAATTATTTTCATAAATATGTAATAACATTCTTTTGAAGGATTCAATTACCTTTATAAATAGTAAAATTCTTTGCACAAATTCAATTAGTATCAATAAATTTTAATGAAATTGAATTAATCAAATTTTTCAATTATAATTATGAACAGTCAAGATTGTTTTTTGAAAAATTGAAAAAATGTTTAAAAAAATTTGTTTAATTCAATTATTTTCCAAATTGTAGATTCATGTTCGAAATGAAATAAATAAAAATTTGATGAGAAAATAAAACCGGGAAAAACAGAGAATTTAAAGGTTAAACACAATTTCTAATCAGTCACTATTGATAGAGTAAATGTCGGTAAAATTATTTCCTATTATCTTATTGGCGGTCGTTTTTCATTAACGATTTTAGTTTTAACACTATTTGTTGAGAAAAGTATCTTTTAGTAGCATTAGGCTAAAAAAAGTAACCAAAAAGTAGCCTCTTATCAAAAAAGTAGCAAATAGTAGTTTTTAGTAGAAGAGTGCGAAGCCTGTAATTAGTAAAATTTACCAATTCGATTTGATAATATCCAGTCATTACTTAATTAGTATGTAACCATTTTTTATAATTTTAATTTAGCTAGAATTATGGTTATTAGTTTACTATGATAATTAGCATATGGTGATAATTATTTTTCTAATTTAATTATCGTCAACATGGATTTTTTTAAATAATTTTAATTTAGATTGACGAAGTTGAAGTCCTCAACGTTTATCAACGAAAAAAATGTATTTAAAGTAATAAAATATTATTTTTAATTTAATGTTTAATTATACAACAATTATTATCAAGACCTAAATATTATTATTATTTATTAGACCTAAATATTTTTGTTTAAATATTTTTTTGACAAATATTGATGCATTTTTTAAAATTAATTTACTTAGCAAACAATTTTTTTTCGTTGATCAACATTGTGGACTTCAATTTGATTTAGATTGAATTATGGTTATTACTTTACTAACTATGATAATTAGCATTCGGTGATAATTAGTTTTCTAATTTAAGAAAAATTGAATTATAAATTAAATAATAATAATTTTAAAAAAAACTAAAATATTTGTTCTAAAAATAATGAGGGACAAATAAATAAGAAAAAAAGAGAGAAAAAAAGAGAAAAAAACTTGGAAACAATTATTTGAAGATGAAAACAAGAACAAAAGTATATTTAAGTGTGACTGCGTGGACACGATGAAATTCTCCCTGAAACAATAACATAACATGGAAAAGGGATATTTATAAAGTAACATATGAGGGACGGATTTCAATTACAAAACGAGCCAATTATAGAATTAATCCATTAAGATTAACCAGGGGGCAAAAGGGGCGGTAGGGTTCTGTTATATAGAAACAGGCTTAACGAACGGAAGTCGCTTTACCTGAGGTACAAACCCCTGTATTCGCCATCACCTCCTCCTACTCCCAAAAAGGGTGAAATGGGAATAGAGATTTCACGCAAGGTCTTACGTTGGGATTTACCCGTTAAGCTCCATGCCCGGAGCTTTCAGGGTTACAGTTCTCTCCTCCACTTTTGCTGGTGACGCTTAGATTGGTGGACCACGTGACACCAATCTAAGTTTTCAACTGGGAGCCTTAAGTCGTTACACGTAGGGACGACGACGACAACGACGTGCGCCACCCGATCTAATCTACCGTATGGCGCGCGATTGTCAAAAGCTTTACGTGAAAATGGTCTCGCGACACTTTACACACATGTCAAATGAATTGCCATACTTCTCGGAAAACTTACACTAATTTATGTCCTAAAATATTAGAGAATTACAAAAGTTATCATTAATTATACTTTGTTTTTCAAAAAATGTTTTCCCCAGATTTTCTTTTTAATATTTTTTTTCCTTTGCTTGTTTTAAGTTTTTGATCGTCAAATGTAAAAATACTGACACTTTGCGCTGGATAATAATTCATTTTTAAAACATATCTTTTAAATTAAAAAAAAGCTGTAAAAAATATTTTTTAAACTAAAAAAAGCTGTAAAAAATATTTTTAAAAATAAAAAAAGCTGTAAAAAATATTTTTTAAACTAAAAAAAGTAAAATAGTAATTTTTAGTAATTTTATAGTAAAATTTACAAATAAATACTAATGAAATTGCTTCCACGAATTTATTAGTAAATTTTACCAATTCACAAACAAACAATCATTCATTTATTATTATTTATTGGTAAAACTTACTAACAAATAGTATTTTTTACTAAATTTCTAGTAAAGTTTACTAATGAATAGTAATAAAAATGTTTCCACTAATTTCTTAGTAAATTTTACTAAAAAAGTATAATTGTTTGTTTTTGAATTAGTAAAATTTACTAATAAGTTGGTGTAAACAACTATAGTAACTACTATTTATTAGTAAATTTTACTGATAAATTAGTAAAATGACTATTTATTAGTACATTTTACTAATAAATTAGTAAAAATTACTATTTATTAGAAAATTTTAACATTAAATTAGTAAAAATTACTATTTATTAGAAAATTTTACCATGAAATTAGTATAAATTACTATTTTTTAGTAAATTTCACTAATAATTATTAATTGTCATTAATTATACTTTGTTTTTCAAAAATTTTTTCCCAGATTTTCTTTTAAATATTTTTTTCATTTGTTTGTTTTAAGTTTTTGCCCGTCAACCATAAAAATACTGACACTTTGCGCTGGATAATAATTCATTTTTAAAACATATCTTTTAAACTAAAAAAAAGGTAAAAAATATTTTTTTTAACTAAAAAAAGTAAAACAGTAATTTTTAGTAAATTTATAGTAAAATTTACAAATAAATACAAATAAATACTAATAAAGTTGCTTCCACGAATTTATTAGTAAATTTTTCTAATTCACAAACAAAAAATTATGCATTTATTATTATTTATTGGTAAAACGTACTAATACATAGTACGTTACTAATTTTCTAGTAAAGTTTACTAATAAATATTAATAAAAATGTTTCCACTAATTTATTAGTAAACTTTACTACAAATGTATAATTTTTTTGTTTTTAAATTAGTAAAATTTAGATACTAATAAATTAGTGAAAACAACTATTAGTAACTACTATTTATTTGTAAATTTTACTGATAAATTAGTAAACATGACTATTTATTAGTAAATTTTACTGATAAATTAGTAAAAATTTCTATTTATTAGTAAGTTTTACTAATAAATGATAATAAATGCATGAATTTTTGTTTTTAAATTAGCAAAATTTACTAAGAAAATAAGTGGAAACAACTATTGTTAATTACTATTTATTAGTAAATTTTGCTATAAAATTAGTAAAAATAGCTATTTATTAGAAAATTTTACTATAAAATTTGTAAAAATAGCTATTTATTAGATAATTTTACCATGAAATTAGTAAAAATTACTATTTATTAGAAAATTTTACCATGAAATTAGTATAAATTACTATTTTTTAGTAAATTTCACTAATAATTAATAATTATCATTAATTGTAATTTGTTTTCAAAAAATTTTTCCCCAGATTTTCTTTTTAATATTTTTTTCCTTTGCTTGTTTTAAGTTTTTGCTCGTCAACCATAAAAATACTGACACTTTGCGCTGGATAATAATTCATTTTTAAAACAAATTTTTTAAACTAAAAAAAGTGGTAAAAAAAATTTTTTGAACTAAAAAAAGTAAAATAGTAATTTTTACTCATTTTCAAGTAAAGTTTACTAATAAACAGTAATAAAAATGTTTCCACTAATTTATTAGTAAATTTTACTACAAATGTATAATTTTTTTGTTTTTGAATTAGTAAAATTTACTAATTAGTTTATGTAAACAACTGTTAGTAATTACTATTTATTAGTAAATTTTACTGATAAATTACTAAAAATGACTATTTATTAGTAAATTGTACTAAAAAATCAGTAAAAATTTATATTTATTAGTAAATAATAATTAGTGAAAATAACTATTAGTAAATTTAACTAATAAATTAGTGTAAATTACTATTTATCGCTATTTTATTAGTAAATTTTGCTAAGAAACTTTAGGAAATAAGTATTTATAATTAAATTTACTAATTCAAAATTTTCTAATTCAAAATTTACTAATTAAAAATTTACTAATTAAAAACGAAAAGTAAGTCACTATTATATTTCTAAATTTTTGTATATACTTCTCTAAAAAATTGAATTCCTGTAAAAATTGTATTATTTCTAAAAAAATAATTAAATCTTTTTAAAGAATTTCTAATTACAATTTTTGAGAATAGTTTTTTGATTTCCAGCAACCTTTTTCCTCAATCTTCAAATTAAATTTTTTCATAATTCAAAGCAAAAAAAAACTAAAATTGTCACCTAATTAAAATAGGGAATTAAAAATTTTCTGAAAATGAATCCATCATCAAATATATATTTACAATATTTTTTCCACATTTCATTTAAATTTATGGAACTTAAATTTGAATTTTTAAATACAATCAAAAAAAAAAGAAGAGAGAGAGAGAAAAAAAAGGGAAAATTGTTCGCGAAATGAATTTGCATGAAAATTGATACTTAGGGATTTGTGAAATCCATTAAAAAAGCATGAAATAAAAAATTTAAATAATCGGAAATGTATTTTTTTTTGGGGGGGGGAGAGGGGTTATAAAATGTTATCACGGGGATAAAATATTTTTTCCTCTTTATATTGAAAAAAGAACATTGATCGACAATTTTTACCGAATAATAATAATTAAATCATTATTTTAAATTTATAATGATGTTCAATTTTTCTAAATACTTTTTGAATAATTCCTTTTTTTTAGATTGGATTTTTTACCTAATTTTAAGCCAAGAAAAAAACAAAGACAAAAATTTTAATAAAATAATAATTAATTTTTTTAATTTTTAATATATGAAAATAGTAAAAAAAATAATTTATAGAGAAAAAAGTAGAAAAGGGTGAAAAATTGATAAGAAGAAAATAAAGAAAAAGAAATATTGCCAAATAAATAAAATAAAGTACGAGAAAAAAAAACACAAAAAAATTACTGAAAGTTTGGTAGTTATAGTACTGGTTGCTACAACCATAATAATAAATAGTAGAAAGTAAAAATTACAACCATAATAATAAATAGTAGAAAGTAAAAATTACAACCATAATAATAAATACTAGAAAGTAAAAAAGAATACAAAAACTAAAAGCAAACAACAATAATTGTCTTTTGCTACTAAAAAAATAAAAACCAATTGCGAAAGACAAACAAGAAGAAAACTTTTCCTTAAAGTCCGACTCAACATTGACTCGCACTACTTAAAAAGCAATATTCCAGTTTCCCCACGTTATTAACTATATAATAACATCAAAGTTAAACGAAACTGAAAAAATTAACCATCACTGGCATAATTAACGACCACAAATTAAAAATACGAAAAAAATACAAAACAAAAATAGAAATGAAACTAAAAAACAAAAACGAAACCCAACTTCCATAAACGAAAATACTGAGAAAAAAAAATTTAATTAGTTCACTCCTTCCTTCTCTTTCCGAAAACAAAAAAATTCAATTTTAAAAACCAATCAAAACAAAAATAACACACACACTATGTTTATTTTCAACTCATCAGAATTTTTTCCCATCTTTTCCTCCTTTTCTTTTATTCCCAATTTTTTTTTTTTTTATCATCTATTATTATTTTGTGCGCAATGAAAAAATCAAAAAACCAAAAATCACCATTACCTTCAAATTTCATAAAAGGCGTGCGAAATATAACGACAAGCAGTGACCGGAGATGACGCGTGTTTTCAATTACTTCACAGTCAGGCTGCTCGAAAAGAGTGAGAGAGAAAGAGACAAAAAGTGACAGAGAGAGTGAGAGAGAGAGAGACAGGAACCCTCGCGATCGAACAGACAGACGAAGCGACGACCAGTGTCGAGGGGCAATTTACATTTTTAGCCAATATTCGAGTTCTGCCGTCAACTCGGTCGACCGTAATGGCCCCACCCGGAATTCATTGCGATTCCCTGGGTTGCCACCAATTCGGTATCGTTACGACTAAAACCATAACCGAACCTGTTGTTCTGATTCCGCAATATATATGTATATCGCGAGAGACTTTTCCTTTAATCTTACTAAAGGAAAGAGAGAGAGAAAAAAAATGGGCAGTAAATTTTAATACCCCCACCCCACCTGAAAAAAAGTAAAATAAAAATAAAAAAAAGGGGGAAGAACACCGCACTGCTTTTGAATAGCATTCCCAGTCTTTTAAAATAGAGGTATCGTAAAGTTCTATATGTAACTACCATTGAGTTAGCTAACCATTGTTTTGAAAAAAAGAATAGTACCATAAATAGTAATCACCAGTTGTGTCAGAAGTTATTTTCGAAGCGATAAAAGAAAGATAAGTTGTAACTGATGTTGAGTGTGATCATAGTTTATAAATAGTTTAGGTTGTAATCACTGTAAGTTAAAACAACCATAAGTTGTCGCTATTGTAAGTTAAAACTACCATAAGTTATCACTATTGTAAGTTAAAAATACCATAAGTTATAATAAATAATACCAAAAGTTTAAGTACCATAGGTTGAAAGTACCGTTAAAAAACAAAAAGTTTAAACTACCATAAGTTGAACCTATTACAAGATTTGATTACTGTATGTTGTAGCTACGAAAATAAACAACTATTATAACTTAAAAGCTTTAATTACTATTTACTGAAAGTTGTAACTACCATAACAAACAACTGTTAAAGTTATAAACAACTGTTATAACTTAAAAGCTTTAATTACTATTAACTGTAAGTTGTAACTACCATAACAAACAACTGTTAAAGTTATAAACAACTGTTATAACTTAAAAGCTTTAATTACTGTAAGTTGTAACTACCATAACAAACAACTGTTAAAACTTATAATTTTTAATTACTCTAAGTTGTAGTTACCGAAGTTACCGAAATAAACAACAGATATAGCAAAGCTTTTAAGTTATAACTGTTTATTATAGTAATTACAACTTACAGTAATTAAACATTATAAATTTTAACTGTTGTTTATTATGATAATTACAACTTACAGTAATTAAACATTATAAGTTTTAACGGTTGTTTGTTATGGTAGTTATACCTTACAGTAATTAAAGCTTATAAGTTTGAACAGTTGTATGTTATAGTAGCTACAACTTACAGTAATTAAATCCTTATTGTAAGTTGTAGCTACCATAACAAACAAATGTTCAAACTTATAAAACTAAATTACTGTAAGTTGTAGTTACCACAATAAACAACAATTATAACTTAGAAGCTTTAATTATTGTAAGTTGTAGCTACCATAACAAACAAATGTTCAAACTTATAAAACTAAATTACTGTAAGTTGTAGTTACCACAATAAACAACAATTATAACTTTAAAGCTTTAATTACTGTAAGTTGTAGCTACCATAACAAACAACTGTTAAAATTTATAAGCCTTAATTATTGTAAGTTGTAGCTACGATAACAAACAACTGTTTTATAACTTATACCCTTTAATTACTGTAAGTTGTAACTACCACAAGTTGTAAATACTGAAATCATTAATTATCACAAATTTCAAGTTTAAGTATTGTAAGTTTGGACCATAGTTGTAATTATTATAAGTAGCAACCACTAAAATTTTGAACAATCATAAGTTACCGCTAAAGTTGCAACTATTGCAAATTTTAACAACCATAAGTAACAACTATTGCAAGCTTTAAGAATCAGAAGTTGTAACTATTTTAAGTTCTAACCACCACAATTTTAATTATTTTCGATTACAACCACTAATTTTTTACAACCGTCAGTTGCATCTTTTGCAGATTTCAACTATCATAAGTTATTGCAAGCTTTAACTACCATAAATAAAATGCTTAATTATTATAAGTTTAAAATCTTCCAAATACCAGAACCTACAACTATTATAAGATTTGACGACAATAAATTATATGCCTAACTATTAAAACTCTTAACCTTTAACTACAATAAGCTGTAACTACTATAAATTGTCAACTACCATAGTTCACATGCCTAACTGTTGGAACTTCAAATCTTCGAACTACAAAAAGTTATAAATATCATAACTTGTAAATATTGCAAAGAATCACTAGAAATTTTAACTGTTGCAATTTTTCACTACCATTAGTTATAACTATTGCAAGATTTAATCACCATAATTTGAAACTATTAATGTTACAATCACTTCTATTTGTTACTAGGATAAGTTGCCAACTATTTTAACTTTTAATTATCATAAATTTTGAATATATTCAGTATTCAAAAATGTACCTCTTATATGTTACAAACTTCATAAGTGGCAATTAATATAATCTGTAACTTTCATAAATTTTAGGTTGAAACCACGGTAACTTTAGCCTGTTATAAATTTTAACTGTCATATGTTGTAACTGTTGTAAAATTGAAACATGAATTTCAAATATTTCAAAATTTCAACTCTTTAAACTACCAAACATTGATGTAAATTTTAACAGCATGTGACAAAAATTAAAGTGTAATTTTTTCGACTAGTTTTGCTGTTTAAACATTTAATAAATTCAGTTAAAATTATCCAAGAAAGTCTAAAATACAGTAAAGAAGGGCAGTAATGTGTTTTAATACTTTAAAAATTAATTATTACGAAAAAATACTTTAAAATTATCAGTTCCGACGGTTACTTTAAATAAATTTCTCGTCTTTACCGATTTCAAAGTATTTTCTTGTAATTTATTTTTGAATTATTAAAACTTTCGCAAATCACTGCTCTTTAGTGTATTTTAGACTTCCTTACAAAATTTCAGCTCAATGTAATCATTAATTATCAAAAATTACAAGTTTTGTTATTGCAAGTTTTAACTATAGTTTGTAGTTTTTATAAGTAGCAAGCACTAAAATTTTTAACTATCATAAGTTATCGCTATAAGTTGCAACTAGTGCAAATTTTAAGAACCATAAGTGACAACTAGTGCATGTTTAAACTATCTGAGTTTGTAACTATTTTATGTTTTAACCACATTAAAACTTTAACAACCGTAAGTTAAAAAATAAATACAATACTATTGCAATACTATTGCAAGCTTTAACAATCAGAAGTTGTAACTATTTTAAGTTTTAACCACCATCAGTTTAATTATTTTCGGTTATAACCACTAATTTTTTACTACCGAAACTTGCATCTGTTGCAGACTTCAATTACCATAAGTTTTAACAGTTGTAAGTTGTAATCACCATGAATAATTCAACTATTGTGTTTTAACGTTTTAACAGGCACAGAATAACCACCATAAATAACTTAACTATTGTAAGTTTTAATCTTCTAACAACCACACAGTAACCACCATAAATAACTTAGCAAATGTGAGTTAAAAATTTAACTACTATCAACCAAAAAACAACCAGACAATATGACAATAACCACCATAAATAACTTAACAAGGGTATGTTTTAATCCTTAAACCACATAATCAGAAAATTGGAACATTCCCAACAACCAAGAATTGAGAAAATTTACCGCGCAAGCACTCTCGGAAATTTGCCGGAAGTGACTTGAAGAAATCCGTCCCACATGGGACACGAGATTGTGTACAGCCGGTCAACCATTAATTGTAACTAAAATAAATTTGTAACTATCAAAGTTCGTTAGAGGAAAATATGTCGGGCGGGTGGGGAGGGGAGAGAGATTTTCATTTCCCATGGGTTGGTTTTGGCCCATGTTGGTCCATAAATACAAACTAACACGGCAAGTGGTTTGTTCTCTGGCAACACACAAGTATTTTGAATGCAGTAGGTTAAGGAAAGAGGAAGGCGGGTGTATACGACGTGCCTCTGGGATTCACCGAAAATCCTCTTTAACGCTTTCGCCGCTAGACGGAAGTGTGCGGTGTGTTCAGTTTCCAAGTTAGTTACAGATCGTTAATTTTCGTATGAATATGCCAAAGCACTATGAAATAGTTGCAATCTAAGGCTTACATTAGAGCCACACCGTGACACACTACACGATTCATACATCTATACTGAGTCCTCTCTCTCGATATGTATAGTTTTCTCTCTCTCACTATGTATAGTACAGTCTCTATATATAGTACTCTCTCTGGCTATACATAGCAAGAGAGAGTGAGAGAGAATATACTCATCTGTTTTTGGGGAGAAACACGAGACTATATATGATTCAAGTCCTTTGAGTTCCAAACCGTCCATGACTAATTACTTCAATTGTTGTAAAACTGACAAACAGAGTTCGGTAAGTTACTATTTTGCTGTGTTCCAATTTCAATAATGCCGGAGTAATGTCGTTAATTGTACTGATGGTAGTGACTTTACAACTTTTGTCCTTGCAACTTTTGTGTTACCGCAACTTTAGTGTCTGCAACATTTGCCACTACAACTTTTGCATTAAAAAGCATTCACAACTGCAACTTTGGTATTTACAGCACTTGCAACTGCTGGTTTTACACAAACATTTGCAATTGTTATTTTTACATAAACAACATTTACAACTGCAATTTTCACATGAATAACATTTGCAACTGCAACTTTTGTATTTACAGCATTTGCAACTGCTATTTTTACATAAACAACATCTGCAACTGTCACTTTTGTATTTGCAACTTTCATATTTAGCAGTTTCGTAATAAAAAACTTTACGAGTACAAAACTGCTAATCAGTTAAAAAATTAATAGTGCCAAGCGTAATAGTTGAAAAAAATTATTATTTATAAGTGTAGTTACAATCCTTTTGGTTAGAAACCTTTCCTAACAAGGATCCTAACAAGAAACCTTTCCTAACTTCGAAGTTAAAATTTATAATTGTAACACTTTAGATAATACTCATAAATTAGAATTGTATAAATTAATAATAGTTGCAAGTTATTGTATTAGGGATCTTATAGTAATTGCATAATGGTAGTAAAAATATGTAATAATTAAATGTAGCAAATACTTATATAGTGGATACAACTTATGTTTGTAAAAACTTTCAATAGTTACAGATTATGGAACTTGAAGCATATAATAGCCGAATGTATTGGACGTTTAATCTGTTAAAAGTTCTGATGGTTGTTACAACCTCTAGTGGTTGAAAGTACAAATAATTAAAACTTATGGTAAGTACAGTTTACAACTTATACTAATTTAAAATTATAGTGCACTCTAGATTTAAATTAGAAAAAAAGTTAACTAATTTAAATTAGTGACGATTTGCTTTTAAATCAGTCGATTTCTCTAAAAAAATAGTGATTTCTATTAATTTATTAGTAAAATTTGCTAATTCAAAAGCAAAATTACAAAATTATTAGTATTTCAAAAAACAAAAGTTGTAAACAAAGTCTTATTTTTCAAATTTTGTTTTAATACTTAAAAGTATGGAAGTTACTATTAAAATCTCATAAATAACTTGTAGAACTTTAAAAATCGCTTCGATTCGCCTAATTTTTGAACCGAATTCGATCAAAAACACGAAATTATTATTTTAAACATCAAAAATTTTGGAAAATATATTCAAAATCTAAAGTAAAATATTCTTAGAAAAGCAAAAGTGTCTAGACCACTTTTTTCTTTAAATATTCAATAAATTGAGCTGAAATTTTGTAAGGAAGTCAAAAATACACTAAAGAGCAGTGATTTGCGAAAGTTTTAATAATTCAAAAATAAATTACAAGAAAATACTTTGAAATCGGTAAAGACGAGAAATTTATTTAAAGTAACCGTCGGAACTGATAATTTTAAAGTCTTTTTTCGTTATAATTAATTTTAAAAGTATTAAAACACATTACTGCCCTTCTTTATTGTATTTTAGACTTTCTTGGAAAATTTTAACAGAATTTATTAAATATTTAAACAGCAAACTAATCGAAAAAATTACACTTGAATTTCTGTCACATGCTGCTAAAATTTACATGAATGTTTGGTAGTTTAAAGAGTTGAAATTTTGAAATATTTGAAATTCATGTTTCAATTTTACAACAGTTTCAACTTATGACAGTTGAAATTTATTCCAGGCAAAAGTTACAGTGGTTTCAACCTAAAATTTATGAAAGTTACAGATTATATTAATTACAACTTATGAAGTTTGTAACATATAAGAGGTACATTTTTGAATACTGAATATATTCAAAATTTATGAGAATTAAAAGTTGAAATAGTTTTCAACTTTTGCTAGTAACAAATAGAAGTGATTGTAACCTTAATAATTACAAATTATGGTGATTAAATCTTGCAATAGTTATAACTTATGGTAGTAAAAAATTGCAACAGTTAAAATTTTTAGTGATTCTTTGCAATATTTACAAGTTATGATATTTATAACTTTTTCTAGTTTGAAGATTTGAAGTTTCAACAGTTAGCCATGTGAACTATGGTAGTTGACAATTTATAGTAGTTACAGCTTATTGTAGTTAAAGGTTAAGAGTTTTAATAGTTAGGCATATGATTTATTGTCGTCAAATCTTATAATAGTTGTAGGTTCTGGTATTTGGAAGATTTTAAACTTATAATAATTAAGCATTTTATTTATGGTACTTAAAGCTTGCAATAAGTTATGATAGTTGAAATTTGCAAAAGATGCAACTGACGGTTGTAAAAAATTAGTGGTTGTAATCGAAAATAATTCAAATTGTGGTGGTTAGAACTTAAAATAGTTACAACTTCTGATTCTTAAAGCTTGCAATAGTTGTTACTTATGGTTGTTAAAATTTGGAACAGTTGCAACTTTAGCGGTAACTTATGATTGTTCAAAATTTTAGTGGTTGCTACTTATAATAATTACAACTATGGTCCAAACTTACAATACTTAAACTTAAAATTTGTGATAATTAATTATTACAGTGTTTACAACTTGTGGTAGTTACAACTTACAGTAATTAAAGGGTATAAGTTATAAAACGTTTGTTATCGTAGCTACAACTTACAATAATTAAGGCTTATAAATTTTAACAGTTGTTTGTTATGGTAGATACAACTTACAGTAATTAAAGGGTATAAGTTATAAAACAGTTGTTTGTTATCGTAGCTACAACTTACAATAATTAAGGCTTATAAATTTTAACAGTTGTATGTTATGGTAGCTACAACTTACAATAATTAAAGCTTTTAAGTTATAACTGTTGTTTATTGTGGTAACTACAACTTACAATAATTAAGACTTATAAGTTTGAACAGTTGTTTGTTATGGTAGATACAACCTACAGTAATTAAAGGTTATAAGTTATAACAGTTGTTTGTTGTGGTAGCTACAACTTGCAGTAATTAAAGGTTATAAGTTATAACAGTTGTTTGTTGTGGTTGTTACAACTTACAGTAATTAAAGGGTATAAGTTATAAAACAGTTGTTTGTTATCGTAGCTACAACTTACAGTAAGTAAAGCTTATAAATTTTATGTTGTTTGTTATGGTAGCTACAACTTACAGTAATTAGGTCTTATAAGTTTGAACAGATGTTTGTTATGGTAGCTACAACTTACAGTAGAATTAAATCTTCCAATAGGTACAACTTGTGGTAGTTTAAACTTAGAAAATTTGTTTTATGGTACTTTCAAACTATGTTTGTTTCAACTTACAACAGTTTCAACTTATGGTTGTTTTAACTTACAGTGATTACAACCCAAAACAGTTAAAAACTATGGTGATCACACTTAACAACCAGTTACACTTTATCTTCCTTTTTTGACTTCGAAAATAACTTCTGATACAATTCACGTCAAAAACTTCAAAAACTATCAAATTGAGCCCAAAACGGATCAAGTTTCACTGCAACAACTTTGATTCCTTCTTTTTCTCAATTTTTTCTATTCTTAGAAAAACTGTTAATTAGTATATACACAGAGACGGTAATTGGTAATAGTTCTGCAAATTGTGTGAGTGACAAGCACTCGGCATGCATGTTTGAAAGTTGAATGTTGAGAGAATGTTGAGGATGAACGGAGAGAAGGAAGATATAGCTTGTCGATAATAATTCGCGGCGCGCCATATAAAGGGATGCCGCGACGTAATTTCATCGACGATACTACTATCGACAGGGGGTGCCACTAGACGAACTCCATTAACTGTTTAACGAACCAAAATTTATTGCGTTATAAACTTACTCCATACTTGGAGAGAGAGGGGCAGAGAGAGAAGATGTCCTGGTGGAGTCTGGCTCCTTAGACGACTACGCGATCTTCAAGAAGACGACCGACGACGACGACGAGGAAGACATACTTTTTACTCCCATGAGGGACACACACTATCTACTCCCCCCTCCCACTTCTGAAACTTTAAAACCCCTTCCACTACCTCTCATTTGCCTATTTCGATAAATTTTTTTTAATTTAATTTTTCTTTGTGGTTACAATTTTTTTGCGAAAAATTTCGTTAACACATTTTTAAAAAATGTCATTCCGTTAATAATTGTTATTACTGAACGTAAAAAAACCGCGATTACTTTCGCTGAAATAGCGAAAGTATTCTTTAAAATAGCGAAAATATTCGTTACAATAACGAAAAAATTCGCTAATATAGTGAATTTTATAGTTGTTCTAGGTAAAGATTTTTTTTCGTGTGTTATTATTGTCTATTCTTGTTATTTTTATTATTTACTAACATTATCTATTCACAGGAAATGAAAAGTGTTGTTTTAACCTGAATTCGGGTGAAAATAACACACAACAAATTTTACCCTACGAGGATAAAATTTGTTGCGTGTTATTTTCACCCGAATTCAGGTTAAAACAACACTTTTCATTTGCTGTGTTGTATTTTTTATTATATTTTGGAATAAAAAATTATTGGCCGTTTTAAGAAAACACCTAAAATTAAGAATCTAACGTGTAATATGAAAAAAGTGAAAAAATAAATATTTTCTTTCTATAGAAAGAAAAAAAAGCAGGGTCGAATATTAATAAAATAAGAGTAAAAATAAATTACTCTAACAGAACTAACAGTAAAATTGAAAATAAAGTATTCATTATAAAGAAATTGGAGAAATTTATTTCTCCTGGTAAAAATACAACGAGTGAAATTGTGTGCATTAATATTTGAATGGTTTTAAATTTTTAATTTCAAGATACTGTCGTTATATACAATGTATTGAAGAAAAGAGAAAAGACATTTCATGTTAATAAATAAAATTACCACAAAAATGGTCGAATAAAAAAATTAGACACAGTTGCTTGTGTAAATAAATACGAGGAAAGAATTTCGTAATTAAAAAAGTATTTTTACTATACTGTTAAATTGGTATAAATATTATTTTTATCCACTTTTTCAAAAAAGGGAAAAAAGGTGAAAAAAAAATTAAACTCCCTTGAACTTTAATCGTTCTAATTAAATTTAGATTTCTATTTCAATTGTTGCTCTTGTTTGTTTTAGAAGAAAAGATAAATTGATTGAGGAAATAAATAAGTAAAAGGAAAATAAAAGTACAAAATAAAAAAAAAAGTAAAAAGTAAAAAATAAAAAAAAAAAGTAAAAAAAAAGGAAAAACAAAAAAAAATTAAAAATTAAAGTAAAAAAGTAAAAGTATAAAATAAGTTAAAATAAAATAAAAAAATATAAATAAACAAATGAAAGGAAAAAAGAAAAGTATTTATAAATAATAATAAATAAAAGTAAATAATGAAAATCACGGTTTTTTTGAAAGTACACTGAAAAAAAAAAATTATTTGACTCAAATAATCGATTATTTGACTTTTATTAAATAATTATTTACTTGAATCAAATAAATAATATTTGCTTCAAATACTGAAATATTTGATTCAAATACAATTTATTTGACTCAAATAAAAATTATTATTTGCTTTAAGTACTGAAATATTTGATTCAAATACAATTTATTTAACTCAAATAAAAATTATTTGATTCAAGTAAATATTTATGTGATAATAGTCAAAAAGTCGGTTATTTGAATCAAATACATTTTTTTTCAGTGTATCAAATTGATACTAAAGTGGTTCAAATTGATGTCACAAATTTGGATCAATTTAATAAAAAAAAAAAAATTATTGGAATTAAAAAAACCGATTATTTTTCTATTATCAAATAAATATTTACTTGAATCAAATAATTTTTATTTGAATTAATTAATTCGTATTTGCTTCAAATACTGAAATATTTGATTCAAATTCAATTTATTTGATTCAAATTCAATTTATTTGATTCAAATTCAATTTATTTGATTCAAATAAAAATTATTTGATTCAAGTAAATATTTATTTGATTATAGACAAATAATCGGTTATTTGAATCAAATAAATTTTTTTTCCAGTGTAGAAATAAATTAAAAATACAATAAAATATAATTCAAAAAAATACAATTTACCGAAAAAAGCGAAAAGTTTCTCTAGAATAATTAATTTTTTAACTAAATCAACTAAAAATTTCTCTAATTTAGTGATATTTATAGATGCCTCAGGTAAATATTTTTACCGTGTGGGTAAATAAATAAAAAAGTAAAACTAAAAGAAAAACGATTGAAAGAGATTTTCAGTCAATAAAAAATTATCTCCTTTCACTCGGAGTGTACAACAAATAAAAAGAAAAGCAAACAAGAAAAAAAAGAAACTCGGGCGATTTTCGCTAAGAAGAATGATTAAAGAGCTATCTAAATATCCATTTAGAAGGCAATTTTGCGTTAAGGAAAATGCATCCTCCTTTCCGTTAAAGAAGAAAGGTTTATCTAGACCCCCATTGGAGGTTGAATCTTGACAGGTGGAAGACACGCGGTTTACAGGTGAAATTTAATATCGGGTATATAAGGAAGAAGACAACGTCGCTTGAGCATCTTTATGAGGCGCGAGCTTAATTGCCTTCGCTCTCTCTCTTTTTCTCTCTCTCACTCTCTCTCTTTTCGCGAAGCATCTTGTGCCATTTCTCCCAACTTGTACGGGGCCGCTCGCACAGCATCCATATTCCCTAAACATCACTGAAAATTCACTATCTTTACTGTACAGAAAGAGCCTCAGGTACCTGTCATCCCTCTCCTCTCTCTCTCTCTCCTCTCTCTCTTTCTCTCTCTCTCTCTCTCTCTCTCTCTCTCTCTCTCTCTCTATAGAGCCTCAAAACATAATTAAAATTTTCTAATTAAGAATTTCGATAAGGAACGTGCTGCTTCTTCCCCATTCGCAAAAGAGAGAAAATCTTCTTTTCTTACTAAACAAAATTCGTCCTTTTCCTTCTCTCTCTCTCTCCTTCGCTCACTCTCTCCCCCCTCTCTCTTTCTCTATTTTTCTCTTTCCAATTTTTAAATAATACTGTTATTAATATTTTCTATTTTTTACTGTTTTTTATCTTTTTCTTGCCCTTCTTTTCCTTTTCTTTTGTAAAGATATTATTATTTTCCTTCTCTCTCTCTCTCTCTCTCTCCTTCGTTCACTCTCCCCCCTCTCTCTTTCTCTAATTTTCTTTTTCCAATTTTTAAATAATAAATAATTAATTTATTTTTATTTATTTTTATTTATAATAATAATTCTGTTATTAATATTTTCTTTTTTTTTTACTGTTGTTTCTTTTTTTTTTCTCGCCCTCCTTTTCCTTTTCTTTTGTAAAAATATTATTAATATTTTTCTTCTCTCTTTCTCTCTTACACTCTCTTTTTCTCTTCTTTTTTAAATACATTTTATTGTTACTATTAAAGACTGGAAAAAAAAAATTATTTAATTCAAATAAATCGACTACTCTCTCAAAATTTCTCAAACGAAAATGTTTACTAATTTGAATTAAAAACTGACTTTTTGCTTTCGAATTAGTAAATTCAATTTATTTCACTAATAAATAGTAATTTCAACTAATTTCTTAATAAAATTCACTGACTTTTTGCTTTTGAATCAGTAAATTTTCCTAAGAAATTAGCAGAAATTACAAGATTCTAAAGTTCTGGACGATCAATTGAAGGAAAATTAATTTATTTCTTCTATAAAAAATAAATTTTTATTGCATTAATTTGGAGTTACTATCGTAAAAATTAATTACTGAGTTTATAAAGGAAAAATTTTATTTTAATTAAATTTTTATTGCAATTATTTTGAGTTACTATCCAAAAAATTAATTACTGAGTTTTTAAAGGTAAAATTTTATTTTCTAAATTTTTTTATGATTAGTAGTTTATTAAAAAAATCTTTAAAAAAAATATATTTTGTTCATTTGAACGTTCAAAACTTGAGGATCATGAAATTACTATTTATTAGTAAAATTTACTAATTCAAAAGTAAAAAGTCACTAAATTGTATTTAATAAATATTTCTACTAATACAAATTCAGAGAATTATTTCTTACCAAATGAATATTTACTTGATTAAAATAATTTCAATTTCAAACAGTTAAACGAAATTTGAAACAACAATTTCATTATATTTGAAGCAAACATAATTTAATTGACTCAAATAAAAAATTATTTCATTCTTCTAAATATTAAATTGATAATAGTCAAGTAATTGGTTAAAATAATTTTTATTTCAAACAGTTATACAAAATTTTAACCAACAATTTCGTTATTTGAAGCAAATAAAATTTAATTGACTAAAATAAAAAATTATTTGATTCAATTAAATACTTAATTGATAATAGTTAAGTAATTGGTTACCTTACTTTATTTTGTTTTAAATTTCCATTAATTTTATAATTTACGAAGTAGATTTCAGAAAAATCAATAAACTTAACTCGGGGTTTTTGTTATTAAAAAATAGAAAAATTTCCTTAAAAAATAGTCGAATTCTGTATTAAAAATTATTTTAAAAAAAGTAAAAAAAAAGTTATTTTTTTAAGTTCAAAGAGATGTTATTTGTTATAAAAAATTAGAAAAATTTACTTTAAAAATACACTGAAAAACAAATTTACTCGATACAAACAATTGATTACTTGTCTATTATCAAATAAATATTTATTTGAATCCAGTAATTTTTATTACATTCTGTTAAATTCTATTTAAATCAATAGTTTCAGTTTTTTTGAAGGAAATAATATTCAATTGAATAAAATAAAAATTAACTAATTCAAGTAAATATTTAATTGAAAATAAATCAAAAATAATCGGTTATTTGAACCAAATAAATTTTTTCATCGTAAAATCTAAAATTTACTGAAAAATAATTGTTAACATCTAATTACACACTGAAAAAAAATCTTTTTTTTAAAAAATAACTAGCTAACCAACAAAAAAATAGATTGGAATTAAATATGTTTTATATTTTAAATAAATATATTTTATAATTCAATTAAACGTATTTTTTTATTGCATAAATCTATTTTTGCATTCAATCAAAATAATAATCTTATTTTAAAATTAGTAAAATAATAATAATAATAATAATAATAATAATAATAATAATAATAATAATAATAATAATAATAATAATAATAATAATAATTAGATTTCATTCAAAAATAATTTTTTCCAAATATATTATTTTCTCAGTTCGAGGAAAATTTGAATAATTTTGATTGAAAAAAATTAACATTAGAATTAAAATATATTTTGAATTTAGTAAAATTTATATTTTTGAAATATAACAATATAAATATTACCAAAAAATTAACAGTGAAAATAAAATATATTTCGGTTTTAGTAAAATTTGTTTTGGAAATATTACAATTTGGTAAAAAAAAATTCCAAACAATAGGCCGTTTCTTAAAAATTGAAGTTTTTGTACACTTGTTACCTTTTATAAAAGAAAATTTCAAGTTTAACGACTCTTAGAAATAGTAAAGAAAGATTTTAATGTTTTAAAAAACTGGAATATTTTCTAATTTACAAAAAAACAATTTTTACATTTAAATAAATAAATAAATAAATAAATAAATAAGGGAAAAAATTGACGATTTTACGTGTCAATTTAATTACATTATTACATCAATTTTAATAATTTAGAAGAATAAAAAAGGGATAAAAATTCTTTAAAAAAATTTTTTTGTTCTTATACAATTTATTGGAGTTATATAAAAATTATTCGATTCCAATAAATATTTACTCGATATTAAATAAAAATAATCGGTTATTTGAATTAAACAACTTTTTGTCAGTCTATTAATTACAAAAAGTAATAGAACTGTAATATGTAAATAAATAAATAAATAAATAAATATTTATTTAAATTAATTTTCTATTTATACATAATCCTCTTTAACACTGCAAGGAGTTTTCGTTGCATACATATATCTCTATATTCCATATTTACCAAATTAACAGATTTCAGATTGCTTCGAGCCACTTTATACCTCGTTTCGTTTGGGAAGATTCGATAGTTGGATGTATTCCGTACCGATTATTTCAGTTGCGTACAAATTTACCCTTCAAAACTTCTATTTAATTATTTACGGACGAATTAATATATATACATATACATATTTTAACTAAAATCTAAATGGACTTAAGTTTCGAAAATTTCCTCTGTCTATAATTATATATTGTAATTTGTAATAAAGGAATTAAATTTCCCAGCATTAGCGAAAAGTCTCACTCTTAACTATCGCATTTAACTCTATTCAAATTACTAATGAGTTTTACTAACAATACTTAACATTGTTTTGTTAATTTTGTTTATGTATTACTGGAGTGAAAATTTTACTTAATTCCAAAATTTCTCATTTAATCGAATTCAATAGTGTTTACTTGAAAATGCACTGGAAAAAACAAATTATTCTCACATTAACGGTTTTTGCAGTTTGTTGATTATAAAAATGCATTTTAGGGAGAAAATAGATAGAATAAATAAATAGATAAATAAATAAATAGATATATAAATAAATAGATAAATAAATAGATAAATAAATAAATAGATAAATAAATAGAATAAATAAATAAATAAATAGATAAATAAATAAATAGATAAATAAATAAATAAATAGAATAAAAAAAATTAATTTAGTAAAAAAAGGCAAGTAAAATTTTATTTGATAAAATTAGAGAACACAAAAGTAGATCCTGCGAAAAAAGTAGATTAAGGAATATAAATAAAGTAAAAGTTAGAAAATAAAAAGTAGGTAAAGGAAATAAAAATGTTAGGAAATGCAAAAATAGGTCCGAACGAAAACGAAAATTAGCTGAATAAAAAAGAGTTCCAGTCAGTAAAAAAATTAAGAAAAATAGAAAAGTTGATTCACATTGTCCACTGAATAAAAAATATTAAATATAAAAATAGGACCAGTGGAGAAAAAAATTTAGAGAAATAGAAAAGTAGATCCATATTGTCTACTGACTAAGAAAAAAATATTCAGTAGAAAAATAGAATCAGTGAACGAAAAAAATGCAGAAATTAAAAAAAAAATACGTCCAGTGAAAAGAAAAAATTTCAAAAATTAAAAAAATAGGTTAAGTGAAGGAAAAAGATTTGAGAAATTAAAAGAATAGGCCCAGTAAAGGAAAAAAAATGGAGAAATTAAAAAAATAGGTCCAGTGAACAAAAAGAAATGAGAAATTTAATAAATAGGACCAGTGAAGGAAAAAAAATTGAAAAATTAAAAAAAATACGACCAGTGAAGGAAAAAAATGGAGAAATTAAAAAAATAGGTCCAGTGCAGGAAAAAACTGGAGAAATTAAAAAAGTAGGCCCACTGAACAAAAAGAATGGAGAAATTAAAAAAATAGGATCAGTGAACAACAAAAAATTGAAAAATTAAAAAAATAGGACCAGTGAAGGAAAAAAAATTGAGAAATTAAAAAAATAGACCCAGTGAAGGAAAAAAAATTGAGAAATTAAAAAAAATATAGACTCAGTGATGATCCCCAAGTTTTGAACGTTTAAATGAACGAAATATTTGTTATTGTCGATATTTTAATAAATTACTAATCATAAAAAAATTTAAAAACTAAAATTTTACCTTTACAAACTCAATAATTAATTTTTTGGATAGTGAAGCAAAATAATTACAATAAAAATTTTATTTTTAGAAGGAATAAATCAATTTCGTTCATTTGAACGTTCAAAACTTTAGGATCTTACCCAGTGAAGGAAAAAAAATTAAAAATTAAAAAGTAAGTCTAGTGAAACAAAAAAAATTGAGAAACTAAAGAATAGGTCCAGTGAACCAAAAGAAAAATTGAGAAATTAAAAAAATAGGTCCAGTGAAGGAAAAAAATTGAGAAATTAAAAAAATAGACCCAATGAAGGAAAAAAAATTGAGAAATTAAAAAAATAGGTCCGGTGAAGGAAAAAAAATTGAGAAATTAAAAAGTAATTCTAGTGAAACAAAAAAAATTGAGAAATTAAAAAAATAGACACAGTGAAGGAAAAAAAATTGAGAAATTAAAAAAATTGGTCCAGTGAATAAAAAAGTGGAGAAATTAAAAAAATAGACCCAGTGAAGGAAAAAAAATTGAGAAATTAAAAAAATAGACCCAGTGAAGGAAAAAAAAATTGAGAAATTAAAAAAATAGGCCCAGTGAACAAAAAAGTGGAGAAATTAAAAAAATAGGATCAGTGAACAACAAAAAATTGAAAAATTAAAAAAATAGGACCAGTGAAGGAAAAAAAATTGAGAAATTAAAGAAATAGACCCAGTTGCAGGAAAAAAATTAAGAAATTAAAAAAATAGGCCCAGTGAACAAAAAGAATGGAGAAATTGAATAAATAGGACCAGTAAAGGAAAAACAATTGAAAAATTAAAAAAATAGGTCCAGTGAACAGAAAAAAATTTAAAAATTAAAAAACAGGTCCACAGGAGAAAAGGGCGAAGAAGAAAAATATTGAAATCGAGATGAATAGAGCAGCGGGGTGAATATTGGAATCGCCAATAAAAGTGAGGAGTTTGAAAAGTGTTTTCCGGTCGATTTGCAAAAAAGCAGATTTGTCATGATCTCTAATTTACAGTCGACGTAATCTACAAGATTAAGTTATTTCCATCGAACTTAAACTCAATCTGGATAACTGGAAATCCTACTTGTAGCAAGCAGGTGTCCTGCTTCCAATTCTCAACTAACCTCGTTCGCTCTGATAACTAAGTACCCTATACCCCTAGCAATCTCAACCTGACCCATTTTATGACTTGATCGTTTGAGAATCGTTTATGTGAAAATTCTCATTTCGAAACTTGATATCCTTTTCGTACGCGCATTGTAATAAGAATATTATAATAATCATAATAATCATAATAATCATAATAATAATAATAATAATAATAATAATAATATCCCAAGCCTCATGTTCTCTTACTGTCTGTCAATCTCTCTCTCTCCTACACTGAAAAAAAATTTATTTGATTCAAATAACCGATTATTTGACTATTATCAAATAAATACTTACTTAAATAAAAATATTTTTATTTGAATTAAATATTTCAGTATTTGATTCAAATACAATTTATTTGATTCAAATAAAAATTATTTGATTCAAGTAAATATTTATTCGATAATAGTCAAATAATCGGTTATTTGAATCAAATAAATTTTTTTTTCAGTGTACTCCTTTTATTCTAGTTCAAGAGGGGAAAAGGTTGGAAACAAATAATATATTTCCCGGCGACAGTGTATTGTCTTTAGAGTCTCAAAAGGTCGTAAAAAAAATTACGAGCCATCATAAAAATCAAGTGACTCTAACGTTTAATAAATACATCGGTTTTCTATGTTGTTTACTATAAATGTACCTAGAGTCGGGTAATTGTTATTTATATATTGCAATTAACAAACGTATTCTGTTAAGCCCTTTATATATTTTTTGTTTCAATGTAAAAAGAAAAATCCGACCAAAATAGTAAAATAAAAAATAAAAAAAAATATTATTCAAAGCTTATGTTTTCTAAGAGAAAACAAAAATTCTAATCTAATTCTATTCTTTCATATTTAATAAAAATTCTAATCGTTAGATTCAATTACTAAATTAATTAAATAATAATTAAGAGAGTAAAAAATAAATTATTTTCATCAACTGATTAACACTGTTCTTCTGTTATCTATTAAATAATAATTACTCATTATTACCTAAACTGAAAAAAAATGTATTTGATTCAAAGAATAAATTACTTGTTTATTATTTAAGTAAATATTTACTTATATCAAATAATTTTTACTTGAGTCAATTAAACTACTAAATAATTACTATTATTTAAATAGTATTTGTAAAACAATATTTTTTTTTTGAAAAAAAATAAAAGCATACACAAAAACTAACTTCAAAGTGTAGTCAGAATTTATACAAAACTGAAATCCACAATAAAAAAAAATCATAAAAAAAAATTTGATGTTTAATGCCATAAAATATTATTTTTAATTTAATATTTATTTGTCCAACAATTATCAATTTCATTAATTAATTTACTTAGTAAACAATTTTCTTTCGATAATCAACGTTACGGACTTCAATTAAGGAAAGAATTAAATTAAATTAAGGAAAGAATAAAATACGAATATTGTTACAGTTATTTCTCAATTTTACTATTTTTTAACAAAAAATTTTTTTTAAACGCAAATTAATTTAATTAAAAGAACTGATTACTTAACTATTGCTAAATAAATATTTATATGAAATAAATTTTATTTAAGTCAAATAAATTGTATCAGAACATTTAGAACTAATAATTTCAGTAATTTAACGCAAGTACGATTTAATTGACTCAAGAAAAAATTTATTAGATTCAAGTAAATATTTATTTAGTACACTGTGAGAAAAAAGTTTTAAATTAGAATAGATTTCGGTAATAAAATAGAATGAAATTACGATTTAGTACCAAAAATTGGTACGAAATTAGTACTTTTCTTTTTGCAGTGTAATAGTCAAGTAATCGGTTATTTAAATCAAATCAAATTGCGTTTAAAAAAAATTTTTTTTTCAAAAATAGTGAAATTAACTTTAAAAATCTTTGTACTTTATTCGTTCATTAATTCTGTCCGTTGTTGACATTTTGAAGTTAGATTTTTTGTATGCTTTTGTTTTTTTCCTTTTTAAAAATATTGATTGATGTCAAATCTAAAATTTACAGGTATTTTTTTCACGATTTTTTAACAAAATAATATTTGCAAATCGAAAAAAATTCAAATTCAAAATTATTTGCAACATTTCGATTCAATTATTATTTTCTAGAATTTTTAATTTTTATTTATGAAAATAATTGAATTCATAACAACAAATTTAATTATTTATAAAAGTAATTGAATTCATAACAACAATTTTATTATTTACGACAGTAATTTAATTAATGCAAAGAAATTTATAAAAAAAAAATTGTAAATAATTATTGAATTCTTGTGAAATTTGTAATATTTATAAAAAATAATCAAATGTTTACGTAGAATTTTATTAAATTTTCAATTAAATTGAATTCTTTTCTGGAAAATTTTTTTTAAAATACTAAATACTGAATATAATTAAAATAAGAAATTTTTTTTGCAAACAATTAAAAATAGAAGAAGGATTTTCTTGATATTTTTTAAAATAATTGAATTTTGGAAGAATAATTTTATTATTTTATTTAAAAAAATTGGGTTTTTGACGAGAACTTTTGAAAAATTTTGAACAGAATTGAATTTTGTTATTTACTCATAGAATTACTTTTCAAATTTTCAAATTCAATTCTTTTTAATAAAAATTCTAAAAATTTACTTTAATTTAATTACAATTTTTTAAATCAAAATTATTATATTTGATTTAAAAATACTTTTTTTCAAATATATCGTTTTTTCAGCGAAATATGGGAGGAAAATTTAAATAATATTCATTCAAAAGAAATTAGAATTAAAAATAGTAAATTTTGCTATTAAAAATCGTCATTTCTAGAGTAAATTTTACAATAATCGTAAATATTATTTCAAATTAGTGAAATCTACTTTTGAGTTTATTCAAATTTATATCAAAAATAAATAAAATAATACAATTTGTCAAAAATTCGAAACTATGCAGATTTTTCTTAGAGGTAAAAGTTAATTTGTATTTGTTACTTTTAAAAAAAAAAATTTCAAGTTTAAAGACTCGGAAAAAATAATATAGAATTAGAAAGATTTTTAACATTCAAAAAATATAATTTTTCCAAACTTTGCAAAAAGGAAATAATTTTTTCTTTAAGGGAATTTGAACCATTATGACGTCACAATTGATGCAAAGCATATATTTTAATGCTGTGACGTCATAAAGGTTCAAATGCCCTTAAGCGTATCTAAAAATTTTTCTAATTTATAAAAAAATGTCAAAATAACGAATTAATTAATTACTAATGAAATAGTAATAATTAATTATTACTAGTTAAATTTATTTTAAATTTAGATCAAAATAACTGAAATATTTGGTAATTTAAAAGTAAAATTTAACTTTTAATTTTAATTAGTAAAATTTGATTATTTTTAATTAGTATAATTTGATTATTTTTATTCTCATAGTTACTTAGTAAATAAAAAAACAGTTAATAACAATTTTTTTATTAATTAATTATTTTTAACTAATTCAGACTTAGTAATTTCGTTGTAATTTGTAAATACCTCGGTAAATACTAGTGTTTATTCTAAAGCACTGTAATTACAATTAATTACTTTTTTATGACATTTCTATTTTAAAATTTGAAACATTTAAAATTTTTTGTCAGTTTAATAGGTTTGTGGCTATTAATAGTTTCCAATTGACTCGTATCAGTGAAAATAAATACTTCTGTGAATTTCATTTCAATGATCGTGTCAACTTAAAATCGTAGGCGAAAATAAGCAAAAAAAAAAAAAAAAAAAACAAAAAACAAAAACAAAAGCGAAAAAGCAAATAGAAAAAAAGTAATTCACAATTTAAAACAATGACCGGAACTTTAATGACAATGGGGGAATTTGCGGGTCGACAAATCGCAGATAATGCCCGACTGATTTATGAAATAACATTGAGATACCATTACTATGATAGGCAAAGTATCCATTCCCAGAATTATTGTTGAGAGTGAATCTGTGTTAATGTTTAGAATGTATGGTATGGAATTTCTGTTTTTCATGAAAATTGAAGTTCGACGCGCTAATTGAAAGTTAATTGAAAGCGATGAATGCATTGAGCGGAAATTGCACCACTCTCTCTCTCTCTCTCTCCTTTTTCTCTTCTCTCTCTCTTTCTCTTTTTCTCTCTCTTTCTCTCTTTTTCTCTCCTATTCACTTCTACTTTCTCGCTTTTTCTCTCTATTTCACTTTACTATTCCCTTTCTCTTCCCCCACTACTTTTTATCATTTGTCTTTTCACAACAAAGGGGAGGAAGCAAAAAGCAAAAAAAAAAAAAAAAAAAAATGCGGAAAAAAAGACCAACACAAGAAAAATAATACTTGCAACATATGAATTGCTCTCTCATGGCCTCAAGGGAAAAACATTCGAATCGAAAAAGCGAAAAGTATCAACTCTCCAATGTAGCAACTCTTTTCCCATAACTTTACTAATTTTGTTTTCTTTTCGCCTGGATAAATGTTCATTCAAAAAACTTTATTACCATTTCAAAAAAGACAAAAAAAAAACAAAAAAAAATAGCAATAATACAGTGAAATTAGATATTGAGAAAAATAGTTGTCTTTATCGAAACCTTTTATTTCTCCCATCAGCGGAAATTCATTAAAATTTTATATTTCGCCAGTGAGATTCGGTAAAAATGTTTCACTATGTAGTACAAGCCAGAATTATTTTACCGATAATGACAATAAAAAAAATAATTATAAAATCACAAGAATAAAATAATCACTAATAAAAATTAAAATAATAATATAATTAATAGTAAAAATTACCAAAAAAATAATTAATAATAAAAATTATAATGATAAAATAATAAATAATAAAAATTATAATAATAAAATAATAAATAATAAAAATCACAAGAATAAAATAATCACTAATAAGAATTACAATGATAAAATAATAATTAATAATAAAAATTATAATAATAAATTATTAATAATGAAAATTACAAGAATAAAATAATTAATAATAAAAATTAGAATAACAAAATAATAAAAATTACAATACAAAAATAATTACTAATAAAAATTACAAAACAAAAATAATTACTAACAAAAATTACAATAAAAACATAAAAATTAATTTTAATTTAAAAATTATAATTATAAATCTTTAAAAGATTAAATTTTTTATTCTAAAATTAATGTTTTTGAATAATTCATAAGAAACATACAAAATAATACCGTTAATAAATAATAACACAATTAGTGATTATAATTATTATCACAATAATAATAAACAATACTAAAAATAATACAGTAGAAGAATACTTTTTTTTTAACCAACAAATAAAATACGCAACATATGTACTTGCGAGTATTTCATTATCGCAGGCAAAACATTACCTTAATTAATATAGTATTCACTGAGCTTTGTTCACTGAGCGGAAAATTAATTACGTAAGTAAAATACACCCATTTTACACAATTTAATTTTACATTATCAACGATAACACATTTATCAATATTCAATGAACAAATTAAACTCCCGAGTATAAAACAATAAATGTCAGATTCATGTCAAAAAAAAAAAAAAAAAAAAAATTAGACGACACACTTTCTAGTGAAGTGAAAAATTTTTTTTTTTTATTATTAAATTTACCACGATTTTCATTACTTTTACAAATTACCGAAATTAATCTCTTCCCATTAACATAAATTAAAATTTACTGTCAATTGAAAATTTTCCATTATTATTTAATTGAATAAATAAATTTTTTATTCTTGGGTTTTATAATTTTTTATTTTATTAAATCGGAGCAATTTTTTAATAAATAATGTATTTTTTAATGAATATTATTTATCCAAATAACTCAAGTATTTTTTAATAAATATTATTTATTTTAATAACTAAACTATTTTTTAATTATTTAATTGAATAAATAAATTTTTTATTTTTGGGATTTATAATTTTTTATTTTATTAAATCAGTGCAATTTTTTAATAAATGTTTTTTTTAATGAATATTATTTATCCAAATAACTCAAGTATTTTTTAATAAATATTATCTATTTTAATAACTAAAGTATTTTTTAATAAATATTATCTATTTTAATAACTAAACTATTTTTTAATAAATATTATCTATTTTAATAACTAAACTATTTTTTAATAAATATTATTTATTTTAATAACTAAAGTATTTTTTAATAAATATTATTTCCTAATAAATAAACTATAAATAAACAAATAAATAAATATACTAAATATTATTATTATTACCTATTACTATTAATTTATTATAATATTTATTATTATTTCCTAATAAATAAACTATAAATAACCAAATAAATAAATATACTAAATATTATTATTATTATTATTAATTTATTATAATATTTATAATTATTTCCTAATAAATAAACTATAAATAACCAAATAAATAAATAAACTAAATATAATAACTAAACTATTTTTTAATAAATAGTTTTTAAAATATTAATAATATAGTAACTTCTGTAAAAGTATTTCACAATATTATTAAAAATTGAAAGTAATATAAAAAGTATTAGAAATGGAAATATTTTATAACAAATCTAATATTAATTATTAAAACTATATTATTACGATTTTTATAATTATTTATATTATTCTATTAATTATTACAAATAAATTTAAATTATGTTGAATTTATTCATTAATATTTAATAATTGTGGAATTTCGTCTCTAATTTACAAAAATATTTAATTAACATCGCAATTTTAAGCAATGACAAAGAAATACTTTTGATAAAAAATAAAATATTTACTTTATTCATAGTCTGAATAAAATTAAGTTTTCAGATCTAAAAAACGTCTAAATATATTAATTAATGAAATTGAAATCTACTTTTGAGCAATAAAAAAAAATGTTCCAAACTTAGCAGCAGAAAAACAAAAATATGTCATTTGTATAAATTGACCTTCTTCGAAAGAGTTGAAAAGGTCAATAGTCGATTTTAATCGAAATACACTTGATCGACACCAAAATAGAGTGTACTAATAATAATTTATTAGAACATGTTGAGGGAGAGAGAGAGAGAGGGTACTTCGTGTCATTAATAAGCATTGAGATGGTAAAATCGATGAAGCGAGAGATGGGAGAGAGAGAGTAAAAGCAGAAGAGGCATGAGCGTCGTTAGCAGCAACTTTGTGTTACATCAAGTTTCGCTTCTGACTATTTCGCGTACACCCGCCGCCCGTGCCTCGACTGCCTTGCGATGGCTAATTAGTTATTACTAATTGCCTCCAGTAGTTTGGTAGTTTCAATTCAATGTAGAGGTTCAGCGAAGGCACCAACTAGAAGGCAGAGTTCGTCGTTAAGTGTGTGAAAGATTATTAATTGGCACCCTCCCCCCTACACCCCCTCCCCCTATCTCTCACTCTTTCTCTCTCTCTCTCTCACTCTCTCTCTGTCTCATCGACCGACAAAGATTTACCATCATCGACCATAAAGTCACTAATATATCTGATGAATTTCATCCCCCTTGAATGTCAAGTTAATTATTTCAGTTGAAGTACCGTTTCTTAGGTTAAAAAAGAAGAAATAGGAAGAGAGGAAGAAATGGAGAAGATGGAGAAGAAGATTATTACGAAGAACGGCAAACATAACAATGAAATCAAGAAGAATAACAAGAATATCGAAAAGAAGAGCAAGAATATCGACAAGATTAATAAAACCAACAAGAACAGTAAGGATACCAACGAGAACAACAGGAATAATAGAAATATCGAAAAGAAAGGCAGGAATATCAACAAAAGTAGCAAGAATGTCACATAAGAAATTAAAAGAACATCAAGATTTAAGAATAACAAGAATTTCAACAAGAAGAGCAAGAATATCGACAAGAAAATCAAAAAAAGTAACAAGAAAATCAAAAAGAAAACCAAAAGTATTAAGATTCTAAAGTTCTGAACGTTCAAATGAATGAAATTTATTTATTTCTTCTAAAAATCGAATTTTTATTGCAAACATTTTGCGTCACTAACAAAAAAATTAATTACTAAGTTTGTAAATGTAAAATTTTAGTTTTTAAATTTTTTTATGATTAGTAATTTATTAAAATACCTTCAACAAAAAATATTTCGTTCATTTGAACGTTCAAAACTTTGGGATCATAAAGTATTATGAAGATTAATAAGAATATCAACCAGAAGAAGAAAACTAAAAATAACAAGAATAACAACAAGAATACCAAGAATATCATAAAATGACAAAAACATCAAATCGAACTCCAAGAATACAAAAAACAAACACCATGAATATCAAGAACAATAAAAGTATCAACAAGAACAAGAAAAACAAGAATAACATGAATAAAAAGAATAACAAGAATACCAAGAATATCATAAAATGACAAAAACATCAAATTGAACATAAGAATACCAAAAAGAACACGATGAATATCAACAAGAACAACAAAAATATAATCAAGAATAACAAGAATATCAACAAGAATAATAAAGATCATCAAGAACAGCAAAAATATCATAAAAATTTCAAAAACATCAGTAAGAATATCAATAAAAAATAAATATAAGAAGAATATTAACGAGAATGATATGAATTTTAAAAAGGAAAGCAAGAATATCGACAAAAATAGCAAGAATATCATTAAGATGATGCGCAGTAATACCAATTAGAATACGATAAATGTTAACAAGAACAACAAAAGTATCAACAGGAATAATAAACATCATCAAGAACAGCAAAAATTTGAAAAAAAATTACAAGAACATCAGTAAGAATATCAAGAAGAATAATAAGAACATTAAAAAGGAATTCAAGAATATCAACAAAAATAGTAAGAATGTCATTAAGAAGAGAATAAGAAAATAATTTCCAAAAATATCAATAAGAATAAAATTTTTTTAATTTTGTTATGAATATCATCAAAAACAACAAAAGTATCAACAAGAATAACAAGAATATCATCGAGAATAATAAACGTCATCAAGTAGAGCAAAAATTTGATACAAACATACAAGAACATTAGCAAAAATACCAATAAGAATTAGAAGAATATCAACAAGAATGTTGAATTTGAAGGCATAGGAATAACAACAAAAATAATAAGAATGTCATTAAAAAAGGCTCAAGAACACTAATAACAATAAGAATAACGAAAACATTGAAAAGAAAGACAAAAATATCAATAAAAATAAGATCAAGAAAAACAGTAAAAATATTAAAAGGGAAGACTTAGGATACCAATAAGAATATACGAAGTTGAAGTCCACAACGTTGATCAACAAAAAAAATTTATTTAATTTATTCCAAAATTATTTTTAATTTAATATTTATTTATATAACAATTATTATCATAACATAAACATCAATATGTTTCTTCTAAATATTTTTATGGCAATATTGCTGCTTTATTTTTTTTTAATTTATTAAGTGAATAATTTTTTTCGTTGATAAACGTTGTGGACTTCAACGTCGTAAGAATATTAACAAGAACAGCAAGGGCATCATTAAAAATAATAGGCATTTAACAACAACAGCAAGAATACCATAAAATAATAATAATAATAATAATAATAATAATAATAATAATATCAACAAGAACAGCAAGAATATTATCAAGAACAACAAGAGCATCAAGAAGAATAAAAATAACTGTTCCCGAAAGTTGTCATTGACGCTGAGCATAGAAAAATATTTTTTAACAAAACCGAATAAACACTTATGGTAGTTTCAATAAATGGTAGTCACAACCATACTACTATAGTTCTAGGTAATGATAGTTTCAGCTACTGGTATTTAAAGTCAATGATAGTTACCTAGGTAAGTTATAAACCACATCAGATTTTACCAACCATAGAATTAAAGTTAGTCACAAATAACGGTCAACATAAAACCAAAAATATTTCAAAACAATGGTGCCAATAAAATTACCTTTCACTGTAAAAAATGTTTGTTGACTTAAAAGAAAAACTGGCATACAAAAAAAAGAATTAAAAACAAAAATTGTGAAATACCAGACAAAAAAAAAGAAAGAAGAAAAACCATTAACATACGACGATGAATAACTCGCGACTGACATCTCAAGTTAAATAATTGCAAAGAGATCTTGAAATTCTATTTAAAAAGAATCAAAGAAAGAAGAGAGAGAGAGAGAGAAAAAAAAGATCGTTCCTCAATCAATTTCTTTGTGAAATCTAGAATACAGTTTGTCCGCAGGAGAATAAAAAAAAAGAGGGCAAAAAAAAACTTGCTTCAAACAAAGGAAAAGCACCGGCGATTATTGTATTTATAGTTACGTCAGTAACAATGAGAGGAGTGGGGGGTAAAAAAAATGATAATAAGAATGACAGAGAGAAAAAGTTTTCTTCCTCCGGGTCTTTATATTCCCCAACAAATCCCCCTCTCTCTCCCCGCCTCTGACATTTTCATCTTTTTTCCATTTTCAATTCTCTTTTTTCTATCTCTCCCCACCTCTATTTAGTTTTTTCTTCTTCTTTTTCTTCTTCTTCTTCTTCTCAATCGTCGGCTACGACAACGACGATCTCGTTACAGAAGTCGGCCTCAACGACCATTGTTTTCAACCATTGCATTCAATATGACGAGGAGAGAGCTCTAAGGACGAGGCGAAAAAAAGTGGAAAAAAATTACCGAGTATCTGACCAAAACACACTTGAGAATTTTTTTTCCGTTTCTTTAATTTGACAATTTTCCTTTTTTATAAATTTTTGATTTTGTTTTTTGCTTTTATGACTACTTTTGTTTTCGTTTTAGGATTTCTGCGTATCATTAAAGATGGTACTAATTACTAGTTGAGTAATTGTTGGTAATAAAATTTGTATTTTACTGGGAAAAATATGTTAATGAATAAATTATGATAATAAAAATCATCATAAATCACATTAATAGCCAATTTTTAAACAGCAACAATTTTTACACCAATCACTTTCAAATACCCACTAAAAATTGATTTTTATAAATAATAATAAAAATTATAATAATACAAATATTTATAATAAAAATAATAATAATAAAATAAATAATAAGATAAATAATAAGATAAATAATAAAAAAATAATAAGATAAATAATAAAATAAATTAAAAAATAATTAATAATAAAAACAGCAATAAAAAAATGATTAATAACAAAAATTCCAATAATAAAATAATAAATAATAAAAATAAAAATAATAAAAATAAAAATAATAAAAATAAAAATAATAATAAAAATAATAATAAAAATAAAAATAATAATAAAAATTACAAGAATAAAATAATTAATAATAAAAACAGCAATAAAAAAATGATTAATAATGAAAATTACAAGAATAAAATAATTAATAATAAAAATTACAATAATAAAATAATAAATAATAAAAATTAGAAAAATAAAATAATTACTAATAAAAATTACACTAAAAAACATAAAAACTAATTTTAAATTAAAAATTATAATTTTAAATCTTTAAAGATTAAATTGATTTTTATAAATCATACATCAAGTGAAAAAAAATTTTTTCCTTAAAACAGATTATTATTATTCTGTTCCTCTCTCCTTTTTTTCCTTCTTTCCTTAAAAAGCATCATAGAATTTAATTTTAACTATAAAAAGAATATGAAACTTTTCCGAAAGGGAATTTCACTTTAAAATAGAATTTAGATTTCCTAGAGTAATGAGGGTGATAAAAGAATGTTGGAGGTAAAAATTCAATGGAACGTTAATTAAGGAGTAATTTTATATTCAAAACACACTTAGATCGAAGAATAGCTCACTCTTCTTTTTTCTTCCTCCATTTTTTTTTCTCTCTCTCTCACTCTCCTTCTCTCACATATATTTGAAAGCCTTTTTTTTCTTTATAATGTTCAGAACTTTTAATTACAACTTCAATAAAGTCAAGCATTGTATAAGATGAAAAAAAAACGAATGAAAAAATCTTATGAACAGAAATCCATTTGTTGAGAAAAATTCCTCAATTAAATTTCAACGATAATTTGATATTTCTCCAGGGATATTGTATGTTGAAGTTAATTTTATGTGCATAATGTTTGTAATAAGCAAACAGGGATAAAAAATAATAATAATAATAATACACTGAAAAAAAAATTATTTGATTCAAATAACCGATTATTTGACTAATATCAAATAAATATTTACTTGAATCAAATAATTTTTATTTGAATCAAAAAAATTGTATTTGAGTCAGATATTTCAGTATTTGAAGCAAATATTATTTAATTTATTCAAATAAAAATCATTTGATTCAAGAAAATATTTTTTTCAAATAGTCAAATAATCGGTTATTTGAATCAAATAATTATTTTTTTCAGTGTATGATTTTTGAAAAATAATTCAAATTTATGAAATCATTTTGCAGAAATATCATAAAGATAATTAAAGAATTACTTTCTAAAATCAATTAAAAATTATTTTAGAAAAATAATAAATATGAGTGAGAAATATTTGAAAATACAAAAAATAAAATAATAATAAAAATAATAAAACAGTGATTTTAAAACAGTTTAGAAATAAATATTAAAAACAATTGGAAATAAAATAATAATAACTTTGAAAAATAATTTAAAATAAAATAATAATAACGTTGAATAATATTTGAAAATAAAATAATAATAATAATAATAATAATAATAATAATAATAATAATAATAATAACAACGTTGAACAATTATTACATATAGTAAAATAATAAAGACAATTAAAAGCAGATTTTCAAAAAAATTAATAAAGATGATTGAAAATTGAAATTTTATTGAAATAAAAAATAACTACTGACAATAAAAACGTTAAAATTTTAATAACATTAAAAACAGAAGGAATAAAAAAGAGCAGAAAAAAATATGTGTAAATAATAATATAAAAATCATAAAAATATTTCACAAAATAAAAAATATTCTATAAATACATGAAAAATAAATAAAATGTATGAATTAATAATAATAATAACAATAAAAACATTACAAAAATAAGTTAAAAAAGATTAGTTATTTAGTTATTTATTTTTTTTAACTTATTTTTTGTAATGTTTTTATTGTTATTATTTCTAATTCATATATTTTATTTATCTTCATTGTATTTTTAGAATATTTTTAATTTTGTGAAATATTTTTATGATTTTTATACAATTTACAAATATTTTTTTCTGCACTTTTTATTCCTTTTGTTTTTAATGTTATTAAAATTTTAACGTTTTTATTGACAGTGGTTATTTTTTATTTCAATAAAATTTCAATTTTCAATCATCTTCATTAATTTTTTTGAAAATCTTTTTTTAATCGTCTTTATTATTTTTTTTTATTCTCTTATTTATCTTTATTATTATTTAATAAATACCTAAATAATTTATCTCTAATTGTTTAATTTTTAATTTTTAAATAAACAATTAATTTTTAATTATTTAATTTTTCATTTTTTAATAAACAATTAATTTTTAATTATTTAATTTTTCATTGTTAAATAAAAATTTTTCAATAATAAACGAACATAAATATATAAACAAATAGAATAAAATAGAAATAATAAAGTGAAGAAAAATGAACAACAATTATTTAAATGCAAAAATTATAATTAGTTTAAAACTAATTATTTCGTGAAAAGAAAAAATTCACTTGCAAAAAAAAATCAATTTTTATAATGAAAGTTTACGGATGGAAAGATAAAATTGCTAATTATAGTGAAGGCAAATTAGAGATTTGTGTGTGTGAGAGAGAGAGAGAGAGAAACGGAGAAAAGAGAGAGTAAGAGAGAGAAAAGCATTTTGTGTGACGGGAGACAAAACTAATTAGATTTAAATCTGTCGGATCTAAAATGATGCACTCAAAAATATAATAACGAATGAATAACTTGTTAAAGGAGTGATCAACCAACACGACCTAGGATAACCAATTTCTGATTAGTCTTTTCCAAGCAAGCCGGAGAGAATGAGCAATCTCGTGAATTTTTTAGCAAAAATTTTAAGCCCGAAAATGGCTCGGCAATCACTCGCAAAATGTCATGCACATCCGTCCGCTTGTCTCAGATGAAAATTCCTCCATTTTCTCCGAAAAATGATTTTCTGTCGAAATCGAAAATCAAGAGAACAAATTTTGAATTATTATCCGCCCCCAAGTCTCGTGAATAATAATAATAATAATAATAATAAAATTTAAATCTTAAAATAATTTTAATAATTCAACAATTCTTAATAATTAATTAAGAAAAGAAATTAAAAGTCTTTTAATAATTTAATTTTTTTGTACTTCACCCTTTTTTTAAATTTCAACTTATTATAACTTATATAAGTTATTATTATAAATTTATAACATAATAAAAATTATGAAATTTATAGAAAGGGAAACACAAAAAATAAATTATAAATAAAATAAAAAATAAAATAAAAAAATAGTAATAAATAGGGTAATAAATATGAAATTTATAAAAAGTGAATCACATAAAAATAAATTATAAATAAGAATTATCTGAAAATAAAAATAAATTCAACAACTTATATTTAATTATTATTATTATTTTATCTCAAATTATTATTTTATTTCAAATTATTTTTAATATTTATTTCCAAACTGTTTTCATAAATTGTTCAAGATTTATTTTCATTTATGAAAAATATTCACAATTTACATTTTCAACTCTATGAAAAAAACAATTATTTTTTTAATAAAAAAAATTAAAAATAGTTAAAATTAGTTTAGTATATTGTATTTCAATAAGATTTTTATAGTAATGAATATATGTTCCTCGGGAAATTTATATTTTACCAGCAAATAAAATACGGGAAAAATAAATGCATTACATTCATTGAATTTATTTTGAACAAACTCTATTTCAATGAATATATGCAAAAGAAAAATATTCCAAAAATCCTAAAAGTTATTTTAAGTATAACGAAAATTGGAATGAAATATTTTTGTTGAAATGAATTTAATTTTATTGCGAGTAGGTGCGTTAAATGAAACTAAAAGCAATAAATAAATTTTATAAAGCTGCGAACTTTAATTAAACAAATGAAAATTTCATTTAATATCCGTGATAGTTAAATAAACGAATCTTGTAAAGATCAATAATTTTTTTTTCCCACTATTTAATGTAGGGAATTAAAATATTAAATTAACTACTTTTAACAGAGTTTAAATAATTATTTTCTAATTAATTTTTTTTCTTGCTTCTACACGAAAAAAATCTTCACTTGGAATAACTAAAAATTTCACTATCACGGTAAATCGTTAGGTATTAAAATAACACCAAAAAGGAATAAAATAATCCAATTTAGTGTTATTTTAATCCATTTTGGTGTTATTTTAATACCTAACGATTTACCGTGATATTAGCGAAATTTTTAGTTATTATTATTATTATTATTATTATTATTATTATTATTATTATTATTATTATTATTATTATTATTAACTAAAAATTTCACAATATTAGCGAAATTTTTAGTTATTATGAGTATTATGACGAATAATTTCGCTATTTTAGCGAAAGTTTTTTTCGCTAAAAATTTGTTTTCATAAGAAACAATGACAGGAAAAGGAATTTTTTCTCACCAAACAGTAGTAATTTTGAAATTGTAGAATTATAGTCACTTGGAAGAAAACTCACCTGAAACAAAAAGAAAATCAATTTGTTAATTAAAAAAATAAGTAATAAATAGTATTAAATAAAATAATAAATAATATTAAAAAGCATAATAGTGAATAGTAAATAATATTTTTTCTCTTCGATTTACTGTGAATAATTTGTTACTATTTGTAAATTAATATTAAATTTGAATTACAATAAAACTAATAAAAATTATTCCATTTTTATAAATATTGTTTTATTAGAGGATTAAAGTGCATTATTATAATTAATACGGTAAATTGAATTATTATTTATGTACATAATAAAAGAGGCTTAATTTATAATTTATGTTGATATTTGTAAAACAAAATTTATGAATAATTAATTTTTTTTTAATTTCTACTAGTCAATAATTTTACTATTAATGTCGAAAAAAAATAGAAAGAAGAAAAAATTATAAGATGAGTATGAATAATAAACTACGAATAAAAAAATAAAAAATGCTTACTATTAACAAAGTTAATACTATTCATTCGAATATTATTTTTAATTTAATATTTAATTGTAAAGTAATTATTATTACAATATAAGCATCGATCTTTTTTTCTAAATATTTTTGTGCCAATGCTGCAGCGTCGTTCTTAATTAATTTATTTAGTGAATAATTTTTTTTTCCCTAATCAACGTGGTGGATTTCAACTTTGTTATTATAACCGAACAATTTTAATAATTGACGAATCGAAAAAGAAGAATAAAACAAAAGAGAAAATGGCACCAAAAATTCCAAAAAAAAGAAAAAAATGTAAGGAAAATCGTATATGTTAAAGAAAAAAAAGAAAAAAAATATTAACTATAACTAAAAAAAAATAATATGTAAACTAAACAAGAAAAATAGAAAAAAGAAAAACATATAAGATAAATAATAAAATAAATAATAAAATAAATTATAAATTAAACAATAAAATGAATAATAATATAAATTATAAAATAAATAATAAAATAAATTAAAAACTAAATAATAAAATAAATAATAAAATAAATAATAAAATAAATTAAAAACTAAATAATAAAATAAATAATAAAATAAATAATAAGATAAATTAAAAACAAAATAATAAAATAAATAATAAAATAAATTAAAAACTAAATAATAAAATAAATAATAAAATAAATAATAAAATAAATTATAAATTAAACAATAAGATAATAGATAAATAATAAAATAAATTAAAAACTAAATAATAAAATAAATAATAAAATAAATAATAATATAAATTATAAATTAAACAATAAGATAATAGATAAATAATAAAATAAATTATAAAATAAATAATAAAATAAATTATAAAATATATTATAAAATAAATAATA
The DNA here is from genome assembly GCA_032873175.1 of Leptopilina drosophilae. Classification (NCBI taxonomy): domain Eukaryota; kingdom Metazoa; phylum Arthropoda; class Insecta; order Hymenoptera; family Figitidae; genus Leptopilina; species Leptopilina drosophilae. The sequence goes on along the minus strand of CM065485.1, from coordinate 2,353,813 downwards.
ATATAAATTAAAAACTAAATAATAAAATAAATAATAAAATAAATTAAAAACTAAATAATAAAATAAATAATAAGATAAATAATAAAATAAATTATAAATTAAAATAAAAATAAAACAATAAAATAAAAGAGAAAAGAAATGTTTAAAAATGAAAAAAGGGAAATAAAAAAGACGTTTTTTGGTGGAAAAAAAATATTTCCCCTTAAATTATTAATTGCTCAGTACTGGTTATAAAAGTTTTTCTCGATCTTTTTTTTATATTCGACAGAAAAGGGAAAATGTAACATTTTGATTACAGTTTTACTTGCAACCGTAATAAATGTTATTCAGGTGATTGCAACTTGCCTCTCAAGTATTTTTACTGGCTATTTTACGGTTTTTTCCCTTCCTCTCTCTCTCTCTCTCTCCCACTCCCATTCTCTCATACATACATGAAAAGCTCATAGGAATGGACAGCGTAGTTTTCCAGTATAAAATCTGCCATAACACCATGCGTTACTACTTTCTCGCGAAACATAATACCCTTGTGGGTGAAAAAAATAAATATAAAAAGAAAAAAGAGAAAAAAAAGAAAAAAAAAAGAAAAACTTATTTATAAAAAAAATCCCATTCGGCAAAAAAATAGGGGAGGGGGAAGGAACATTCACTTTGCCAGCCGACCACCAGTAAACAGTCACCGTGCGCACTTTCTTATTTTTTTTTTCTTTACAAGAACTTGAGAAGAAAAGAAATCAAAAAAAAAAAAAATAAAAGAAGAAGGAAGAAGTTTGAACGTTTAGTCGCTTCAGTGATTTTTTTTACGCGTCGTTAGCTTCACTTGGCAAGTCGTCGTTACAGGTCATTTACTGGTATAGGCTGACATCGATCGGACCTTCGACGAAAATGAAATATCGCCCCCCAAAATATTCGTTGACCCCCCAATTTCTTTAGAAGAGAAAAAAATCTTATTTACGAATTGCTCTTTTGACACTTTTTCGATAGTGGAATTTTTTATCCGCAAGTTTGGTAATATTTTTATTTTTTCCCCACTTTTTGCTCTATTTAATAAATTGGAAAAAATCAGTATTTTTATAACTGATTTCTTTCTGATAATTTTGACTTACATCCAGAAAAATGATTTCTTTAAAACAAAAAAATAGTTTTTTTCAAATTCACTCTTTAAAGAATTGAATTCACTTTTTAAAGAATTAAATTAAATTAAATTAAAGAATTAAATTAAATTAAATTAAAGAATTAAATTAAATTAAAGAATTAAATTAAATTAAAGAATTAAAGAATAAAAAAAGTTTTCTTTACGTTTGAGAAAAACAATTTTCAAGGTTTTTTGAATTAAAGAAATTATTTCTTAGAATAATATTTTTGATCGAAAGAAAAATTTCTTATTAAGACAAATAAAAAGCTGAGAACATTGAAAGAAATATTTCTTTAGACTTAATAAATCTTTTTTTAAGGCAAAGAAATAATTTCTTAGAATGTTCTCAGCTTTCTATTTGTCTTAAAGAAATTTTTCTTTCGATCAAAAATATCATTAAAACTAAATTATTTCTTTTCTTTTTCAAATTATTAAATTTTTTCTTTGCCTTAAAAGAAGATTTATTAAGTCCAAAGAAACAAATTTATTTGATTTGAAAAAACATTCTTTGGAACAAAGTAGCTTTTTTTTGGTGTAAGTTTGTTATTGAATGCAAGTACCACTGGTTTTTATTTATTGATTTTTTACGTTAATTATATTTACAAAAGAGTATTAGTGCCATTGTTTTTTTATTGGTACCATTTCTTAATTTTTCCTACCATTAACTACCAATAAAAAAAAATTGTAACAATTTTTTCTGTTTGGTTCGCATTTTTCTTCTCCATTATTTTTTTCAAACTCAATGGAAGTTCATATTTACAAACACAAACAGAAAAAATAAGTTATTAAATTTTTGTTTCCATCTCCCTCTCCTCTATTAAATATTCAATATTCTATTTCTCCGCTCTTTATTCAAATGGAAAAATGTTAGAAATCAATTTTATCCAGACTAAGGATAATTGGTTTTACCTTCAAAGGGTGGTGGGAAAAAAATATCGTTTCAGATGGAATCGAAACGATTATCATTCTTTTCACATTGAAAAGTCGGAATAATTCCAAGTGAACAAAAAAAAAAAAAAGAAAAAAAAATTAAATTAAAAAAAAGAATGAAAAAAGGGAGAGAGAGAGAGTGACTATGAAGGGTTTGGGAGTTTGGAGAAATTGAAGGTGGCAAAGGATCGAGCTTGAAAAACACTGGAAAGTAATCCTCGTAATGGCTCTCGATAACCGACGAACAAGCCGCTAATTAAGGACTCGTTGAATTATAGACGGATGAATATTCCAACAGGGAAAATTTTCATAGTCGAAACAAAAGATTTGGAGAAGCGCTTATTATTCGTTTGCCGCTTTTTAATTGCTTTAATGAAAAATAATTAAATACCGAAAATTACGTGTTCATGAATTTTCCATTTCTGTTTTTTCTTCTATTTTCTAATCTTTAGCCTTTTTTTTCCTTCTTTCGATTTTTATAATTAGTTTTTGTTTTTTTTTCTTTTTTTCGGTTTCGAAAATAATTGACGCAATATTTCCGTAAATAAAGACAAAAAATAAATAACAATAAAGAAATTGATTTATTTATTATTGCTACGAATATTTAATAATTTAATAGAAATTAATCGATCGAGCCATCAATATTAATAAATTAATAAAGACAAAAAATAAATAATTACCGAATTATTTATTTTTCATGTCTTTATTCACGCCAATAATATTGCATCAATTATTTTGAAACCAAAAAAAAAAAATTTAATTCAAAAAATAATTTTTTTTTGATTTTCAAAAATTCGAAATAAATAATAATTTAATTAATTAATTTCTTTATTATTATTTATTTCGATTCTTTGAAAATTCGATTTTCAAAAATTCGAAATAAATAATAATTTAATTACTTAATTTCTTTATTATTATTTATTTCGATTCTTTGAAGATTCGATTTTCAAAAATTCGAAATAAATAATAAATTAATTAATTAATTTCTTCGTTATTATTTATTTCGATTTTTTTTTAATTTTGAATTATTCTTCGAAAAAGGGAATTAAGGGCAATAACAATAAATAAAAATAGAGCGAAAGGAAAAGTGCTATTGGCCGGAATTAACAATAATCAATTTTGATATAAGCCCGACTGAAACGGACTTTTACTACTGATACTAAAATTACGAGAATTTAAACCGTTTCGCCCGACTGGAGATTGATTTTACTACTTGACACTAAAATTAGAAGCACAAAGTTTTGTCCAGCTTAAACTAACTTTTACTTCTTGAAATAAATTTACGGGAATTGAAAACGATTTCTCTCATTGGCCCCGACTTTTTCTCGTTGAAAAACAGCGAATTTACAAAAAAAAAAAAAAATTCCCAAACAAAATTGAATTGCAAAATTCTCATTTTTGCCTAAAACGACAAAAAATGAAATAAAAAAATTAGTAATTTTGGCTAATACTGCAAAAAATTAGGTGAAAAAATATATTTTTCGACTGGCACCAAGAAAATAAAGGGAAAAATTATTATTTTTGATAATTATCGAAAGTGGATGGAACAATTTGTCTGAATATAATTGTCCGTTACTACTGAGCAGCGAATGAATGTCATGTCTGACTGAAATTTATCATTACTACTTGAATTTAAAAAAAGTAATTTTTTTCGCTATTAAAAATGATTTTTCCAATGAACAAGAAATTAGAAACAAACAAAAATATTTATGTCTTACTAAATATTAAATTTTCTAGTGATAGGAAAAAAAAATTTTAAACTAAGAAAATTTTGCCAGAAAACAAAAACAGTTTTTACTAAAAGCGAAAATTTTTTTGTTAATTAATTAATTGTGTATTTAAATAACAAAAATTTTTAATTCATTAACAAATTCTTGCAATTAGAAGAATTTAATTATTTCCATAAATAATAAATTTTTTTACAGGGTTTTTACATATTTTTGATACAATTTTAAATAAATTTCTCAAAATATGTGAATATTTTCAAAACATTTTTCAAGAATTCAATTATATTTCACAAATATTCGAATTCTTCGCTGAATTGGAAATGTTTTCAAAATTTTCTATTTTAATAGAAGTTTACAAAAATTCAATTATTAAAAAAATAAAAATACAATAAAATTAGTTACGGAATTCAATTGTTAAATAATAATTAACATTAAAAAAATTAAAAATGAATTAAAACTAATTAATTAAATTATTTAACAAATTAATTTTTCAATTTGTTAAAAAATTTAATTTTTTACAGAATTTTAAATATTTTTAATACAATTTTTAATAAATTCCACGAAAGTTGTGAATATTTAAAAAATTTATTTTCAAAAATTTGATTATATTTCGCAGGTAATGAAATTCTTTACTGAAAATTAAACTATTTTTAAAATCTACTTTTTCCAAAAAAAAAATTTATACATTAAAAATGGTTAGCAGCTAAAAATATTAATGTCTGACTGAAAATAATTTTTTTACTCGCAAATAAATTTTGTAGCTAAAAAATCTAAAATAAGAAAATTTCAGTTTCAAAAAAATTTCACTTGGAAAAAGCAAAAAAGAAAAGCCAAAAAAGAAATAAAAATATTAAAACACGAAAAAAATGTTGCTTTCTTTCCTCTACTGCAAATAACTTATTTCCCTAATAGAAAATTTTAAACTAGGAAAATTTTGCAACCGACTGAAAATCACCTTTTTCCACTTTCTCCAGCAAAAAAGTTCCGTTGGTCAGAATAAATATTTTTCTTTCCTAAAACTCGACAAATCGAACGTCAAGGCTTCTCTCTCATACGCAAGACACAAGAAAACTTTTTTTCCAGTTGTGCTTGACTGATTTAATTACAACTTTTCACTTTTCTTTTCTTCTTTTCTTTTTTTTATCAATAGACTCCGAATCTCGAGACAGAATAAAAATAAAACAACCACTTCGATTTATCAGAGGAGACAATCAGCTTTAAAAGACAATTAAAATCACGATATTTTTTTTACCCTTTTTACTTTTCCTTTTAGGTATGTATATATACATACAGAATTCTTCTTCTCGAATTAAAAAAAAATTTGACTTCTTTTTTATTCTCGCAAAGAAAAAAAACTTATTTTTATTTCTTTTTCGAAAAAAATGAGAAGAACAAAGTGGAAAAAATGCGGAAAATAAAGCAAAAAAAAGGAGAAAAACAATGTAGAAAAAATTAGAAAGACAAAGTAGAAAAAATAAGAAAAATAAAGTAGAAAAAATAAGAAAAATAAAGTAGAAAAAAACAAAAAAAAACAAAGTAGAAAAAATGGAAAAAAACAAAGTAGAAAAAATGAAAAAAAAAACAAAGTAGAAAAAATAAGAAAAACAATGTAGAATAAAAAATAAGAAAAACAATGTAGAAAAAAATGCGGAAAATAAAATAAAAAAGGAGGATAACAATGTAGAAAAAATCAGAAAGACAAAGTAGAAAAAATAAAAAAAATAAAGTAGAAAAAAACAAAGTAGAAAAAATGAAAAAACAAAGTAGAAAAAATGAGAAAAACAATGTAGAAAAAATTAGAAACATAAAGTAAAAAAAATAAGAAAAATAAAGTAGAAAAAAAGAAAAAAAAACAAAGTAGAAAAAATGAGAAAAATGAAGTAGAAAAAATGGAAAAAAACAAAGTAGAAAAAATCAGAAAAATAATGTAAAAAATGGAAAAAAACAAAGTAGAAAAAATGACAAAAAAACAAATTAGAAAAAATGAGAAAAACAATGTAGAATAAAAAATAAGAAAAACAATGTAGAAAAAAATGCGGAAAATAAAGTAAAAAAAAGGAGAAAAACAATGTAGAAAAAATTAGAAACATAAAGTAAAAAAAAAATAAGAAAAATAAAGTAGAAAAAAAGAAAAAAAACAAAGCAGAAAAAATGAGAAAAATGAAGTAGAAAAAATGAAAAAAAAACAAAGTAGAAAAAATGAGAAAAACAATGTAGGAAAAAAAGAGAAAAACAATGTAGAAAAAAATTCGAAGAGAAGAGAGGGGGGGAACATTTTTTTTTTTTAATTCCTTTTGAATAAAAAAAATAAATTAGAATTCTAAAATAAAAGAGGCTGGAGAAATTTCCCTTATTGGAGAAAAAAAGGAAAACAAATTAGAGAATTAAGAAAAAAAAAATTGTGAGGGGAGAGAATATAGAAAAATTTGATTTCTAGTTGGTCGGTTTTAAGAAACGGTTAAATTGTCCTTTGCCGAATCATGAAGTAAATCTTCTCCACAAGGGCTCTTGAAACTTTGGCTTTCTCCATCTTGAGAAGTAAAGTTGTTATACCAATGCGCCACTTGGTTACGGTTAGTTAGGTTCCATGATTGCCGGTGCTTGAATTTCGACCTTAGAGAGAGAAATAGAGAAAGAGAGGCCTCTAAACGTAACGTTGCAGCACCTTAGATTCACCATCACGAGGTGATTAACAATCGAGTACTGTAAATTTTTCCAAAAAAGAGAAAAATTTTTTCCCAAACTATAATTCAAATTTGATTTCGTTTATTAAGAGACGAAAAATATTTTTCATTCATTTATAAATAGTATTTATAGAATTTACAATATTTTATTTATTTATTATTTTAAATTAATTTTAATTTATTTATTATTTTTAATTAATTTTAATTTTAATTTATTTATTATTTTTAATTAATTTTAATTTTAATTTATTTATTATTTTCAATAAAAAAAACAAAGCTTTTTCTTAAATTTTTACCAAATTAAAGTCCACAACGTTGATCAACGAAAAAAAATTGTTTACTAAGTAAATTAATTTTAAAAAAATGCATCAATATTTGTCTAAAAAAATATTTAAACAAAAATATTTAGTTCTATGCTTTGATAATAATTGTTGTATAATTAAACATTAAATTAAAAATAATATTTTATTACATTAAATAAATTTTTTTCGTTGATAAACGTTGAGGACTTTAACTTCGTCAAATTTTTTATATTATAGTGGATTAGATAATTTCAAATAGGATACAAATATTTTGATTGCAAGCAAAAAAAATTAAAAGAAAAAAAATACTTTTAGTCTTTTTCAATTCTAATTATTTATCTTAAAGAAAAGTGATTTCTACTCAAAAGATACTTTATTGTTCCTGAATTAACAGTAAAAAAATATTTTTTCCTTAAACAAGTATTTTCAGACTTTGGTATTTAATTGTTACTCAATAATATAACTTAAAGTCAAAAAAACCTAATTTCGATTTTTGCAATTTTTAAATCAGTTAGAAAAACTGTATTTGCACTAAAAAGATTTATTTGATTCTATAAATAAAAAAAAATTAAATCGTAATTTAACACAAAAAGACAAATTCATTCTTAAATTAATTTTGGTAAAAAGATGAAAAATTTAACGTTGAACATTTAAAACAATTGAAAGTTGCATTTGAAGAAAAATTACAATTTTCTGTCCATAAGAAACATTTCCTAAATTTTACTAAATCATTCACTATTGACTATAAATTATAATTTTTATTCAAATATAACCATAAATTGTTCAAAATGAAGAAAATTTCATTCCTTACGTTTCTACCGAAAGGAAATTAAAATTTAATGTGACCTTCTCTTTTAAATATGAAACCACACTATTATCAAATAAATATTTATTTGAAACAAATAATTTTTAACTAAAATTCTTCTTAAAATTGATTATTTTTAATAATTTTCGACAAAGTTCTTTGACAATTTTCAAATCTATTTCTTTACAATATTCGATTTTTCAATTATTTGTAAATTCTTCAATTAAATATGTATTAGAAAATAAAAACTTCAAATAATATAAAAAAAATTCTCAATTAAAATTTCTCAAACCTTTTCAAAATTTAATTATTTCTAAAATTTTACGCTCTAATATTTTAATATTCAATTATAATCTAGAATTTTAACTCACATCCATTTTTAAATCAATTTTTATAAGAAAATTCTGCGAGAGTTTCATTATTTAAATACAAAAAAAAACAATTTATTGAATAATTACATATGTTTCTTTAAAATGAATTCTTTTAAAGAATTGTATCAACCAATTTTCAAATAATTTGAATTCTTTTGCAAAATTTTATTAAAATAGATATTAAAAATAATTAAATTAGGAACAACTTTTGAAAATAATTGAAATTTTGCCAAGAAATTTATTAAATTTTTTGAAAATAATTCAATTTTAGAGAAGAATTTTATTATTTATAAAGATAATTGATAATTTACGCAAATAATTGCATTAAAAATTTTGAATGCAATAATTTTATTCTTTAAAGAAATTTAATCAAAAATTTATTAAAAATAATATTTAAATTCTAATAAATAAATTGTAGCAAAAGTTATTAAAATAATTAAATTTCTTTGATAAATTTTAATAAAAATTTTTAAGAATAATTACATTTTTCGAGAAATTCGATTCAAATTGTATTAAAAATAATTGAAATTCTGCAATTAGCTTTATTATTCATCAAAATAATTGAATTCCTATAATAAGAATTTTATTATTTGCCAAAAAAGATTAAATACCTGTCAAAATTTTATTATTTATGAAAATAATTGAATATTGCGAAGAAATTTATAAAAAAAATTTGTAAATAATTGAATTCTTTTGGAAAATTTTATTAGAATAGTATAGAAACCTATTAAAAATAATGAAATTCGGGACAACTTTTGAAAATAATTGAAATTTTCCCAATTTTTTTTTTATTTTATTAAAATTTTTGAAAATAATTCATATTTCGAAGAAGAATTTAATTATTTCTAAAGATACTTGAAATTTTGACGAGAATTTTCAAAAAAATTTTGAACACAATTGAATTTTTGCGAAGAATTTTATTACTTTTGAAAATAATTGAATTCCTTCAATCATTTGTGATTTCTCTAAAATTATCCAAATTATATCGTATAATTTACGTACTTTACGGATCTTTTTCAACCGAATTACGGACTTTACGGACCTTTATTCAAAAAAACGGACTTTTACGGACTTCAAGCAAAGTTACGGACTTTTACGGGATTTACGGACCTAGTTCGAGCCCTGAAAATATTATTTTTAATTTAATGTTTAATTATACAACAACAATTATCAAAACATAGACCTAAATATTTTTGTTTAAATTTTTTTTGACAATATTGATGCATTTTTGACATCGGTGAATTTCGCAACGTTTATGGTCAACGATTGAAAGAAAAAAAATTATTTTTCTACCAAAAACAATAAAAATTATTGTTCACAAATATTTTTTTTGTAAATCATTATTAAAAAAAAAAGAAAACGAATTATTTTTTGTACAAAAATTTGTCAAAAATTCCATAAAAAATCATTTTTCGTCAGAAATCGTTGACTATAAACGTTGTAAACTTCACCAACGTCATTTTTGAAAATTAATTTACTTAGTAAATAATTTTTTTTCGTTGATCAACGTTGTGAACTTTAATTTGGTATTGTGATTAGTGGAATTAGTCCTCAAGTAGATAAATTTCTATTTCATCACTGATTCAATATTAGCCAAACAGAATTTTTATTTGAACCAAATAAATAATTTACTAGACAAAGAGAAAAAAACGTCGATGAAGTTTGCAACGTTTATGATCAACGATTGAAAGAAAAAAATTTATTTTCCTACAAAAAAATGACATTTTTTGTTCATAAATATTTTTTTTGTGAATCATTATTTAATAAAATAATTTTACTATTTTTCTTTGACAAAATTTGCTTAAAAAAATTAATTTTTTTCTAAAATCGTTGATTATAAACGTTGTAAACTTCACCAACGTAGAAAAAAAAGAAAAAAAGAGAATTAACCCCTTTTTTCTGCTTGCACTACAACAAGAGACATGTAACATTGCAAAATCAGCGCATTCGTGTGTGCGAGAGAGAGAGAGAGAGAGAGAAAAAACCGAGTAAAGAGGAAATAAAGAATGTGGGGGAGGGACTTCCTTTCTCCGGTGCAATATTCTTGCATGGTATCCATGAACTTGGCTGGCCTTCCACAGTCTGGGCCCCATAAAAATTCACTTCACTCTGCATGTGTTAGACAAGAACTTCTCTCGCACACAAATGGAGTGAGACAAATAAATGTATACACGCGAGTATGGAAGACACGATCCATAAAAGTGAGCGTGGACCACACATTGAAATCAGTCAATGCCGTCTGTATAGTGTACGCCATTTATTTACGTTCTCATGCCTTATGCAAGGATACCAAAGCAGGATTGCATTCGAGACCATTTCGAAGGTAAACAGATACTTTACGGCACCTAGCTGTTGATTTTTCTTAGCGAAAGACATGGCCGATCGGTCCACTAAGATTAAAATGGAAAAACATTCTTTCTCTCACTCTCCTTCTTGTTCTTGTTCGGATATTTAAAAGCAATGAATAATTTATTCACATTCATTATTATTATCCTTATTATTTTTTATTATTATCATTATTATTATTATTATTATTGCCCTTGATAATGGTAAATATCTCATTTATTTTATATTATATTTATTATTTTTATTTATTTATTTATTTACTTATTTATTTATCTACTCTCTAAATCTGAATAAAAAATATTTCGTTAATTTTAATGTTCAAAACTTGAGGATCATCAATTTTTAGATTTTTACTAAAATCATTACTACTAATGACTACTTTTTACTTTATTATTTTTTCTAAGTGTGAAAAAAAAATTTTCTTAGGGAAATTAAGAAAATTGAGACTGTTTCCAAACATTGCGACTTTATCGACTTTTTTCCAAACAATGCAACAAAATATCATAATTTTTGCTCGTTAAAAATGTGCAACTTATTTAGATTTCCATATTGGAAAAAATAACTATAAATAAACAAATCTTTCAAAAATTGTTTTTCGATAGTTAAAATTTTGCAAAATTAGGTCTCGGATCGACTTTAACGAGCAAAAAAAGTCGCTGTAGTCGATTAAAAGTAGAAAAAAAGTCGAAAAAAGGTCGTTTAATTAATTCGGTGTTGTCACAAAAATTCAAATTAATCAAAACTTGTACAATTTTGCCAAATAAATATTCAAATACTTCTTACTTCTTTATTCACAGGAGCCAAAATTAAAAAAATTTAACTTCTAAAATTTAATAAATTCTACAAATTAAAACTATAAACATTCGAAAAAGTCAATTATTTTCTACAATTTTTAACTGAACTTCATCTCTAAATCAATTAGCTATATGAATTTACAATAATTTTTTGCAATTTCTTTGAAAATTCAATTATTTAAAAACAAAAAATCCAATTTTTTAAAATAATTCAAACCATCCAATTTTCCTTTTAAAGACATTAATTTAAGGTAGAATATTTTCGAAAATTTTAATAAAGATATTCGTAAAATTAACTTTTTCAAAATATTTTTAAATAATTTTTTGAAACACAAAAAGTTTTACACTTAAATAAAAAATTTTAAAATATCCAAAAAAAATTGAAGATTGGTAAAATCTTTTAAAAAATAATTCAAATTTAGTAAAACAGTAGAAAAATAATTCAAAATTTGAAAAAATCTTTTAAAAATAAATTGCCTTTTTTCAAAATGTAAAAAATTTCATCAAATTTCTCCAAGAATTTCAGTTATAAATGATTTCTGAAAAATTCGAAAATAGTAAATTTTAAAAAACTTTAATTTACTTTATTCGAAGGTAATGTGAATCTTTAAAAATTATGATAAAACAATTCTAAGAATTAGTTTTTTATAAACATTGTAATACAATTTTTCAAAAATAATTGTAGAATTTTTGTACAATTTAAAATAAAATTTTTTTGAAAAATTTTAATTCAAAATTTTGAGTATAAGATTATTTTCTCCAAAAAGTTAAAAATAATTCAGAAAAATTAAAATTTTATTATTTTGTGTATGAATTTGAATTTTCGGAAATATTATGAAAATATTGAAAATAATTGAATTTTTTAAAAATTGGAACGTAATAATTTAGAAGATTACTTTTTGCAAAACTATTTTTATATTATTTTTAAAACCTATTTTTCATTAAATTTCATTTTCACTAAATTTACACTTGAAGATTATTCATTAAAATTTTTCAGAATTTAATATTATTTCCAAAATTTTCAATTAAAATTCTTGAAAAGTTAATTTTTAAAAATTGTAACAAAACACTTGAAAAACTGATTTAGTTTGAATTAAATTGTACAGAATTTTAATTATTCAACATCTTTTTAATTGTAATATTTTAAACATTTAATTAAAAAAATTATTCAAAAATAAATTTTCAAAGATTTGTCTATAATTATGCTTTTTATGCTATAAAAGTCAAAATAAATTGCATTTTATACTAAAAATATAGTATTTTGTCGCAAAATTTGAAAAAAGGCGAAAAAGTCGCAAAGTTTTAATAGAAGTCGATAAAAGTCGGCAATTATTATAAAAAATTGAGTTTATGTATTTAAATTTTAAGTAATTGAATTCTAGAAGAAATTTTTGAAAACTATTTAAATTCTTTTATTAAAAGATGATTTTTAGTTAAAAATTGTATAAAATATAATTGAATTCAGAAAGGGTTATCTAATTGTATTTTGTTTCAAACAATGCAACAAAATACCTCAATTTTTAGTTTAAAAGTGCAACTTATTTTTATTTTTTTAATGCTAAAAATAACTTTAAACAAATCTTTCAAAAATTGTTTTTTAATAATTAAAATTTTGTAAAATTTATTTGAAAATAAAAATAAAAATAAAAATAAAAATAAAAATAAAAATAATAATAATAATAATAAAAACGTTTATATAATATTATATAATATAATATATAACATAATATTGTTCTTTAAATAAAAGAAAAAAATTCTCATTTTTTTCAAATGCATTGTATCCATAACACGTTTTGCAAAAAAAAAAATAAAAAACGCGATCAATTGAAACAATTACAAAAAAATTATGTCCCAATAAATGGTTGTGTTGCATGCAAGCAACACGGAAGAGATTGTGAAAATCGTGCAACAAACAATTACAAGACTACCGGAGCACAATTGCCAATCAGAATATGCAGATATATATATATGTATGTATATGAAAATACAAATCATTGACCGATGGACATCGACCGAAACAACCTATTTACATTCTGATGTAACAATTTCTTGAATTAATATTTGCACCATTATTAACGGGTAAATTTTTCACTGATATACACAGTCATATAAAAAACAATCAATTAATTTCATTACCTTTTTAAACGAATATTTTCCAGTTTGTCAAAAAACAAAAATTGCAAAAGAAATTAGCAAATGAATCGAATATTGTCATTTATCTTCAAAATCATTAATTTTAAGTTTCGAAGTATTAAATTTATACTACGAATATTTTTATTGTAATTGTAATCTGTAATAATTGTTAAAAATATTTATACTGAAAAAATATTTCGTTCATTTAAACATTCAGATCTTTATCTGTGTATTAAATAATTAAAAGAAACAAATTATTTATTTTTTATTTCATTATAAAATAGCCGAAATATAAATCCTTGTAAAATTAATATAAGTCGAATATACAAAATATAATAGTTTAAATTTAATAATTTATACAATAATTTAATGTAATATTTAATATAAATTTAATAATTTATATAATAATTTAATATAATATTTAATTTTAATTCTATAATTTATTTAATTATAATTTATTTAGTGTATTGAAACGGACTTAAATATACATATTGCTATAGATAAAAGCGTGGTATACAAAATTAAATAGAAAAGTTCGTTAATAAAAAAAAATGGATTTGGATTATGCATTTTTAACGAGCCAAGTAAATCGATTAACGTACTTGAGAAAATAATAATTTTCTATCGATTAAACAATTTTGATTGATTTATTTTAATGGTTGTTAGAGACATTCATGGTTATGAGGTAACTTCAACTATGAGAAAATTCAATTAATTTTACTTTTAGATAGTTTGTAATTTTATGTACTAATGGTTATACACGCTGGTAAATGTAACCAATAATAATTAAAACTAATCGCGACTACAACTGTTATAATAATTTATAAAGTGAATTTAAATAAATTATACAGTGAATTAATTAAGTAAATTTAACAATAATTTTAATGCTTCAAGGATAGTTTCAATTTTTAATACTCACCAAAAGTAATTTTAACTGGTTAAATTTATTGTTAATGAACTATTTCCTATTTATTAAATAACTATCAATAATTAATTAACAATTAAATATTATTTAACTTTTAAATATCAATTTACTATTAATTATTAATTAACTGTTAAGTAATTATTGAGTATCTACTAATTTATTATTAATTAACTGTTAAGTAATTATTAATTAACTACTAATTAATTATTTATTAACTGTTAAGTAATTTTTAATTAACTACTAATTAATTATTAATTAACTGTTAAGTAATTATTAATTATTAATTTACTGTTAAGTAATTATTAATTATTAATTTACTGTTAAGTAATTATTAATTATTAATTTACTGTTAAGTAATTATTAATTATTAATTAACTGTTAAGTAATTATTAATTAACTACTAATTAATTATTTATTAACTGTTAAGTAATTATTAATTAACTACTAATTAATTATTAATTAACTGTTAAGTAATTATTAATTATTAATTAACTGTTAAGTAATTATTAATTATTAATTAACTGTTAAGTAATTATTAATTATTAATTAACAAATAATTAGTTATTAATTATTTAACTGATAGTTAATTAAGACAAATTGATATTGAATATTGATAATGGTAGTTTGAATAAAATGTAGTTTAAATTAATTAATTAATTATGACTGTCTATTTTTTAATTATTTATTCATTTTTGTTTGTTATTTTGTTATTTAATTACTATTTATTATAATACAAATAATTTCCCCAACTATTGACAAATTTTAATAGTCCCTAATGCTTGAACCATTGCTTTCAATATTCCCCTCTCCGCCTTTAAAATATATATATTATATTCTGATAAAATTAATTTCAATTTTCAAATCAATGACGTATATCAATGAACATTTTAGTCTATATATATATATATATATATTCACACTGTACAAACAGGTGGAAGATTTAATAATAATATCAACATCAAAACCGGTATTGATTACATTACTGCCTTTTAATAAAAGGTTTTCAGTATAATGCTCTAATAAATTTCACTATTATATATATATAAATTCACAGCAATATTGAATGAAATTTGAAAATGAGTTTGAATTACTATTCTATTAATAAAACTTTTATTGGAGAATAAAAGAAGTTGGTAAAATTTATCATTATATATAGAGAGAAAGAGAGGGAAAGCTTCAAATTATTCAGTGACCACTAAAGCTCGTTTATTAAATTCCTGAAATTTTTTCTGATCAACTTTTTTTTCATACACACATCTAGTTTGATATCTATATGTGTGCATATTTTTTATTTTCAATTTTTTTTTTTAATATTTACAAGTTAAAAGTTTTGAAATTTTAATGGAAATAATTAACTGTTTGCGTAAATTAAAATCGAGGGGAAATAATTTACGTAATTACAATTAACATTTGTTAATTTATTTGTATCTCATAAACAGTCTTTCGCAAAATAATAATAATGTATGTGTATTAGGTTATTATATATTTAATTATTATTATTATTATTATTATTATTATTCTTATTATTATTATTTATTTATTTAATTTTTGTAAATACAGTTGAATAATTTATTTTATTTTCGATTAATGTCATTGCAATTCTGTTAAATTCAAGGATGGAGAAAATGTAGAAAAAATGTAGAAAAAAATAAATAATAAAGTAATAAAAATTAAAATAATAAAATAATAAAATAATAAAATAATAAAATAATAAAATAATAAAATAATAAAATAATAAAATAATAAAATAATAAAATAATAAAATAATAAATAATAAAATAATAAAAAAAATAGCAACAAATAGGCGAAAAAGCAGCTAAAAAATATACAATTTCGACAAATAAACGTAAAGGTTGTGAAATAAAAAAGACCGAAAAAAATAAAAGTACGCCTAGTGATAAAGACGAAAGAGTCTTGTGGGCAAGTGAAAAAAAAAGTTGAATAAAGCCGCTAAAAAGGGGAGAGGAAAATGGAGAAATGCATACCTCAAGTCGTGGGTGGCGAGGAAAAGAGAAAAAAAAAATCCAAAAGAGAGAAAGATTCTGCGGAATGTGAGACAAAACTGAAAGGAAAGTGCGCTAAGTAATGATGATTGCCTCCCCAACGTTCTTTGCTTCATTTTTGCATTTTGCACACGGATACGAATCGCACAGAAATCGTTTGTGGTCGACTCGTACAAAAAAAAAAAAAAAGAAAGAGAGAGAGAAAAAGAAAAATAGAAAGAGAGAGAAAGAGAAAAAAAATGAGAGAGAGAAAGAAAGTGAAAAAAGAAAGAGAAAGAAAGAGAGAAAAGAAGAAAGAGAGAGAAAAAGAAAAAAAGAAAAAGAAAGAAAGAAAGAGAAAGAAAGAAAAAAAGAAAGAGAGAGAAAGAGAAAGAAAGAAAAAAAGAAAGAGAGAGAAAGAGAAAGAAAAAAAAAGAAAGAGAGAGAAAAAAAGTGCGGAGAAAGATTGAAAAAAGAACGAATGAAAGAAGGCAATGGAGAGAAAAGGTGAGTGCGCACCTGCAAACATGAATGAGAGAGAGAGAGAGAGTTAAGAGAGAGAGAGAGAGAAAAAAACCTTCTCGCCATCGTCTATTTAAAAAAAAAAATAATAAAAAAAATAAGCAGTACACTTAAGCGGAAAATAAACGTGTCAATAAATATTTAATTTTCAGCTGTGCAATATCGATTGGAATAATTTGACTTTTTCATAAGCTAATATTGCCGATAAACAGGATAAACAAAAACGAAGAAAAAACAAAATCGAAGAGATTTAATGTGAAACATAAACAAAGTAGTGTGCGGTTTTGCAAAAAAAAAAGAAAAAAGGAAAGAAGATATTATCAAAGAAAATTAATATACAGTTTATTTTTAAGTATAAAAATTGAATCCATTTTTTATCTTTATCTGCTGGTAGTACTACAGAATAAATAAAGGAAAACGAGATTTTTTATTAAAGAGAAAAAATAAAACTATACTTATTTCATTACTGTACTTTTATTATTTTATTACTATACTTATTTTTGTAAATTACTTCATACATACATTATTTATAAATAAATTCAATTACACATAGTTTTTGTTTCTATTATTTAAATCGATTATTTATTTTTTCACAGGAATGAAAAAATATTTTAATAATATTTAAGTATTTCTAAAAACTACAACTGTATTGTAATTTTTTCTAGATTTAATTATTTTGTTGACATTTTTGAATAAAGTTCTTTAAAACTAATCATTTTTCTGAAAAAATGATAAATTAATGAATAATTCAAATATTTTTACAATTTTACACAACATTTAAGATTTTCAAAATCAAAATTTTAATATTTTTACAGTTTTACGCAACATTAAAATTCTTCAAATATTTTAATTCAAAAGCCTTTCAAAATTTAATCACTTCTGAAATTTCAAAATTCTACGAAACAATTTTACCAAAATTGGGTAAAAACTGCAAATGATTGAAATATTTAAAGAAATTCTTTTAAAATTGTATTAATAATAATAATAATAATAATAATAATAATAATAATAATAATAATAATAATAATAATAATAATAATAATAATTGAAATCCAGCAATAATTTATTCACTTTTGTTATATTTATGTAAATAATTGAATTCTTGGACCGAATTTTATTGAAATTTTTAAAAATAGTTGAACTCTTGATAAGTATTTTAATAAAAAATTTTTAAATAATTATTAAATTCAATTTTCTACATTTTAGGCAATTTAAAGTAATATTTGAACCCAAATTTAACTTTTTTTGTCGATAATAAATAAATAAATAATAAAGAATTAATTTAAGTAACATAACCTAAAATTTTAAAAATGTTTCTTATTGACCGAAAAAATTTGCTATTTTTATTCAAATGCAACTTTCAATCGTTTTAAATGTTCAAAATTAAATTCTTCGCTTTTCCACCAAAACGAATTTAAAATTCAATTTTTCTTTTTCTTTTAAATTACGAAATTAACTTTTGTTTCGACTGTACGTCAGATTCTTCCTTAATTCGAATTCCAGCAAAGAATTTAATTATTGTTATGAAAATAATTTTATTTTCAGCAAAGAATTTTCCTAAAAATTGAAAATAATTGAATTTCATAAATTCTACGAAAATTGTGAACAATTTAATAGTTTTAAAACAATTCTATTATAGAATTTGGGAAAAAATTGAATTATTTAATGATTTAATTATAGCATTTAAAATGATGTTAAAAAACTGATTTTTTCTTATGATGGTAAGTATTAAAAATAATTGAATTTCGTAAAATATTTGAAAAGTAAATAATTACAAGAAATAAATTAAACATACATAAATAATAATATTAATGGTAATTGTAATAATATTTATTTATTTATTTACACTTTTGAAAATTAATAATTTTTTCAAATTCTTGAGAAAAGAGGTTTCTTTTAGTTTATTATTAACTATGTGAATAATTAAGAAAAAATGCTGTCAAATTACGAAGCCGTAAGTGCAAGAATAATGAATTTTGGATATTTTAATTGGAACTGAAGTAAATTCAAATAGTCTCAAACAATTTAATTGTCTTAAAGAGTCTAAAGTGAATTCAGTCTTAAGTAATTAGAAGGAAATTTATATAAGTAAACTTTATATTGAAGTTAACGGCATAATTACTAATTTTATTGTTTTAAATTGAAAAGAAAATCCGATTGATTTCGTTTTTTTTTTCGAAAAAAAAAATTGTTTCCTATAAATAAGTTTTCATCAAAAAGACTAAAACTGTAATTTATTTTTAATTATAGGTTCGTAACAAATAATCAAAATAAAAAATCGCTGCCAATGTTAAGAGATGAATTTATTTTGCTTCCTGGTTCGGAAAATTTTTCCAATTTATTAAAGTTTATTTATTTATTTTTATTTATTTTTCTCATTTATTTAATTTTTATTTATTTTTTTATTTATTTAATTTTTATTTATTTGTTCTTATTTATTTACTTTTTATTTACTTTTATATTTATTTAATTTCAATTTTTTTTTATTTATTTTTCTTATTTATTTTTTTTATTTATTTAATTTTTATTAATTTTTTTATTTATTTTTCTTTTTTTTTTATTTATTTAATTTTTATTTATTTACTGAACTTCATTTTTTTAATTCCATAAATCTTTATTACAAATTTACAATAAAAACTTCTATTTTTACTTTTTATAAAATTATTTTTACCACAAATTTGTGAATATATTTTCCAAAATTTTTTTGCTTTTAAAATAACAATAGTTTCGTATTTCTCATATGGAATTAGGTAAAAAAAATCGACGAATCAAAACGGTTTTTAATCTTTTACAATAAGAGACCTTAAAAGTTACTTGTACACTTTAAAAAAATATTTCAAAATTGAGAAATTTTTTTACAACTTTCTGGTTTTTGAAATACCAAAAATTTTCCAATTTCCAAATCGAAAAAGCTTTTAAAAATGACGTAGCGATAAAAATAATCATTTCCCAAACATAAAAAAAAAAAAAATTGAATAAAAATCTTCCTCCCCAGCCATCGATAAGTTTGAGAGGAAATTTTCCAACTTTACATACAAAATCCTTCGAAAATAAAGGGCAATTTATTTTTCCAAACCCTTTCACAAAATACACTTGTTTGAATTTCAAATCATCGGATTATTTCCCAATTTTATTTCTATTTTTAAACAAATAAAGCAATTTGGTAGATTTCAAAAAACAAAACAAAAAAAAATAAATAAATAAATGAAAGCAACAATTTTCTATTGACTATTTTCATGGTCGATCTAAAAAATGTCAGTCAGTCCCTTGTAGAAGTTACGGTAAATTAAAAAAGAAAAAAAAAGAAACAAAAAATGAGAAAAAAATAAAAAAAAAAAAAAATCCGTGATCAACATTCGCTACACGTCGTACCATCAAGCAATATATAACGATGAATTCGAATGCGGGTTAGAGAGAGAGAGAGAGAGAGGTTGGTTTGTGAAATAATAGTGGGTGTACGCACGACCGCTTTCAACCTGCCGGCAAAAAACAACCCCCAATTGGTTATTTTACTATCGCGGTACCATAGCCCGCCGCGGTATGGCAGCTTGCGTTCAAATAATTGGGCAACAAACGCACCACTGCCCCAAGCATAATTCGCGTGAAGAGAATTTCTATCGAGTCACTGGGGTTTGATTTAGAAAATTATTCGAGAAACAGAAACCGAGAGGCCCTCCCCCCCCACCCTTCTCGAACAGAGAGGGAAAAAAGGGGAAAATGGCAAAAAAATAAAAAAAATTACCCGGAAAAATAGGGAAAAAAAAATTTTTTTTTTTACTTATTCATTCATTTGAAAAAACGTTTTCGTTTCGTTTAATGAGAATTTTCACGAGTCATAATTATCCTGCGGAATATAAGAAAAAAATTTGGGGTTAGAATTTACAAAATGAATCACTAATTGAAATTGACGGTGTGATATTTTTCAACAATGGAATTGGGATTGAAAAAAAAGAAAATACCATTCACTTTGCAAAGTGTATTTTTCAAAATAATACTAAATTAAAATTTTTAAATTTCTTTATTCCATTTTTTTATTTATTTTCATTCCACTCTTAAGCTTCTCAGTATATCTTTTATCCTCAAAAAAAGTTAAAAAGAGGAATTTTTTTTCTAAAAAAAAAACGGGGTAAAAAGTTACCAAACGATAGATTATTTTTTATTATTGTTATTGTAACTTTTTACAAAATTATTTTCATGCAAAATTTCAATTATTATGAAATTTTGCAATTAAATATTTATTAAAAAATAAAAACATCAAATAATTTTAAAAAAATTCAATTAAACTATTTAAAAAAAAAATTAATTCTACAGATTAATTCAATTCTAGAATTAAAATAATTCTGATTAATTGTCAGATTCTGATCAATTTTTAATATTAATAAAAAAATATTGTAGGAAAAAAAAATTTTCTGTGTAGTAAATACAACACTGAAAAAACATTACATTCATTTCAAGTAAAAAAATAATTATAAGTGATTTTTTTTAATTGAAATTAGTTTGTAAGCCTAATTCCATCATATACACTGAAAAAAAAATTTATTTGATTCAAATAACCGATTATTTGTCTATAATCAAATAAATATTTACTTGAATAAATAATATTATAATAATTAATAATTATAATATAATAATTACAATATTATATTATAATAATATTGAATAATTTTTATTTGAATCAATTAATTAGTATTTGCTTCAAATACTGAAATATTTGATTCAAATACAATTTATTTGATTCATATAAAAATTATTTGATTCAAGTAAATATTTATTTGATTATAGACAAATAATCGGTTATTTGAATCAAATAAATCTTTTTTTCAGTGTAGAAAATATTTATTGCTTTGATTCAAAAATAATTTTTGTTTAAATAATTATGATTAATTGAAACAGATTTTCTGTTTTGATTTAAACAAAAAATAGGTTTTAAAATTTTATGTTTCATTCAAACTTAAAAACGGATAATAACTTAATAAATAATTTCAAATCAACTATAAATTATGTATGAATGAAATATAATATTATTAATTTTGTAAATGAACCAAAAAATATAATTGAATTAAACTTAAATTTATTTAACTGTATAGCAAAGATATTTTAGGTTCGATTTAAATAAAATACAAACCTCGGATCGACTTTAACGAACAAAAAAGTCGCTTTAGTCGATTAAAAATAGAAAAAAAGTCGATTATTTAACTCAGTGCTGTCACAAAAATTCAAATTAATCAAAACTTGGATAATTTTGCTAAATAAATATTCAAATGCCTCTTACTTCTTTATTAACAGGAAATAAAATTCTTAAAATTTCAACTTTTTAAATTTAATAACTTCTAAAAATTAAAACTATAACCCTTTTAGAAATTTAATTACTTTCTGCAATTTTTAACTAAATTTCATCTCTAAATCAAATATCTTTATGAATTTTTAATAATTTTTTGCAAATTTTTTTAAAAAATTCAATTATTTAAATAAAAGAAGTCAAATCTTTTATAATAATTTAAACCGTCGATTTTTCTATTTAAAAATATTAATTAAGGTAGAAATTTTTCAATAATTTTAATAAAGAAATTCGTAAAAATTAACTTTTTAAAAATATTTCTAAATGATTTATTGAAAATACAAATAGTTTTACAATTAAATTCGAAATTAAAAAATATCCAAAAAAAAAATGAAATTTGGTCTCAAATCTTTTCAAAGCTGATTTAAATTTATAGTAAAACATTTCAAAAACAATTCAAAAGTTGTCAAAATCTTACGAAAAATAATTGAGTTTTTTTATAAAAAATAAAAAAATTAATAAAATTTTTCAAAAAATTTTAATTGTAAATAAATTATTTCCGAAAAATTATAAAGTAGTGCTGTATAAGAAATTCAATTTTTTATAATAATATTTAAACCTTACATTTTTCAATTTAAAAATATTAATTGAGGTAGAACATATTTTTGAAAATTTTAATAAAGAAATTTGTAAAAATTAACTTTTTGAAAATATTATTAAATGATTTATTGAAAATACAAAAAGTTTTACAATTAAATACAATTTAAAAAATGTCTAAGAAACTGAAATTTGGTCAAATCTTTTCAAAATTAATTTAAATTTAGTAAAACATTTTAAAAATAATTCAAAATTTATCAAAATCTTTTGAAAAATAGTAAGATTTTTTAAAAATATAAAAAAATAAATCAAATTTTTTCAAGAAATTTAATTATAAATGATTTCTTAAAAAATTCTAAAAAGGTAAATTTAAAAATTTTATTCTCTTTATTCGAAGGTAATTGAATCTTAAAAAATTGTAATAATTATAATTTTTCACTATTTAATATTATTTCAAAAATTTTCAATTAAAATTCTTTGAAAGTTAATTTTGAAAAATTAGAATAAGGCTCTTGAAAAGATGATTTAGTTTTAATTAAATTTTACAAAATTTTAATTTTTGCAAATCTTTTGAATTGTAATATTTTGAAACATTTAATTAGAAAACTGATTGAAAAATAAAGAACCAAAAGTTTGTCTATAATAAGTTATACTTTGCATGGCATAAAAATCGAAATAAGTTGCAGAAGTTTATATAAAAAATATTGTATTTTGGCGCAATTAATTAAAATTTGGAGGAAAAGGCGAAAAAGTCGCAAATTTTTTAATAAAATTGGATAAAAGTCCCATTATTTGAAAATAGTCGAAAAAAGTCGAAAAAGTACGAAGCTAAAGTCCTCAACGTTTATCAACGAAAAAAATTTATTTAATGTAATTAAATATTATTTTTAATTTAATGTTTAATTATACAAAAATTATTACCAAAACATAGACCTAAATATTTTTGTTTAAATATTTTTTTGACAAATATTGATGCATTTTTTAAAAATTAATTTACTTAGTAAACAATTTTTTTTCGTTGATCAACGTTGTGGACTTGAATTTGGTAAAAAGTCATAATATCCGAGGCCTGAAAATATGTTTGAATCAAATAAATTTTTTAAAATAAATTTATAATTAAAAAAATGTGACGCGATCTGAAGAAAGGGACCTTAGAAGCAAATCACTTTTAGGTTATGTTAGCGTTACTATTTTATTTTTTTTTAAATTTCTTTTTACTTAATGCGAATTAAAAGCAGTGTTTATTAAATATTTTTGTTGTAATGAAGACTTAAAAATGAGTAATTCACATTGAAAGTTGATTCTTTTTTTGTATTTTCATTTAAAAATTTGCAAACATAACCTAACATTTTTTTGCTTCTAAGGTCCCTTTCTTCAGATCGCGTCACAAATAAATAAATAAATTTATAATTAAAAAATAAATAAATAAATTTATAATTAAAAAAATAAATAAATAAATTTATGATTAAAAAAATAAATGAATAAATAAATTTATGATTAAAAAAATAAATAAATAAATAAATTTATAATTAAAAAAATAAATAAATTTATAATTTAATTTATCAAATATTTTGTTTTCGCAGTGAACACAAAACAATAAAATAAAATAGAAAAATGCATTTAACCAACAAAACACCTTTTTTGAATCATCAAACTAATATTTCCCCTCCAATAGTCGCAAAGAGCAGAAAAGAAAAAAAAATGAAAGTACCACTATCAAAGAAAGCATTAATTAATAAATCTCGTTTTCTCACATATAGAATAACGAGCAAAGCATTTAATGTATATATATAGCGTTAATTAAGAATAATTGCTAGTCCTTTTACTCGTGTTCACAGCAGCGAGTGGTGTAGATAATACATCCGTCCGGGTTTGCAATCACTTAATCCCGAAAGTACAGTTTACATCGGAATGGAAAGAGGAAAATACTACAGAGACTAAGAAGAGAGAGAGAGCGAGAAGCGTAGGAAAAGAGGTGGAACAGGGGGGTATTTGGGTAGAAAAGTAATAGTAGTGGCAAACAAGTATGTCGGATGAATTGCGATTGAAGTAATTACGAAAGGACGAGAGAAAACTGTCGCCTTGATAGAAGTGAATGGTGATAGGGTGGGGGGAAGGGCTTTTAGGAAAATGTAAAATGGCCACGCTATTTGTCTTATACATTTCTTTTCACTTCTCTCTTTTCTGTGTATATAATACCATCCTGGAGTCCTTCTTGTTTTCAGTTATATACCGGAAGTGAGCTTGATTCTCAAGGTGTTTGTGCAATCGTTTAAAGAGCTTTTTCTATTTTTTTTCTTTTTTTTAATTTCTTTTTTTTTTGCTGCTTGCAAGAAGGACAATTTTTTGCTATTTTATTTTTTCATCGTTTAAACAATTCACTCAATTTTTTCACTGGGAAAAAAATTATTTGGCTTGAATAACCGATTATCTGACTATTAGAAAATAAATATTTATACTTCAATTAAATAACCGATTACTTGACTATTGGCAAATGAATATTTACTTGAATTAAATAACCAATTACCTGATTATTAGCAAATGAATATTTACTTGAATTAAATAACCAATAACCTGATTGTTAGCAAATGAATATTTACTTGAATTAAATAACCAATTACCTGATTATTAGCAAATGAATATTTACTTGAATTAAATAACCAATTACCTGATTATTAGCAAATGAATATTTACTTGAATTAAATAACCAATTACCTGATTATTAGCAAATGAATATTTACTTGAATTAAATAACCAATTACCTGATTATTAGCAAATGAATATTTACTTGAATTAAATAACCAATTACCTGATTATTAGCAAACAATAATAATAAAATAGAAATAGGAAAATTTAGAATTTATGCTAAATAAATATTCAAATATTTTCTATTTCTCTTTTACTATTCCATTTATTATTTCCTATTTCTATTATAATATAATAATAATAACAATAATTTCTTATTTGAATACAATGAATTATATTCGAATCAAATAAATTGTATATTTGAATCAATTATTTTAATATTAAAAGCAGATAAAATTTAATTGATTCGCTTAAAAATTAGTGATTTAAGTAAATATTTATTTGATATAAGACAAGAAATTATTTCATTCAAATATCGGTATTGTTTTAGTGTAAATAATATTTACACAAAAAAAGACCCTTTAGTCGAATAAAAATAGAAAAAAAGTCTAAAAAAACGTTCAGTGTTGTAACAAAAATTCAAATTAACCAAAACTTGTATAATTTTGTTAAATAAATATTCAATTACTTCCTATTTCGATATTTACAGAAGATAAAATAAAAAAAAATTAACTTCTAAAATTTAATAAATTGTAAAAATTAAAACTATAACCATTCCTAAAAGTCAATTATTTTCTACAATTTTTAACTAAACTTCATCTCTAAAACGATGAACTGTTATGAATTTTTAATAATTTTTTGTAATTAAAAAAATGTAATTATTTTAATACAAAAAATCCAATTTTTTATAATTATTAAAACCATTCGTTTTTCTTCTTAAAAACATTAATTAATGTACAGAATATTTTCTAAAATATTAATAAAGAAATTAGTAAAATTAACTTTTTAAAAATATTTCTAAATAATTTTTAGAAATACAAAAAGTTTTACAATTAAATACAATTAAAAAGTGTCCAAAAAATTGAAATTTGGACACATCTTTTTAAAGCTAATTTAAATTTAGTAAAACAGTTGGAAAATAATTCAAAATTTGATAAATTATTTTAATAATAAATTGAGTTTTTACAAAATACAAAAAATCCTCAAATTTCTCCAAGAACTTTAATTATAAATGATTTCTGAAAAATTCTAAAATAGTAAATTCTAAAAAATTTTAATTTACTTTATTCGAAGGTAACTGAATCTTTAAAAAAATGATAAAACAATTCTAAATATTAGTTTTCTGTAAGTATTCTATAATTTGTCTAAAATAGTTGTAGAATTTTTGTACCATTTAAAATAAAATTTTATTGAAGAATTTTAATTAAAAATTTTGAATATATGATTATTTTCTCCAAAATGTTGAAAATAATTCTGAAAAATTAAAATTTTATTATTTTGTGTATCAATTTGAATTTTCGGAAATATTGAAAATAATTGAATTTTTTAAAAATTAGAACGTTATGATTCGAAAAATT